>OY759261.1:22927514-22942514 GCA_963662155.1 Lamellibrachia columna | reverse complement strand
CTATGAAGAGTAATAGAGAGCGGTAGAGAGAGGGGGAGGGAAAGGGTCGGAGGGGGAGAGGGAGATAAGGAGGGAGGGAGAGAGGAACGGACGGAGGGCAGTGGTGTTGAAAGCATTTTCAAGGTCCGAGCTGAAGTAATTCAATTCACGAGGGAACAGAAGAAGGTGGAGTTGCTTCCAAACTCGTGGTTATGGAAGTTTGCGTATTTAGTGGACATAATTATTTTAGCAGACTCAACAAATTGACTACGGCATTACAGGGACAAAAGACAAACGTAATAAAAAAAAACAGAGAAAACTCAAGTTGGTTAGTGCTCTTGGTTCATTGGTTCACACTGTTTTTGAAATATCCAATTGAGAATTGCGGGGACAAAATTTTCTCACTGGGTATTGCAAAACATCTGCACATATTTATGATATGCATTGTACCAGTATTCTCGAAGCGCAGCGTCTCTAAATGAATTTACTTTTGTATTTTTCGAAGGGTGTCTTAACTTAACGGAGGGAGAGGAGGGAGAGAGAGGGATTAGGGGTGGAAGAGGGAGAGAGAGAAAGACAGACAGAGAGAGAGAGAGCGAGAGAGGGGGAGAGGAATGGGGAGAGGCAGAAGAGAGAGAGAGAGAGGCAGATGAAGAGACATCACTGGAAAGATGGCTTCGACAACGACAAAAACCACTCACGGCGCTTTCGTTGGCTACACTGAACGAATCCTAGGATTTTCTAACATAAATCTACATGCATACGGCGATATATATATATATATATATATATATATATATATATATATATATATATATATATTTATATATATATATTTATATACATAGAGGGCTATAGAGAGGAAAGGAAGCTATAGAGAATGACAAAGAGCGATTGAGAGAGATAGAGAGAGAGACATAGACAGAGAGAGAGAGAGAGAGAGAGAGAGAGAGAGAGAGAGAGAGAGAGACAGCGAGAGTGAGAGAGGAGAAAGAGAGACAGAGAGAGACAGAGATAGAGGGGGAAGAGGAATATGGAGAGGGAGAGGAGACAGACAGACAGAGACATATACAGGGAGAGAGAGATAGATATATATATATATATATATATATATATATATATATATATATATATATATATATATATATATATATATATATATATACAGAGATACAGACAAACATCGAGAGAGACAGACATACAGACAGAGAGAGAGACAGAGAGAGAGGGGGGAAGGGTAGGATGCTAGTGTATGGACGTCAGCTGTAGTATGTTGACACTGGCGCCTTCGGTGATTTGTTGCAACGACTGACTCGCCATCTAGCGAATGAACAAACGAACAAGACCGTTTTTCTTTTTTGAGACTACCCCTTATTATTTGTTTAGATGACCCCTTATATTTTTTTAGACGACCCCTTACACGTCAGCTCTGCCTTTATTCAACACAATGGAGGGGTCGTCCTTTCTCTCCTGTAAACATAGGACGCATCCATGACATTTTCAGATTGGTGGAAACACCTTTTGAATTGCAGCTCACGCTGCTTAGTTATAGCAGTTCGCATGTATGTTGTCAATATCTCTTATTAGCATGTCATGAATTGTTAATTAATGTGTAAGTAATTAATTGGACCACTCCTTGACCAGTCAATTCGTCGCTAGGGAACGTCACTTTTAAAATATGAACTTTGTTAGCTTTGTTAACTTTATTTAGTATATTACTTATTCGTCAGTTATTATGTTTGATCCTTGTTAATGAATGATGTTCGCCGCTACCGCCCCCCGCCGTCGCCGTCTCCGTCGCCGTCGCCGCCGCCGTCGCCGCCGCCGCCGCCGTCACCACCACCTCCGCCGCTGCTCCCTTACGTCGGATGACCTCTGACCCCTCTTAGACCACTCCTTGACCAGTCCTTTCGTCGCTAGGAAGCGCTGATGATGCTCGTGTAGTCCTACAGCCGACAGGGGCTCTGATGTCATGTGAGCGATATTACACCTCTTTCCCTATACTCTCACACTGGACATATCATCCGAGTTTTGCTCAAAATCTATTTTTAGTAGCCATCGAAACATGGTCCCCATCCTTAATCCGTCAGTTGCACATGTATACTACTTATAATGACTTCTTTTGTGTTGCTGAATTTCTTTGTGATTGGTTGAATTTCTTTGTGTTTGCGAAAATATGCAGTAATACTGCTACCATAGAGCGCTGCTACTGCCATAACAGGGTACTATACTATCACAAAACTGTCCCTTCGCCGTCGAACGCTCTAAACAGATTGGCTTGCAACTTCCGGCGATCACTAATATCACCCGATTTTCGCGTATGCGCGGAGCCTACAAACCTCTTCTGTACGAGCAACTGGTCGGGCGAAACAATGTCGCTCGCTCCACCAAATGCACAATTAATCGCTCTTCTCAACGAGCATTTACTCTCCAGTGTGAGACCCAACAGGATGTACACGCTTTTAAAAGCTTACTCGTCATTTTCTGAATACAACAGGGGCGGCCGTACGTCAAAGAGCAAGATTGTAAGCACTTTTTTGGTAAGGTCACCGCGAATCACTACCGATGAGCAGCTGTAGTCCCTGTTTACGCGCTTACAGCTTGATGACGTCATTGTGTTCGGTGTACAGCATCGAATATACACCATATGTAATTGGTTGGGCTGTAATTGGCGCCACATTACGCAGTCCGGATAATTGAAGCTAATTCAGCAAATGCAGGCTCATGGTGTGTTACAGAATGTCCCGACGCTCGCACGTTTTGACAAAGATGTGGAGTCTCCAGAAATGAAAATAGTTATTGATGTTGTGTATGTCTACTATGTATTAATTACAATGCCCCTCAGTAAAAACCGGAACACTGTTTTACCCATTTCGTGCGAAACTTCTGAAAGTTGTTCGTCAAACCATATGTGAAATAGAGGGTGCATATAATGATTTTATTTCACTAAACGGGTCCGTTTTGCTCGATGTTCCCCTATGATCGCTCTCCGAAAGAAGAACACTACACCCGTGCACCGTATACGAGCAGGCGATGTAACTTTTAAAAAATCAACTTACAACAATACAATATATGACAGAACGAGTGGAATAGCAGTCTTCAGTCGAGTGTTTAATACAATTACTTTTACAACACATTTCAACAAAGTAGATGAACATATTAGAGACTGTTACAATTGCCTTAACAATTGTTGTTAAAAGTAACGCCAACACGTTGGCAGGTCCGAAAGCTTAGTGTGAACATTCTTGATTCGTCCGATATATAAATATATAGTGACAAAATTGGTGGGATGCTAGTGTATGGACGTCTGTATGTTGACACTGGCGCCTTCAGTGATTTGTTGCAACGACTGACGCGCCATCTAGCGAATGAACAAACGAACAAGACTGCTGTACATAGTTTCCTCCCATGTAGCTCAACGTTGGGGCAGCAAGTATCCCAGAATGACGAGTCGTAGACCGCTTTCGCCGAACTAGCTCCCCTTGTGGCTACATCTGGAAAGAAAACATTCCATTAATGTTCGGACCACATATGTAAAACTTGGCCAAAATGTTCGTTATTTATCTGTATAAATACGAAAAAAAGTTGAGGGATTCCCGTGCAAAATGTTGAAATATCTGACAAGATAACAGCTACGATAGCAGCACAATTAACAAAACTGTTATCAAGAGACAACTTATACACACAAGGAGTAATGTCATTTCAGTAAAGTTGGCCGAAATGTTAATTCATTATTCATCTCTATATAAATAGAAAAAACCAATGAAGTGCTTGAAAAAAACAGGCCTTGTTTTCTGTAACGAATTTACAACACAGGTTGTTCGCCGGGGACTCCACTGGTAGTACGTTCCATTTATACTGCTTTCGGTTCTTATTAATGTTCTGTTACAAAAACGTCTCATTTGTGTTTATGTTTGGAATAAATGACGTAGTTTCGATGGACAGTTTAACTTTTTGTGTTGATTTCGTGTTACGACTACGATGCGCAGACCGATGCGCAGTTAGCTTGATTTCTACCTTTAATCATTGCTACAAAAATGTGCGACTTCAAAACTAGCAATATAACCGTAGAAACTACATTTGTGGAAATTTAACATTTAATTACTCTGTCTCAGTGACGTGTTTAGGGGGAAGCCATTATACTTTCCTTTGGCTTAATTTTTTTAATTGTTCTAATATCAATCTGGAAGAGACGTGAGAGTAGTTTACATTACCAGGAGTTCTTGTGTGGCACTATCACCCCCATCCTCCCCCTCCTCTCCCCCTTCGTCTGGGTTTGTCGTTCAGTGCTCTCTTTCGGCGAATGAAGTCACCTGTTGAATGTATTCATTGTTAGAGTGGATTGATATACAGGAATATCAACACATGAAGACCACAAAGGTAAAACGATCATAGTCCACTTAAAAAAAATTGGTTAGTGCTGCCACCAGGTAGCCATAACGGTAAAGCAGGTTCTGTGAAAATGTCTGGTGGAATAGCCAAAAGGGTTAATATATCAGATCCGTAGTAATATAAATTTGCTCAACGGTAAAACGACTATGGGTTTGGCGGTTAAATCGAGAACGATCAGAGTCCAAATCCAAGTACATATTCTCATATATATATGTATATATATATATATATATATATATATATATATATATATATATATATATATATATATATATATATATAACATTTACATGTCTACTGGCGGACACGTTTTACTATATAGATGACTGTTCCAAAAAATAAAAACAAAATGTCTTATATAACCACATTATGGTTCCTTATATAACCACACATATTTCCTTGTATAACCACAAGTTGTTCCTTGTATAAACACACATTGTTCTTTGAATATATCATTATCACTAGAGACACTTACGAATCGCGTCAGCTCTGGCTTCATTCAACACAATGGAGGGGTCGTACTTTCTTTCCTGTAAACAAAGGTCCAATGCATGTTTACAAGATCGCACTAGTGCATGACATTTTCAGAATGATGGAAACACCTTTTGAATTGCAGCTCACGCTGCTTATTTACAGCAGTTCGCATGTGTGTTGTCAATATCCCTTATTATCATGTCATATTGATATAATCGGTAATAGAAATGTTACTTCTAGAGCCCAATAACGCTAATAAACATGGAGGAACAAACCTGTTATGGTGCCTCGTACAAAATTAATTAATATGCGTGGTCAAGTTGCTCTATGCAATAAGAACCTGTCATACAGCATTTTGTAAACGAGTATAACCGGTTAATGCAAAAGTCAGAGGTTACCATCTCGATTTCAGAATCTGCTTAGTGAGATACACTTGCCTGAACGTATCCGTTAGAGACGGACACCATCAACACCAGACCCAAGAGCAACACGAGAACGCTAGCGCGCATTTTCAAACCGGTGTAGACCTGTAAGACAAAATATGAACACGCGCTGTATCGTTGTTGACGCATGTCTGTTTACTAGGTGGTCAACAACAGGTCGTCAATGTCTCATAAGATGATGTTGTGAAATATATAAGGTATGTGTGTCATAATAGTTACTCAAACACTAGCAGGTGTTCAAAATGTTCAGCGGGAATACGTTTTAAAAAATGTTTATCAAAAATACAATGGACAGATATCTCATAAGGGCGGGTTATTCATCAACGGAAAATTGTTGGATTAAAACCAGTATAGCTTTGCGAATACACTATGCGTTTTCGTACACACTGCCCAACACACGAATAAATGGTATATATAACATCATGAGTAGGACTAGACATAGTTTAAGGTTCTCGTTACAGAAGACAACTGTGCCACTAACTGCGTACTAACCTGATACAGAAGAAATCACCGAATCAGCCTGTAGCCTAGTGGTGGTGTCTCTTCTTATATACACGATTCAACCCATATATTAGTCTCCAATTCGTGATAAGTGGCATGCATCCGCAACGGGTTTGTTGTCTTCTGGCAGTGTGCCACACGCAACATTCTACTTAATGACTTATTTGTAATGTATCTTTCTCTCTTTCTCTCTCTCTCTCTCTCTCTCTCTCTCTTTCTCTCTCTCTCTCTCTCTCTCTCTCTCTTTCTCTCTCTCTCTCTCTCTCTCTCTCTCTCTCTTTCTCTCTCTCGCTTTATGTCATCTATCCTGCTATTCAACACATACAAGAATACAATTAAAAGTTTTGGATTTGTGTTACAAAAACTTTACTTTAACTATTCTAATGTATATATGATTTACCTCACAAGAAATTTGGTTAAATTGTCCGAATGTTTCGGTCGCTTCGCACGGCCTTCATTGGCGGACTGAATCACTATGTGACCACGAATTCACTGTTGGTACACAAAAAAAGCAAGACAGTAAGATAGGCGAAGTTGTGGATTGTCTAAAACATGCAATGCCAATAATTTGAATAACATCGAGGAGACAACGAGAACATTGGGCACAATCACTAAACACCAATCTTGCCGCCTCCCCATATCAGAAATTCAGAAATCAGTGAACACAAACAGAACACAGGCCCTCAGTGTTCTACACAATACGTAAAGATTTTAGACCATGATGAGAACTGGTTAAGGAAAAAAGAAGGAAGCAATAAACATCCACCGAACGAAATGTGCCGAGGCGATAGCCTGGACATGCCACCTGTCTTGACCCTGTGTCTCGTGACGTTGGTCATGTGACACGCCCGTAGTGAAGTCAGTCCGCCTCCATTCCTCTGCTGTGGCAACTATGTGTAGAAGATTCCTGTAAGATTCTCTACATTTGCAGAAGAAGCACATATATTTTCACACGGAGCACACGGTGAAGGAACGGCATCCCTAGCAGCCAGTAACTTTTCATATTTCCTTGGCAATTTTGCACATTTCTGCGTGGACAGTGCCCTCATAGCATTTTCTGTGCTCTTTAGTGGATTCAGATTAAGTATGTCGACTGGATAATACGCCTGCTTGCATCTGAATGGCCTCCGTTTCCATAGCTCGCTCTCGGGTGAATTTTAGGTTTTTCTCGTGGGCATTTGGTTTCTCAACAAACGCATTCTCAGTCTTCGTTTGACATATGATTCGGAGGGAACAAATTAGTTCATTTCTCCAAACCACAATATATTGCGTCATCTACTCATGTACGCGGATTAGGGGGTGTTTTCTTCGATATTGTGGTTGACTTACAAAATACAAACCTTGCGAGGTTTATCGTCAATGTTTGCAATGCATATGCCTCAAAATGTTTAATCCACACAAATGTCAGTTTATATTTCTTGGTTAAATGACAAAGTTGGAGCTAAGTTGACTTTGCAGGTCTGCGTTCTGAAAACCCCCACACAAAATCTTTTGAAAACGATGAATAGATATGAAAAATATCTCCACTTTATCTCTCTCGGAAATGTATCGTGTATGAATCATTTTAGGTTCGTTTCTTCTTCAGTGTGATTTGTCTCGAAACCTCAATAATGCAATCGGAACATGTGGGATTCGTCCAGTGGTGTAAAAATCAAAAGCGGCGTCTGGTGAATTCTGACGTAGACAATGACAATTGTTAGAAGGCATATTTCCTGTAGCACAGATGAAGCGACGCAAACTGATAAGATATGGACACTGTGAAATATGATGCCACAATCTAGTCCCAACGTCAATCGCTCTCTCGCTCCCCCCCACCTCTCTCTCTTTCTCGCTCTCTCTCTCTCTCTCTCTCCCTCTCTCTGTGTCTCACAAACACACACACACGCACGCACGCACGTACGCACGCACGTACGCACGCACGTACGCACGCACACACGTACAGTGAGAGAGGGACCGCCATATTCATCACATCCATGTGATGGATAGGTTCCATAGCGCCAACGAGACCACCCGAAACATCATCGGTAGCCAGTAGAGGCATGTATGCGCTCAGAGAATGTGCCGTCGATATTTCGAGAAAAAAACGCCAAAACAATCGTCTATCAAGGAGATCATCAAAATGTGTTGTCACCTCCCGAGTCCATAACTTGGGACTTTGCTAAGCCATGCGTTGGAAACTTTGAAATGTCCCCTATTGTACGAACGTCTCGTATTCGTGGTATGCACTGCTTATTAGTCTCCACTATGCCGAATTAGCAAAATATAGCTAAACTAGCTCAATATGGACAAAAGAAAAGATGATGCTACAGTCTAGTCTTACCATCAATCAAAGGGGAAGTCTAGGGAAAGAACGAACCAGAACGAAGGCGAAATGCCTGGATGGACAAAGTTAGGCAGTGGACAACCGGAGGCCTGAACATTCCTGCTATTCAACGCATACACGAATGCATTGTATGGTGCCGCCTGTGTGTATATTTGTGTTACAAAAACTTAGGATTCGTCCTGTGTAGTGGGGCCAATAAAAGCGTCATGAGTGACTTTCAGTGAATTAAGTCGTCGGCAATGACTCAACGTTGTCGAAGGCATCTTTTCTCTTTGTCTTTATCTCTGTCTCTGTCTCTGTATCTGTCTCAGTCTCTGTCTCTCTGTCTGTCTGTGTGTCTGTATGTCTCTCTCTCTATCTCTCTCTCTCCCTACACCTCCTCCCTTCCGTCCCTCTCTCTCCTCTCTCCTCTCACTCTATGTCTCCCCCCCCTCTGTCTCTCTCTCTCTCGTCACACCACACATATGTTAGCACATTTATTATCTTCTATGCTCCTATTCAACACGTACAAAAACGCTTCAAAGTCGAGACGCCTTTTAAAAATACAGCAGAAAGTTTATGTTGCAACGCTGCAAAAACTGATGCAGATGATATATGTAGTTGTTTTGTAATACCCAGTGAGAAAATGTTTGCCCCGCAATTCTTACTTGGATATCTGAAATAATGAGAACCAATGGGCCAAGTGCTTCAACTGACTACAGCTTGCCGTTGAAGGCTTGATTTTTTTCTGTTGCTTCATGCAACGTCGTATTCAATATGTTGGGTCTGCCAAAATGGCCACTAAACAGGCCAACTGCGACAGCCACATCGTGTTCACGGAGTTAGGAAGCAACTGTGGAGAAGTATGTCTTATTCAGCTCCCATGTGCACGCAGAGCAGGCCAAGCATACATGATTAAAGGGTTTCGCCTTGATGTAGTTTGTGGTCTTCACAACCGTTCCAGAGTTCACAAAACATGCACTATGTGATCTCCTCGCTCATATCGGGAACTACAGAGCATAAACGCTCTGTCGTTTAACCCCATTCGGCCATGGCTAACTCTCTAGGCCAGACAAAGCTGCGCTAATTCCTTTCCTGCCACTGCTGTATGTAATGCTTATTAGGCTGCACTATGCCGAGTTACACGCACACACGCCCACGCACACGCCACCCCACGCCAAACGCCACACCACACGACACACACCACACGCCTCACAAACACCACACATACGCATGCACGAACACACGCACGCACAGGCACACACACACACACACACACACACACACACACACACACACACACACACACACACACACACACACACACACACACACACACACTAAAATGTTGCCACGTTTTGCGGACCATGAAGAGAAAACAACGTATTTAGGTAATATTATCAAACTCACAGAAAACACACTTCTTTCAAAGTTCACCAAATCATTAAAAACTAATAGAAGACGTTGTCACCCACATGGGTTCGTATTCACGAAAACATTGTTACGTACAAAAAAAATTACTCAAATATGATAACAAACCAGGTAAATTCGTTATTATCGAAGGACATACAGCTATTCTCAGCTTAGATACTTCGTAAGTTATTTGTGACGATTTAGCCTCGTTGTTACGGATAATAGCTAACGTACTCATTACCGTGGTGTATCATCAGAACGAGAACAAACGTACGTGATATAATCAAATATATCATGAAGACAAAATGCAGATGGGCAGGTCAAATAGCAAGAATAGAAGATAACCGGCCGACCATCAGAACAATTGAATGGCAATCCAGAAAACAGCAAGAGGCCGGTCAACGAGATGATGGTGCAATAACATAGCGGACATTGCAATCGTTTGAACAAGAACAGTCATATACAGAGACATGTGGAAAGGTCTAGCTGAGGGCTACATCCCGCAGTGGATTCACAAGGGTTAGGTAGTGATACGTGAAAGATTTTTTCTTACTACGGGAGCTGTTAGACGGGAACGTCATGGACAGAAACTTCAATAAAAACAATACGTGCTCAACTGTGTGAAGAATAGCCTCCGAGTTTCACAGTCAAAATAAGTACCCAGGAATAAGGCCTTGGTTTTGAGCAAGCAAACGCAACCCTCGCATCGAAAACCCCTGCTGTAAACACTTGAATTAGCTATGTTGTATCAAAATCTGCAAGTTCATCGTGTTCCGTTTTTTTTGCTGCTGCGGGTAAACCGCATTGTCGGGGTCACGTCTAAAAAATAACCCCGATCATTATTTTGATATAATAATATTTCGCCCTGTAATCATTATATATAATTTGAACCCCATGGATATCATTAACAGCGGAAGCAACCATGACCAAAATGTGCAATGTCGAGACAAAGTGCAATGTCAAGACAAATCCTATGGCTAATTATTTTTCGTAAATAGGTATTCTGGAGCGAACAAACTACATGGTTCGTTATTATCTAAAGAAGTGTTTGCACACGTCAACAAAATAGCGGTTTTGTACGCTCGAAATAATAAAGTTTAAGAAATTACAACAAAAAAGAGACCGAGAGAGACACAGGGAGGGACAGAGAGAGACAGAGAGACAGACAGACAGACAGACAGACAGAGACAGACAGAGAGGCAGAGGTAGAGGCAGAGAGAGAGAGAGAGAGAGAGAGAGAGAGAGAGACGGAGAGAGAGAGAGAGAGAGATAGAGAGAAAGAGAGAGGGAAGGGATGGGGGAGAGGACTATGGAGATGAGGAGAGAGAGAGAGAGAGAGGCAGATAAAATGACATCGACAGGAAAGATGCCTTCCACAAAGGAGAATCATTGTCGACGTCCAAATTCACCGAAAGCCATTCACGGTGCTTTTGTTGGCGCTACTACACTGGACAAATGCTAGGTTTTTTGTAACATAAATCTGCACACATGCAGTGCACACAAGGCAATAACTTTTCGGATGGTGTCGTAACTTTTTAGTTGCATTCTAGCATGCGTTGACTAGCAGGATAGATGAAATGGCAACACGTATGGAAAAAATATAAGACAGAGAGAGAGAGACAGACAGACAGATAGAGAGAGAGAGAGCGATGGAGAGCAATAGAGAGCGATAGAGAGCGGCATAGAGCGGTAGAGAGAGGGGGGAAGGAGAGGAGGGAGGGAGAGAGGAACGGACGGAGTGACGAGGGCAGTAGTGTTGAAAGCATTTACAAGGTCCGAGCTGAAGTAACTCAATTCACGAGGGAACAGAAGAAGGTGGAGTTGCTTCCAAACTCGTGGTTATTGAAGTTTGCGTATTCAGTGGACATAATTATTTTAGCAGACTCAACAAATTGACTACGGCATTACGGGGACAAAAGACAAACGTAATCGAAAAAACAGAGAAAATTCAAGTTTGTTAGTGCTCTTGGTTCATTGGTTCACACATTTTTAAAATATCCAATTGAGAATTGCGGGGGAAAAAATTCTCACTGGGTATTGCAAAACAACTGCACATATTTATGATATGCATAAGTTTTTGCAACGTAAATCTGCACTCAAGCGAATTCGCATTGTACCGGTATTCTCGAAGGGCAACGTCTGTACATAAATTTACTTTTGTATTTTTTTAAGAGTGTCTTAACTTAACGGAGTGAGAGGAGGGCGAGGAGGGAGAGAGAGGGATTGGGAGTGGAAAAGGGAGAGAAAGAGAGAGAGAGAGAGGGAGAGAGTGGGAGAGATAGAGAGAGGGAAGGGGAAGGGAAGGGATGGGAGGGGGAGAGGACTATGGAAATGAGGAGAGAGAGAGAGAGACGCAGTTAAAAAGACATCGACAGGAAAGATGCCTTCCACAAAGGAAATCATTGTCAACGTCCAAATTCACCGAAAGCCACTCACGGCGCTTTTGTTGGCGCCACTACACTGGACGAATGCATCGTTGTTGTAGCATAAATCTACACGCATGAAGTGCACATAAGGCAATAACTTTTCGGATGGTGTCTTAACTTTTTAGTTGCATTCTTGCATGCGTTGACTAGCAGGACAGATGAGATGGCAACACGTATGGAACAAAATATAAGAGAGAGAGAGAGAGAGAGAGAGAGACAGACAGACAGACAGAGAGAGAGAGATAGATAGAGAGAGAGCGATGGAGAGCGTTGGAGAGCAATAGACAGCGATAGAGAGCGGTAGAGAGAGGGGAGAGAGGGTCGGAGGGGGAGAGGGAGAGAAGGAGGGAGGGAAAGAGGAACGGACGGAGGGACGAGGGCAGTGGTGTTGAATAACAGATTCTGAATTAGGACTGACAGGATACGTAATGTTTAGGACAGAGCGAATAGGAAGAAGGGGAGGGGGAGTTATGTTATATGTTAAAGAATCTATTCAGGCTTATGAAATAAAACTAGAAAGGGAATCAGATTGCGATGAAGCTGTTTGGTGCAAAACTGTTTCAGGAAATTCAAAATTAACTATTGGATTAGTTTACCGAAGTCCAAACATAAACGAAGAGGACAACACAAAAATCAACAATTTCTATTTTTAATCCAGGATAGCTTTCTTACTCAGTACGTGCTAGAACCAACCAGGGGAGAAAATATATTAGATATAGTTTTGTCATCACAAAAATAATTAGTGGACAATGTAAAAATACTTGAACCATTGGGTAACAGTGACCATAATCAAATACATTTTGACATCAATGTAAAATCAGAAAGTAAAAATAAGAAAACGTACAAGAGAAACTTCCACAAAGGTAACTACAAAGATATGAGAAAATACTTAGCAAAGCTAGATTGGAATAACATGCTGATAAATAAAACAGCAGTTAAATGTTGGCATATTCTAAAATATGAAATTGAGAGTATCATCGATAAATTTGTTCCCTTCCAAAAACAAGGAAAACGGTGTAGAAAGATACACTTGTCAAAAGAGGCTATTAGAAAAATAGTGTTAAAACAAAATATGTGGAGGGTTTATAGGCGTATCAGAAAGGAAGAAGACTATGCAAATTACAAGGAGGCACTTAATGCAGCTACAACTGAAATCAGACAATCTAAAAGAAGCTATGAGCAAAAACTAGCATGTAACATAAAAAATGACAGCAAGAGTTTTTATGCATATGTCAGGAGTAAACAAAACGTACAAGACAAGGTTGGACCTCTAGAAGACAGTGCTGGAAATATAATATCACAGGGGTTTTTACCAGTTGCTGATGCTAAATTTCAGGAGGCTAAATCTGACTATTTAGGACCGTTAGTTGTAACTCCAGAAATGGTAGCTCAGAAAATAAAGGCAATGAAGGATAACAAATCACCGGGAGTGGATGGGATTCCTCCAAAATTACTAATGGAAACAGTAGAACAAATCAGTATACCACTTTCAAGAGTATTCAACTTGTCATTAAAAGAGGGAGTTGTTCCGTTTGAATGGAAAGAAGCAAACATCATACCATTATTTAAAAAGGGTTCGAGAAATAAGTCAGAGAATTACAGACCAGTGAGTGAGTTTAACGTCAGAAATTTGTAAATTATTAGAAAGGTTAATTCAAGACCATATGGTGGACTTCCTCGTTAAACATAAATTATTAAATTCATCTCAACATGGACTCCTTAAAGCGAGGTCATGTTTAACAAATATGTTACGTGTTTTGGAAGAAATCACTAAGTAGATAGACGTGGGATCGCCAGTAAATATTATCTACTTAGATTTTCAGAAAGCTTTTGACAAAGTGCCACATCAAAGATTACTACTTAAATTAAAAGCTCATGGTATCGGGGATAGCATAATTGATTGGATAGAACAATGGCTGACTAACAGAATACAACGAGTTGTAGTAGACGGAGAAGTTTCAAATTGGAAATCGGGTTTGAGAGGGGTACCTCAAGGATTAGTATTAGGACCTATATTATTCTTAATATATATCAATGACTTGGACGACAGTATAACAAGTAACGTACTGACATTTGCGGATGACACAAAACTGTTTAGAAAGGTTAATACTGATGGTGATAAACAACATTTACAAAACGATCTAGACAGATTAATGAAATGGTCTCAGAAATGGCAGATGTTGGATGTAAACTATAAAATGGGAGATATTGTTCTGGGTGCTACTGTAAAAGAAAAGGACTTAGGAGTTACAATAAGCGCTGATATGAAAGTTTCAGAGCAGTGTGGTATTGCAGCTTCAAATGGTAATCAAATTCTTGGATTGATTAGAGGAAACATAACATACAAGGGAAAAAAGGTTAATTATACCTCTGTATAAAGCAATAGTTAGACCTCATTTAGAATACTGTATACAAGCATGGAGACCATATCGTCAGAAGGATATAGATACGCTTGAACGCATACAGTGGAGAACAAATAAAATGATTCCATAACTGAGAGACCTTAGTTATGAAGAAAGCCCGAAAGAATGTGGTTTAACCACTCTAGAGACAAGGAGGTTGAGAGGAGATCAGATTTTTTAAGATAAGTTTTTTAGATACTGAATGGGTATGAAAATATTGATAGAAATATGTTTTTCTCACTCAAGAAGGATAGCAGAACTAGAGGACATGAGGTAAAATTAGTATAGGATCAATGTAGATTGGACATCAGGAAGCACTTGCTCTCACAGAGGACAATAAATGAATGGAACAAATTGTCTACAGATTGTGTAACTGCTAGCAGCGTGAATATGTTTAAAAACAAGGTTGACACATATCTCAGGAGGGCGGGTTATAAGTAGATGAACATTGTTGGACTCTCGATAAGCCAATAGCTTCCTTGTCCACTTGCGATCTGGGCCTTTGGCTTGGATGGCAAATCTTGTTAAATGATCTTGTTAAATGAAAGCATTTTCAAGGTCCGAGCTGAAGTAACGCAATTCACGAGGGAACAGAAGAAGTGGAGTTGCTTCCTAACCCGTAGTGGACACAATTATTTTAGCAGACTCAACAAATTGACTTACGGCAT
>OY759261.1:22900014-22925014 GCA_963662155.1 Lamellibrachia columna | reverse complement strand
CTGCCTGCCTGCCTGCCTGCCTGCCTGCCTGCCTGCCTGCCTGCCTGCCTGCCTGCCTGCCTGCCTGCCTGCCTGCCTGCCTGCCTGCCTGCCTCCATCCCTCCCTCCCTCGAAAAATTCAAAAGTAAATTTGTATTGCTACGCTGCGCAGCGTGAATACTTGCATAATGCGAAATGGTCTGAGTGTAGATTTACGTTGCAAAAACTGATGCATATGATAAATATGTGCAATTGTTTGGCAATACCCAGTGAGAAAAAGTTTAACCCGCAATTCTCAATTAGATATTTGAGAAAAAAGTGTGAACCAATGAATCAAGTTCACCACCGACGGTTCGGAAGCACCGCCATCTTTTTTTTCCCTCGTGAATTGAGCGCACACGCACACACACACACACACACACACACACACACACACACACACACACACACACACACACACATCCGCAGACATACAAATATAATTAACCCTTATTTTATGTTTGTGAGGTTAACAATAAACTTAACGATAAACTCGTCTTCTTGGAATAACTACATCAGCCCGAATGCAACTAAACAGGACTTTCCGAATTCACCCGTGTATGTTGTATCTCATTAGGGAATATTACCTGTTCTCTTCTTGATGCTACTGTTAAGTTCGATGATGCTGGTGACCTGCAAAATACCAACGTTGCGAGGTTTATTGTCAAAGTTGGCACTGCACATGTTTCAACATGTTTAATCCACACAAATGCATGTTGATATTTTTTGGTTGAATGGCAAAGTTTGAGTCTTTAGGTCTGCGTTCTGAAAACCCCACAGATGCCAATGAAATCAGAGAGTGTGCCGTCGATATGTCGAAAAAAAAGTCAAAACAATCGTCCAGCAAGGAGGTCGTCAAAATGTGTTGTTACCTTTGGACATCCATAACTCGGGATTTTGCTAAGCCATGCGTTAGAAACTTTGAAATGTCCCCCATTCTACGACCGTCTCGTTTTTGTGGTATGTACTGCTTGATACTCTCCATTATGCCGAGTTAGCAAAATATTGCAAAATTAGCTAAATGTGGATATTACAAAAGATGATGCTACATTCTAGTGTTACCATCAATCGAAGTAAATTCGAGGAAAAGCAGCAGAAACCAGAACGAATTCTAACCAATTAATCAAGAGCACCAACTAACGACACTTCGGAAGCACCGCCATCTTCTTTTGTTCCTCGTGAATTGAGTTACTTCAGCTGGGACCTCGAAAATACTGTCAAGACAATTGCCCTCGTCCATCCACACGTCCGTCCGTACATACGTCCATCTCTCCCTCCCACCATCCCTCCCTCACTCCCTTCCCCCCTCCCTCCCTCCCTCCCTCCCCCTCATGCACGACACTAACCTACAACACACAAAAACGCAACTACAAAGTCAAGACACTCTTCGAAAAAATATTCAAAAGTAAATTTGTGTGGCGACGCTGCGCTGCGAGAAAACTTGATAATGCGAACTGGTCTGAGTGGAGATTTACGTTGCAAAAACTTATGTATATGATAACTATATGCAATTGTTTTGCAATTCCCAGTGAGAAAAAGTCTAACCCACAACTCTCAATTAGATATTTGAGAAAAAAAATGTGAACCAATGAATCAAGTGCACCAACTAACGACGGTTCGGAAGCACCGCCATCTTCTTTATTTCCTCGTGAATTAAGTTCAGCTGGGACCTCGAAAATGCTGTTAGTACTATTGCTAGGAGGTCGTCAAAATGTGTTGTTACCTTTGGACGTCCATAAATTGGGATTTTGCTAAGCCATGCGTTGGAAACTTTTAAATGTCCCCATTCTACGACCGTCTCGTTTTCGTTGTATGTACTGCTTAATACTCTCCACTATGCCGAGTTAGCAAAATATAGCAAATCTAGCTAAATGTGGACATTACAAAAGATGATGCTTCAGTCTAATTTTACCATAAAATGAAGGGAAATTCGAGGGAAAGAAGAAACCAGAACGAATTCGAATTGCCTGAATTGGCGAGGACGCGGATTAATTCTCTCTCTCCCTCCTTCCCTCACTCCTTCTCTCCCTCCCTCTCTCCCTCCCTCCCTCCCTCCCTCCTTCCCAAAAACGCAACTACAAAGTCAAGACACTCTTTCAAAAAATATACAAAAGTAAATTTGTGTGGCGACGCTGCGCTGCGAGAAAACTTGAATAATGCGAACTGGTCTGAGGGGAGATTTACGTTGCAAAAACTGACTTATATGATAAATATGTGCAGTTGTTTTGCAATACCCAGTGAGAAAAAGTTTAACCCGCCATTCTCAATTACATATTTGAGAAAAAAGTGTGAACCAATGAATCAAGTGCACCAACTAACGACGGTTCGGAAACACCGCCATCTTCTTTTTTGTCTTCGTGAATTGAGTTACTTTAGCTGGGACCTAGAAAATGCTGTCAAGACTATTGCCCTCGTCCGTCTATCCGTCTCACCGTCCGTCCGTCCGTCCGTCCGTCCGTCCGTCCGTCCGTCCGTCCGTCCGTCCGTCCGTCTCTCCCTCCCTCCCTCCCCCTCCCTCACTCCCTCCCCCTCACGCACGCAGACACACACACACACACACACACACACACACACACACACACACATCCGCAGACAGACAAATATAATTAACACTTATTTTATGTTTGTGAGCTTAACGATAAACTTAACGATCAACCTGTCTTCTTGGAAAAAAAACTACATCAGCCCGAATGCACCTAAACAGAACGGTCTCTTTAGGGGATGTAGCCTGTGCTCTTATTGATACTACTGTTAAGTACGTTGATGTTGGTGACCTGCAAAATACAAACCTTGCGAGGTTCATTTTCAATGGTGGCACTGCACATGTATCAACATGTTTGATTGAAAAAAAATATGTTGAAAATGATGATTGGATACCGACTCTTTTGATCGCTAACCGGAAGTTTAACCTAAAGCACACAAAATATAAATTTCGTCTAAAACTTAACTATTGACAGAACTGAATTCAGAACTGCCAACAAGTTTTTTATAATTCGGGATTCGCTTAGATATCCAGGGGGGTGCTTGATTTCACCACAGCAATCCCACATGAGTCTGAAACCCCAAAACAATTGTTACTAGTGTTATCCTTAATACAGCAGCCACTGGAGTCGCATGTGATCGGCCGCGAATTGAACGACCTAAGATGAACATTGCAAGACAATACCGCCATATTCATCACATCCGTGTGGTGTATAGGTTCCATAACGCCAATGAGACCAGAGAGTGTTCCGCCGATATGTAAAATAAGTCAAAACAGTCGTCCAGCAAGGAGGTCGTCAAAATGTATTGTTACCTTTGGATGTCCATAACTCGGGATTCTGCTGAGCAATGCGTTGGAAACTTTGAAATGTCCCCCATTCTACGACCGTCTCGTTTTCGTTGTATGTACTGCTTAATACTCTCCACTATATATTAGCAAAATATAGCAAAACTAGCTAAACATATATGGTGCTACAGTCTAGTTTTACCAGCAATCGAAGGGGAAGACGATGGAAAGAACAAACCAGAATGAAGGCGAATTGCCTTTATCGACAAAGTTAGGCAGTGGACAACCGGAGGACTATAATTCCTGCCATTCAACGCATACAAGCAGGCAACTAAAAAGTTAGACTAAAAAGACACCTTCTGAAAATCAGTTCTTTTATTGTGTGATGCCGCCTGTGTGTAGATTTATGTTACAAAAACTTAGGATTCGTCCTGTGTAGTGTTGCCAAAAAAAAAGCGCCGTGACTGAATTCTGACGTCGGCAGTGACTCGGCGTTGTCGAAGGCATCTCTTCTCTTTGTCTGTCTGTCTGTCTCTCTCTCTCTCTCTCCCTCTCCTTATACCTCCTCCCTTCCCCGTCTCCCTCTCCCCCTCTCTCCTCTCTCTCTCTCTCTCTCTCTCTCTTAATACTCTCCCCTATGCCGAGTTAGCAAAATATAGCAAAACTAGCTAAATATGGACATTACAAAAGATGATGCTTCAGTCTAATTTTACCATAAATCGAAGGGAAATTCGAGGGAAAGAAGAAACCAGAACGAAATCGAATTGCTTGGATCGATTATTTTAGGCAGTGAACAACTCTAGGCCTGCATATTGAACGGAAGATGGCGAGGGAGCGGATTAATTCTCTCTCCCTCACTCTCTCTCTCTCTCCCTCCTTCCCTCCCTCCCTCCCTCCCTCCTTCCTTCCCAAAAACGCAACTACAAAGTCAAGACACTCTTTGAAAAAATATACAAAAGTAAATTTGTGTGGCGACGCTGCGCTGCGAGAGGGGGAGGGAGTGAGGGAGGGAGTTAGTGAGGGAGGGACGGAGGGAGGGAGGGAGTGAGACAGGGAGGGAGAAACGGACGGACGGACGGACGGACGGTGAGACGGACGGATGGACGGACGAGGGCAATAGTCTGTACAGCATTTTCGAGGTCCCAGCTGAAGTAACTCAATTCACGAGGAAAAAAAGAAGATGGCGGTGCTTCGAACCGTCGTTAGTTGGTGCACTTGATTCATTGGTTCACATTTTTTTGTCAAATATCTAATTGAGAATTGCGGGTAAGACTTTTTTCTCACTCGGTATTGCAAAACAATTGCACATATTTATCGCATAAGTCAGTTTTTGCAACGTAAATCTACACTCAGATCAGTTAGCATTATGCAAGTATTCTCGCAGCGTCGCCACACAAATTTACTTTTGCATATTTTTTTCAAAGAGTGTCTTAACTTTGTAGTTGCGTTGATTGGAAGGAGGGAGGAAGGGGAAGGGGAGGGAAGGAAGGATGGATGTGTGTGTGTGTGTTTGTGTGTGTGTGTGTGTGTGTGTGTGTGTGTGTGTGTGTGTGTGTGTGTGTGTGTGTGGGTGTGTTTGTGTGTGTATGTATGTGTGTGTGTGTGTGTGTGTGTGTGTGTGTGTGTGTGTGTGTGTGTGTGTGTGTGTGTGTGTGTGTGTGTGTGTGTGTGTGTGTGTGTGTGTGTGTGTGTGTGTGTGTGCGTGTGTGTTGTAGGTCTGCGTGCGTGAGGTGGAGGGAGTGAGGGAGGGAGTTAGTGAGGGAGGGAGGGAGGGAGTGAGAGACGGACGGACGGACGGACGGACGGACGGACGGACGGACGGACGGACGGACGGACGGACGGACGGACGGACGGACGGACGGACGGACGGACGGACGGACGGACGGACGGACGGACGGACGGACGGACGGACGGACGGTGAGACGGACGGACGGTGAGACGGACGGATGGACGGACGAGGGTAATAGTCTTTACAGCATTTTCGAGGTCCCAGCTGAAGTAACTCAATTCACGAGGAAAAAAAAGAAGATGGCGGTGCTTCCGAATCGTCGTTAGTTGGTGCACTTGATTCATTGGTTCACAAATTTTTGTCAAATATCTAATTGAGAATTGCGGGTAAGACTTTTTCTCACTCGGTATTGCAAAACAATTGCACATATTTATCGCATAAATCAGTTTTTGCAACGTAAATCTACACTCAGATCAGTTCGCATTATGCAAGTATTCTCGCAGCGCAGCGTCGCCACACAAATTTACTTTTGTATATTTTTATCAAAGAGTGTCTTAACTTTGTAGTTTCGTTAATAGGAAGGAGGGAGGAAGGGGGAAGGGGGGAGGGAGGGAGGGAGGGAGGGAGGGAGAGAGGGAGGGAGTGAGGGAGGGAGGTAGGGAGGGAGGGAGTGAGGGAGGGAGGGAGGGAGGGAGGGAGGGAGGGAGGGAGGGAGGGAGGGAGGGAGGGAGGGATAATTACTCCGCGCCTCGCCATCTTCCGTTCAATATGCAGGCCTGCAGTTGTCCTCTGCCTCACGTAGTCGATCCAGGTAATTCGAATTCGTTCTGGTTCCTTCTTTCCCTCGAATTTCCCTTCGATTGATGGTAAAATTAGACTCTAGCATCAACTTTTGTAATTTCCATATTTAGCTAGTTTTGCTATATATTGCTAACTCAGCATAGTGGAGAGTAATAAGCAGTACATACCTCGAAAACAAGACGGTCGTAGAATGGGGGACATTTCAAAGTTTCCATAGCATGGCTTAGCAAAATCCCGATTTATGGACGTACAAAGGTAACAACACATTTTGAGGACCTCCTTGCTGGACGACTGTTTTGACTTTTTTTCGACATATCGACGACACACTCTCTGGTTTCATTGGCATTTGTGGGTTTTCAGAACGCAGACCTAACGACTCAAACTTTTTTTTGGAGGGCAGGGGAGAGAGAGAGAGAGAGAGAGAGAGAGAGAGAGAGAGAGAGACAGGCAGACAGACAGACAGACACACAGACAGACAAACATACAGACATATAGACAGACAAAGACACAGAGACACTAACTAATTATTGTTGTTGTAAAGAGGACTCTGATCGTTTTACCTTTCTGGTCTTCATGTGTTGATATTGCTGTTTATCAATCCACTCTAACATTTGAACACTTTGGACAGGTGACTTCTTTTTTTCCTTTTTATAGAGAAAAGAACGACAATTTTTGCCAAGTTTTACTATTGTGGTCCGAACACTAATGGAATGTTTTCTTTCCAGATGTGGCCACAAGGGGAGCTAGTGCGGCGAAAGCGGTCTACGACTCGTCATTCTGAGATATTCGCTGCCCAACGTTGAGCTAGATGGGAGGGAATTATGTACAGCGGTCTTGTTCGTTTGTTCATTCGCTAGATGGCGCGTCAGTCGCTGCAACAAATCAACGATGGCGCCAATGTCTACATACTACAGCTAACGTCCATATACTAGCATCCCACCAATTTGTTCACTGCATTACTAAAATGCAGTGTTATATATCGGACGAATCAAGAACTTTCACAATAAGCTATCTTTAACAACAATTGTTAAGGCAGTTGTAACAGCCTCTAATATATTCATCTACTTTGTTGAAATGTGTTGTAAAAGAAATTGTATTAAACACTTGACTGAAGACTGCTACCCCACTCGTTTTTTAAAGTTACAACGCCTGCTCGTATGCGGTGCACGGATGTTGTGTTCTTCGACCGCTGAAGGTGAATGTTCGGCAGTGGTTGACAATGTGGTCAAAGGTTGGCTTGTCCTGGTCGCATTCACATCTTGCAGTGTCTCGCGAAGAGAGCCATAAACTGTACGGATGGCGATCATAGGGGAACATCGTACAAAACGGACACCTTAAATGGAATAGAATCATCACAAGCACCCTCTATTTCACATATGGTTTGACGAACAACTTTCAGGAGTTTCGCACGAAATGGGGAATACAGTGTTCCGGTCTTTACCGAGGGGCACTGTAACTAATACGCACTACACATACATACACATACACAACTTGAATAATTATTTTCATTTCTGGAGACTCCACATCTTTGTCAAAACGTGGGAGCGTCGGAACATTCTGTAACACACCATCAACCTGCATTTGCCGAAGTAGCTTCGATTATCCGGACATTTTGGAATCATAATAATTATATGCTTACTGCATGCACATATATGCAAAGGTTGAAAATATGCAATGATTTCAATATATTATTACGAAAATATGGTTGAATAAACCATATAGGTGCCTGTGAGGACAAGGATGCTGTTATCCCTGCCATAAGTAAGGTGTAAATGTATAAATTGGGTAAGTGAGCGTACGTGCCGATGTACTCGAGACGCGTGGAACTACTGCTCTGTCTTTCCACCACGGTCTGCTCTGTTGAAAAATCATGTTCAGGTCTAGCACGGATCAAATCGAAACTTGCAATGATCACGAGGAAAGGGCACACGAACGACTACGTCGTGTACTCAACAATTTCAACTAAGAAACAGTAGAATACTTATTTTTGCAATATTTTTGTTTGCTTCGAGACGTCGCAGTTGCGCGGCTTAGCTAAAAGATAAGGGTATGTGGCCATCGTACCTGCCCCACGAATAGGGGGGCTAGGGAGGAAACTAGGGTGGAGTGGGCTACAGAGATGAGAGAGCCATGTGACTTTTCTCCACAGGTAACTGTTGGGAATCCCAAAGTCTAGATTATATACATCACTGGGGCCATCCCCACACTATGCACCTTTCGTGCAAATCCATAGAGTGGGAATTACTTGAATGACCGTCATATTTTCAGGTGGAAAGAAAATGTTCACATGAATTTCTTTTGTTATTCTTTAATGATCAAAGATCTAGACTAAGTAAATGGCATATTTATGAGACGCAAGTATGTCAATATTGTCATGTTAGAAGCACTATTTAGATTTCATTTAGGAATGAAGTTGATCTTGTATTATCCAAAACACCCACCAGGGAATATGGGTCACTAGATCTGGGGGAGCACTGGGCCAATGGCTCATTCATCCCTGAACCATCACAGTTCGAAACTCTTGAAATAACTATAGTAGCTGAATTATATAATTGTTGTGTTGTTTCTCTATAGAATAATTATAGTATTCCGAATACTTCAGTTATTCCAGACAAGCGTCAGTTTAAGTCCCATTTTCCAGTACAAGAGAAAACGAGATAATTTGACAAACGTCTTCTGCTGATACATTTATAGCTGCCAAGAGTATCCTAATTAAGTACTAGTCCCAATTAAGGAGTCAGATAGCATCAATGATGGCTTGACGACTGAATCAACACAAGAACTTGCCCATTAGTTTGTACAAAAAGAATAACGCAAATACACATCGTACTTGTATTGATAACACATTTTGCTGCAACGCTACCTGCATAAGTTCCATATATACAATTTATTTACGTTTTGTAGTCCAATAATATATTTGTAAGAAAATTCCTCTCACATTTGTAAAACATTTTTATAAATTAAGTTTTGTTTCTAGCACGTTCTTTTACTTTAACGATTTCATACAAGTGGCCCAACTCTCCCCTTTGTGAGGGGAGAGTTTGCTGTATGTGTACGATTAATTTGTTTCGATTAATTTGTGTTTACATGTGGACTTTATAGCTAAGGTCACCAACCTTGTACCCAAAGCTTTTCATCTCGGATCAGCGCTGAGCTACATAATAAAGAAACGGAAAGGAACGTTTCCTTGCGACGTCTTATTGGCAACGGTCCTTACATTTCGAACGACGATTGTCAATATATGGGCCAATTAGACGCGTCTATGTCATCATGAGATCACGCGGTAACTCGTAACAATCACTGACGCTTTTGATCTCAACGAAGACGGGTGCGTTTTGAATGAGCTGCGAGGATTACTGTTTGTAGCCATTTTGACTGGTTATAGTCTACTGAAGACTGAAATTCACAACGGATCAATATTATAATTGGTAAGTTTATCTAACTTTTGCAGCTCTTATAGTATTCCGAGCCCACCTCGATTTCGACGTTATTGACATTCAATATGTACAGAAACCATGCACAATGCGTGCACAGTGCATACTGAACTACGGAACATGTAAATTATTTAACATGTTATGGGCAAAAACACATTTATCACCTTTTTTTGAATTTGCATATTTAACCTGCATTGAACGCCATATTGCACGATCCCTATAATATTTATTCGCAAGATGGCGGCACTTAAAGCGAGATAAATATGCGAATTCAAGCATCGAAAAAGGTAATTAAATGTGTTTTTACACACAACACGGTTAATAATGTCCCGTAGTTCAGTATACATTGTGCATGCACTGTGCATGGTTACTATACATATATTATAACGGCGACATTGACGACATAGCAGTGTCGCCATCTTGCGAATAAAAGGGGCAAGTGGCGCTCAATGCAGGTTAAATATGCGAATTCGAGCTTCGAAAAAGGTGATTAAAAGTGTTCTTACGCGCAACATGTTTAATAATTTACATGTTCGTAGTTCAGTATGCGTTGTGCATGCATTGTGCATGGTTACTGTACAAACTGCATGTTAATAACGGCCAAAATGAGGTGGGCTCGGGGTCCAGCTCTTCTTAGTAGCCGCCTTGAATGTTGTAATTCACTACTAAATAACATTAATAAATAACATTGATAAATAACATTGATAAATAACATTGATAAATAACATTGATAAAAGAGACTTGGCTAAACTCCGACGAGTAAAAAATTGCCTGGCACGTGTGGTACTCAGTGCGCCTCAGTTTTCATCATCACTACCACTACTTAAACAGTTACACTGGCTTCCTGTTACTTATCGAATTAATTTTAAGCTGTCCACTCTTACATATCGTGCTCTATCTACACAACAACCACCCCACTTGGCTAGTCTCCTATATATCCCTCGGCAGCTCAGGTCATCAATTTCACACAAAAATTATAGTGCCTAAAACAAAATTTAACATATTAATTCCAAATTGCATTTCCACCATAAATCTTCGGTTGTCCCTCGTTCTGATAATGACTTTTGCGCGTCCCTGTTCACGATTATGCTTAATGATTCTGTTTTATTGCGACTCTGGGCTCAGGTTCCTGAGGATATAGGCGCCATAGAAGTTAATTATTATTATTATTATTATTATTAACTAAATAGCTCACGTGTCCTTGCATGCTTAACGATTTTGGTTTGAACTCGCTATAGTCTATAGAAGTTATTATTATATATTTTTTACTAATCGTACCACAATGTATACATATATTTCTGATATATCTCGGTATGCCTATATCCCCTACGCGGCTACGCCATTGTACAATTTTAGAGAGTATAATATTTGTTGTTGGTGGTGTTGATTAGTTGTTGGCCCACGTCACAACGAAGGGTGAAAGAGGCAGCCAGGAGGTGATTCTTGCATGCATGGACGACACAACCGGTATGGTGATGTCGAACGACAGTGAAACGAGTGAAGACAAACTGAAGCTGTGTTTGTCTACGCCTACGGACTTGCAACGCCAACATCTCAAGTCCCAGAATTCCTGGCGTCAGCGGAACACCTCGTTCGCGACTAGGCACATAGCCTAAACATTATGGCGTTGTCTTCAGACGCAACAGATGATCACATTGTTACTGGAAGTGACGCGTAAAGGTACTGCACGGTTGGGTGTCCTACAGTCAAGTCTGCCCATCAGGAGGGGCGCCCAGATTTCCGAGGTAAGCCTATCAAAGCCCTCCGAAGTGTATAACTAAGTTACAACATTGTAAGCATATATGCAGTATTGCACAGTATTCAAGGTGATGATATTACCAAGATGTGTATAGATAACCGATACATTTATTTAAACAGCAATCGGCTAATCATTGGTGATCTTTCATTGCAACAGCTTCACGCGTGATTCTGGTTCGATCGATCGGTATTGCGACTGCAGACAAGTTTGAAGGGGCCTACTAATGTTTGCTTTTACCTCCTTTTATATAATTTTTTTTATGACGAGGAGTTGCACCGGGAGACCGGAGGACGTACGAGGAGATGGACACGTGTACGGTGTATTCCGAGCGTTTATAAATAATTATATCCAGACAGACTACTGCAGTGGACGGACTTGTTGCGTTTTTTAAATTATTGATATTTATAATTATGTAATATTTTATTGCCTATTACGTTTATTAATGTTATATTTTCTTCAGTGCCCAGTTCGTGTTTCGGAGGAATCGCGAGCTAGACAAGCGCGAGCTAGACAAGCGCGAGCTAGACAAGCGCGAGCTAGACAAGCGCGAGCTAGACAAGCGCGAGCTAGACAAGCGCGAGCTAGACAAGCGCAAGCTAGACGATCGAGTTCTACCGATCGCTAATGTCACCAGCAACGCAACGTTGACACCGACACAGGCGAACGTCACGAAACATCCACCGTCGACGCCGAACGAGGCGCTCGTTTTTCAACTGTCCAGTTTCTCATAGGGAACCGGTGAACGTTACGCGATCGACGCCGTAAACGAACGGTCTCGGACGAACGGGCGGACGTCACAAAACGCCTGACGTAGACGCCGATCGAGGCGAAGATCATCGTTAGTCGGAAACATCCAACGTGGACGTGGACGGACTCGTACAGTGAACGTTACGCGATCGACGCCGGGAACATTCTGTCTGACGCTGTCGGTCGGTGATAAACGTTTGATTGTTAAACATTGGACAATGTGTTGCCATGGTGATTATTACATTGGCGTATTTGAACGGTATGCCACGAGGACTCTCCTCGCTTCGTCTATGCTCGCTCATTTAATAAAGTTTCTGCTTGGTTATCCTTTAAAAGGGTTGTTGACGTACCTTTATACCAATGCTTCTGTCATAGAACCACTAGTAAGACTGGCTCCCCGGGTAGATCGCTCTTCGGCATCTGTTTGGCTGTGCAAAGGGTCAATGCCATGGTCAGATCTATGTTGGTCACATCTTTATGTTGCAGATTAGGTCTGCCTACTATGCGTTTACCTTCAGTTAATTCCCCCAAGGGATGATCTTCGGGAGATGGTCACTATCTATATCTGCCGTACGTGCCCAAGCCAACATAGTCGTATATGTTTCAGGATGCTGCTCAGTGGTGTTGACTTGCGGCGTCGCAGAATCTCAAGGTTGTCGTGCCATTTTACGCTAAGGATCATATGCAGCCAGATGAAATCTGTTTAGTTTCCACTCCTGTTTGCTGTAGGTTGAGCAGGTCATTGAACCATACAATATGACGCCCAACATGAGTCACGTGTATCTTACAAACGTCGAAGTATAATACCCGTTTCTACGAGCTGTTCATTAAGTCGAACAAGCTTCACTTTTTTATCCAAAGTCATCGATTTTTTATTTTGAAAGACAGCATTTTATTTGTTCTTTCTATTGATGTCGTTTAATTTTTGCGACCGACCTTCTCTTTCAGCTACATAAACTCGTTGGCACGTGTATTGCAGCTGATAATCGTTGGGCGCTGTGGCGGTTGGAACGTTGGGCTCTCAATAGAGAGAACCCGGGTTCGAATCCTCTTGCTGCCGTCTCGAAGCTTTGGCAATTTCCTGCATTTGGCTAATTCATAAAATAAAAGTGACCTTTTATCAGTTTATACGACGCGATTCGGATTAACTTTAAACTTCGATTTTATTGACACGACTGTCCGACTGAAAAGTCAAAACAGGAACACCCACAAATTTTTAGTATATCATCTCGATAATGACGCTGATTGGCTGCTGGTGCTTCACGGGAACGCCTACACTTAATGGAGTGGTGACATCTAGTGAGTAACAACAACGAGACCACGCTTCTGCGGCCAGACTCTCTTCTCGGCGAATTCAGAAGGCGAGCGAGAGTCGGATAAGCAAGACTATGTATGAATGGAACAGTTGAACACAGGGTGCGGTTGTACACAGTTTATTTAGCCGCTGTAGATATGAGTATTTGGCTGCATACATTGATTGGTGCCTATGCGAGAAGTCTAGCAGGCTATACACGAATGACTCTGTCAAAGGCGTGAGGTGCAACACCATTTGAACAGTCCTAAGGCTAGACTATGTATTGCTCTCTAACATAAGAATCATACATATACCTTTACAATGTAGCAGTAGTGCCATGACATGTAGGCACGTTTGCAGTGTTTCGAAAGTGTTTCCCTAATATGAAACAATATAATTAATGTATAATTTCCTAGACATACATGTAAGCTGTACAAGAAGGCCTACTGCATAATATTACTAATGTCACTGCTACGCATATACGTGGCATTTATCATACATCAACCATACACATGGCATTTATCATACGTCAGATATACACATGACATTTTAATACGTCAGACACATACTGTACAAACTCTGCATATGTTACATACACCACACACATCCATATATGCACACACCTTGCGTGTATATGAGAGCACATTTACAATGTAATGTACATTATTCGTGTTCAATATCCGTGCATTAATGCACCGTACACTTTGTCATACCCTCTCCCCTGCCTCCCCCAAAAAACGACAAAACCTTCAAAAAAGTTGTGGGCGGTCGTCAAATAGGAAGAACCTCTGGACAGGCCGACTTCTGCAAACACATCCGTCCATCCATACATTAATGTACCATTCATATCCCATGTAGCTGGAACGGAAATTTAGAGTTACGTTTGCCTGATGTCCATCAACTTACGTTGAACAGCTTGTCATTGCAGTGTGACATTTGTTGTTGAGTAGCAATGTTATAATTTGATCTGCCAACAAAATAATTAATGATGTACTTGTGCTATTCTGAAACAAACATAAGTTCACAACTTTCTGTTGCAATTGTTTGATAAGTTTTCCAGATTGTTGACAATATTGCAGACTACAGTTTTCTAGCAAATGAAATGTACTTTGTTCCGTGATATGGCGGTCACCAATGTGTCTGTACTTTGTTCCGTGACATAGCGGTCACCAATGAAATGTACTTTGCTCCGCGACAAGGC
Organism: Lamellibrachia columna; assembly: GCA_963662155.1. NCBI lineage: Eukaryota > Metazoa > Annelida > Polychaeta > Sabellida > Siboglinidae > Lamellibrachia > Lamellibrachia columna. Next base: position 22,910,763 of record OY759261.1, on the reverse strand, counting down.
GGTCACCAATTAAATGTACTTTGTTCCGCGACATGGGGGTCACCAATGTGTCTGCACATTGTTTTTTGATATGTATGTCAGCAGTTTGTATCTGTTGCATAATCCAATCAGCGGGACCGGTCAAGTTGGGCTCCATAATCATTCTCACTACGCGGAGGCCTGTTTCGTTCGAGAACATTCCATCCCTTTCTGCATCAATTGTGGGTTCAGCTAAGTGTATAGTAGTAAGCTTTATCACTAGTGATTAATCATAGTGCAGTAATATATATATATATATATATATATATATATATATATATATATATATATATATATATTGTAATAACAACGTTAAAATAGGATTCAAGCGTAAAGCACGTCACAGAAGTCACGTCGAAGAATTATTCTGAGACGAAACAGGCTCGCCATCTAGTGAGAATAACCCATTCTAGTTGAGTATGTTTACCAATTTGTACCCCAGATCTGTCAAAGTAAACATGCAACGCACTTCTCAAACAAATACCGTATTTAGTATTATTTGAGATTTACTGCATAATGCACTTACGTAAATTCTTATTATAATTATATATGTAGGCATTCTACGTTGCATGTATTGTCTGCCTGTTCTTGATGTGGCACGGTTGAAGTAGGCAACGTAACATTGACGGCTTATCTAACACACTCAACTGCGGTGTGCCTATAATATGAAGTTCTACGCGCGAACATATGGAGATAGGCTTGTTTCGATGCCACTGACGTCTCGGCGTTGTACTCACAAAGGACGTCCCGTGAACACTCTACAACGCGGACAAGTGGAGCATGGCGGACGCTGGCCTGGGTGACGGGTGGATGTGTGGCGAGTTGTGGCGGCATCTGGCGAACCACGGCGAACCTACATCGTGACTGCGTTCCTTGCCGCCAGATGGCAGCAGTTTGGCACGTGTTAAGAGATCGTGTCTTGGCGCCGGCGTGTACGTGCTCTTAACCGGTGGTGTGTACGTGTTTCTGAGTGGTGGTGTGTACGTGGTCTTAGATGGTGTTGTGTACGTGCTCTTAAGTGCTGGCTGGTCAACGCATTTCAGCAATGCCTGTCGATCACTGGGGACAGTTCGGTCCACTTTTTTACAGACGTGCGCTTGACCGCCAACAGATCGGGACAGCTTTGTGGTGGTTTTGGTGACCGGGAGATGACCCGGCTGCTTCAGTTTTATGATGCGACTGCGACAGATGACACACTTGAGCGGGATGCATCGCTGTGACACCGCCACTTGGATCGTCTTGACGAAGCACGTTCGACACAACACCTTGTGTCCGCATGGCAACGTCTGCATTGTCGCTCGTGCCGACATGCACACGACACACTGCAACACAGATCATATGTTGATACTGGAACACAGATAATGGAACGAGACACACGACGCACTACAACACAGATCATATTATGAGACATACTGCAACACAAATCATAGAATGGGACACACAACACACTGCAACACAGATCATAGATTGAGACGCACACGACACACTTCAACACAGACCACGGATTCATATTAGTGTGCCAAAATTAAACCGCCCACGCAAAACATCGAAATGTCAAAGTATTATCTGTATTGATCCAACATTAGCGTGCAAACCTTAAGTTAGCCCGACTTTACGCATACACAGTCAATAAGTTCCAGGTGACTTGTTAGTAATGGCATGATGGCCACGGGCATTTCTACACATAATTAGGCTGATGCCTGCACGCTGGGTAAGTCATATGTTGTGAAATTTCTGCATTTCACAACCACATAGGTTAACTAAGCTTCGTACGCGCAGCTAATGTCGGCTCGCGAAACCGATACCTTGCAGTACATATTCTCGTGTGGGTTCGTGACACTGTATGTTTCTTAATGTGTAAAAGCACAAACGAAGTAAGTTTATAGCGGACAAATCGATGGATGAGCTGGAAAAAAGTCCAACTCGGTCGATGACAACGCCTTTTTAAGTGTCCAGTTTGTTGTCCAGTTCGTTGTGGCTACAGGTCTTGGCGACTCTGTCAAGATGGCTGACGCTTTGAACTCACGCGGGAAATAGTGTGGCGTGATGCACTTAATTAGGCAAACAAGAAATCGTTTGATTGGCTGGGGGCCGGCCGTTGTTCCAGTATCGACTTGGCCACGGTTAAAACAGTCACGTCGTAACTTGTTCCCGCACAGTTTTCGCCACATCAACGTAATTAGAAAGGCCGCACAACCGCAATGTTTTAGGCTCCAAAGATAAATTCTGTTTTTCTCGATGTATGTTCATGGATAGGTTAGATACTCGCATTTCTAACGAATTGCGACGATCCAGGCCACCGAAAAATAATTCATCTAGGATATTCGGAACATAATTAGATTGCAACAGACACGCACGCACGCATGCACCCACACGCACGCACGCACGCACGCACGCACGCACGCACGCACGCACACACACACACGCACACACACACACACACACACACACACTGTAAACACGTATGTCGTGTGCATAATCACTAGTACACGTATATCACTAAAGTTACTTGACAATAACCATGCATAACTATAAAATTGTGACGTTTCGTTATGAAAACAATAACTTCAAGTGACGTCATGCACGCATTAATTTCGGACAATATCGTTCACTATTAGACGATAAACTTACTCATAATAATTTATTTTTGGAGCACATTTCTTCTGCTTCTTGACGCCAATGTGCAAATGATATGTCGCAGAATGCACAGGTAAAGCAGTTAGTGTGTGTCAGTTTTAAATCTTAAGTTATTAGTTCCTATAGCGGATGGCGTCGCAAGTGCTAAATACACGAGTAGGTTTTATATAGAATGGGACAACACCCGTAATGGGGCTTTTGACTATGCCTAGTGTATGGGTACCGTCATCTGCGTCTTCAACGTAACAAATTCTTGCCGTAACTATAATCATATATATAGCTTTTACCCAATAGATTTTTAGGAATTTAACTAGTCCCACAGGAGCCAAGCCATAGAGCACTCCTATTTAACTAGTCCCACAGGAGCCAAGCCATAGAGCACTCCTATTTAATGCGCACAAAATAAACACAACTTCTGTCTTCACAGGTCAAGATATTTGCTCGAATAAAAACAAACATCAGTTTCATTGACTGATTACATTGGCAGGTGGCTTTAAACATCAGTAGCAGATCAGTGTTATCGATCAACAGGACAAATCTCAGGAGAAACATTCCATGTTAATCATGCCTTTATGAATATTTCAGACGCCATTACCGCCACCGAACAATTGACTCGTCTCACGGGGCCGTCCAATTAAATGTTACAAGTGTGTGCCAGGGACTGCAGCCAAACACTCGACGAATGCAGCGTGTGATGCGTCTCAAATATTAGCTGCAAGTTGCGCTAACACCATAGTCAATTCCAGGGTAATTCATAATGCTTGCGTGTTGCTGGATGTCTAGAATATAAGCAATGGCGTTGTACGTCAATGGTAACAGTCCAGTTATTTTTGTTTACAGTGTCGTAACGATTGAACAGCTAGTTTTTTTCGGAACGGGACCTGCGTATCAATGTAGGGCATTGCACGGAGGAACATTTTAGCCGGTTCAATACTATGTATAGCTATAGAGACATGTGTTGGATAATCTTTGACCCCGGTGATTGGACAGGTGCGTAGCGCCCATACCGGAAACAACAATACAAAAAATACAGCGCCAACGAAATGTACGGCTGTGATGGCGGCACACCTACTGGGCATAGTATTCGAGGTACAGATTAAGAAAAATATGAAATGCATACATGTTGGCAATAAATTATGACCATTACCAACATATACATATGTATCCATTTTTCTTATTCCTACACCAAACAAGCTGCGGCCACATGCGAAACTTTCTTACATGCGCTTGTACAAACCACCACCGAAACGATAAAAAATATGTAGGAGTAACAGTAATGTTCATTATAACGTTTCAAGGGAAATAATGACGTTATGATGATGTTATATTAATTAGGCAAAATACAGCATGGAAAGAGAAAATGGTAATTGCACCTATTTAGAAGACAGTATTTAGACATGATACTGTATACAAGCATATCTGAAGAATCACCTAGGTAACATGGGGAGGACACATAGAGGAGCAATTAAACTTATTCCAAAGAAAAAGAGACTGTACCTGTGAATAATTCCTATAAGACAACACTAAAAGGCATTAAGAGGATATCAAATTGAAGCTCATACTTTGGCATCTTGACAATGTTGTTTGTCTTCCAGTCCTCTTCATCCCAAATCTTCTGGAAGATCTGACATAGGCTCAGTGGCGTATCTAGGATCTCGCAAGGGGGGCACGCTTTCCATGGCCCAATACCTCACGAATAAATACGCCACTGCATGGGCTACTGGGGGTCTCATGGTCTGCTATCAGAATGTCTGGACAGATTCGTTCCACTCTCCTCCCGTTTTCTGATGACTTCCCTAACTTCATCTTCTCTAATTTTATCGATATTGATCTCTAGGTCGCAAAGGGTAATTGGGTCTGAGTGGATGAGAACATGATGGAAGTGCTCCTTTCACATAGCTGCACCCCGTGAAAGTATCATCAACATAATCATGTGGTGCCATCTCAGGAGGTCGGTTATCGTGGATCGCCAGTGATGTATGTCGTTCTTATCAGTACTTCATATTTTGTTGTTCTCATCTACGCCATGATGTTGCCTGGCTCTTTGTCTTCCCCTGCCTCTTTCATCCTCCACCATTCCCTCCAATATCGCTCGTTGTATTCATTCCTTGTTTCTTTCCTCCCGGCCCCATTTATTACTTCTATGCTCGTGACATGTGTTGACATCTTTTGGACATTGTCCATGTTTTTTTGGATATTGTCTATGTTTTGTTTGGACATTGTCCATGTTTTGTTTGGACATTGTCCAAGTTTTGTTTGGATATAGTCCATGTTTTGTTTGGACATTGTCCATGTTTTGTTTGGACATTGTCCATGTTTTTTTGGATATTGTCCATGTTTTGGTTGGACATCGTCCATGTTTTGTTTGGACATTGTCCATGTTTTGTTTAGACATTGTCCATGTTTTGTTTGGACATTGTCCATGTTTTTTTGGATATTGTCCATGTTTTGGTTGGACATCGTCCATGTTTTGTTTGGACATTGTCCATGTTTTGTTTAGACATTGTCCATGTTTTGTTTGGACATTGTCCATGTTTTTTTGGATATTGTCCATGTTTTGGTTGGACATCGTCCATGTTTTGTTTGGACATTGTCCATGTTTTGTTTAGACATTGTCCATGTTTTGTTTGGACATTGTCCATGTTTTTTTGGATATTGTCTATGTTTTGTTTGGACATTGTCCATGTTTTGTTTGGACATTGTCCATGTTTTGTTTGGACATTGTCCATGTTTTGTTTGGACATTGTCCATGTTTTGTTTGGACATTGTCCATGTTTCACTTCAATGTGAACAGGTGAGTAAAGAACTAACCCATCAATGGAACATTATTAGTCTCTCGATAATCCAATATGTAACTTTATTTTTTCTATTAGTGACATTTACCATGTATGTTTGTTGTTGTTTGTTTTAAAACTTTGGATTGTACTAATAAAACATGATATGCACTGACACTTCTATGGTGGTCATATTGTAGTTATGTTGCATTTGTTGAAAACCTCCGAATCCTGACATCTCTTTGTAATCTACCCAGGATCATTATTTAAGTAACAAATAAGATATAATAAAAAAAACGCAAAATAAATGCCAGCTTTAAACACAACTGTTCATATATATATATATATATATATATATATATATATATATATATATATATATATATATATATATATATATATATATATATATATATATATATATATATATATATATATATGCGTGCGTATGTGAGTTTGAACACAATCGTTCATATATATATATATGTGTGTGTGTGTGTGTGTGTGTGTGTGTGTGTGTGTGTGTGTGTGTGTGTGTGTGTGTGTGTGTGTGTGTGTGTGTGTGTGTGTGTGTGTGTGTGTGTGTGTGTGTGTGTGTGTGTGTGTGTGTGTGTGTGTGTGTGTGTGTGTGTGTGTGTGTGTGTGTGTGTGTGTGTGTGTGTGTGTGTGTGTGTGTGTGTGTGTGTGTGTGTGTGTGTGTGTGTGTGTGTGTGTGTGTGTGTGTGTGTGTGTGTGAGTTTGAACACAATCGTTCATATATGTATGTATATATATATATATATATATATATATATATATATATATATATATGAACGATTGTGTTCAAACTCTCATACGCACGCATGCACGAACGCACGCACGTGCGCGCATATCAGTCCCCCTCTCATAAGGTAACCTCTTCTGCAACGATATGAAGGTAACCTCTCGTGCGGAGGGGGCAATTATCATGTTTTATTTGTTGCATGGCAGGGTGACATCTGACAATATGGGTCTCTCTCTCTCTCTCTCTCTCTCTCTCTCTCGCTCTCTCTCTCTCTCTCTCTCTCTCTCTCTCTCTCTCTCTCTCTCCCTAAACCTCCTCCTCTCTGTGTGTGTGTGTGTGTGTGTGTGTGTGTGTGTGTGTGGTGTGGTGTGGTGTGGTGTGTGTGCGCGCGCTTGTGTGTGTGTGAGAGAGAGGGAGACAGACAGACAGACAGACAAACAGACAGATCAACAGAGAGAGAAGCAGACAGACAGACAGACAGGCAGACAGATAGAGAGTGACAGGCAGACGTTGAGAGAGAAAGAGGAGAGAGAAAGTGACACAGAGAGCAAATGCAACTTATTATTGTTTAATTTGTAGAAAGCATATAAATAATATTTATGAAGTTAGAATCCAGTATACACTGAACGCATATAGATATGTATTCAGTGCGTAGCGCAGGTGAATTTGGTTTATATGTCTAATTTATTTCGGCATTTGCTTCTGTGATTTACATCGACAGTTCGACCAACACCGCGTTGATATCAGTGTTCAATCGATTGTATCCAGGCTGTCTACATTATCGAGAGTTGCGGTTAATTGGAAAATTCCTCTTCTCCCGTGCGGTTCCACCAGCGCGGAGGCTACCGCATTCACTTAGGCTGTATACATTAAATCAGCATGTCAATGACACTCGCTCTACTAAAACATGTCAGTTCTTCTCATAATTTTCGCATTAATGGGCATCTATTATCGCGCTGGCAAATTGCTTCTGGACGCACTTTCAATTTTGTGAATGTATGGATTTCTGTTTGTTTCGCAGATACCTGTATGTTTAGTATAGCATTTGGTCATTGGCACTGTTGACAGTTTACCACGAAACACTGATACAGTTTGTCAAGAAACACTGAAATAGATTGTCGAGAAACAATGACACAGTTTATCGAGAAACAATTACTTAGTTTGCCGAGACACAATGACACAGTTTGTCAACAAACACTGAAACAGATTGTCGAGAAACACTGATACAGTTTATCGAGAAACAATGACACGTTTATCTAGACACAGTTTGTCGAGAAACAATAACCCAGTTTGTCAACAAACACTGAAACGGATTGTCGAGAAACACTGACACAGTTTATCGAGAAAAAATTGCACAGTTTGTATAGAAACACTGACACAGTTTGTCGAGAAACAATGACACAGTTTGTCGAGAAACAATGACACAGTTTGTCTAGAAACACTGACACAGTTTGTCGAGAAACAATGACACAGTTTGTCGAGAAACAATGACACAGTTTGTCGAGAAACAATGACACAGTTTGTATAGAAACAATGACACAGTTTGTATAGAAACACTGACACAGTTTGTCGAGAAACAATGACACAGTTTGTCGAGAAACAATGACACAGTTTGTCTAGAAACACTGACACAGTTTGTCAAGATACACTGACACAGCAATGCTTAGTGAGATACTATTTTAGTGTAAGACTGTGTGTCAACGTAACGTGACACGACTTACACGGCGTGTCAACGTAACGTGACACGACTAACACGGCGTGTCAACATAACGTGGCACGACAAAGCAAGGATTATTATTAGTTGGTGAACGAATACGAAACACATGTTTAGAAATATCACTCATGAATACATTTCCAATTTACCTGAGTTACACAACGGACATTCATAATTTACCCCAAATCCGATTATTTATGTTTTGTGATTGTCCGACCTGGATAATTGCTGTCAGAACGGAGCAATTATCAGCTAATAGAATTGCAAATGACGTCAGCAGCTAACCGCGGCCCGACGGGCATCCAAGGTGAAATCACGTCCATGTGAAAAACGTGATTCAATTCCATGCCAGTGAATCACAATAACAGCGTTAATTAGAAGCCATGCATATTTTATGTCTGGCGACGTCTGGTACTGAACGTAGCCATATCGTTTGAATAATAATAATAATAATAATGTAATATCATTATGTATCATACACATTTGTAAACTTGTGTGTTTTGAGACGTCATAACGACGATTTGAAATTAAATATGTAACAACCTTTCGACTAAAAATACATTCACAGCGGACAACTGGTGAGGATTGTAGCTCGCGAAGAAGCCAGAGAGAATAAAGTGCTTGAACCGTAGGCCACGGTGTGGCTGACAACTAGATATAGCAAGCTTGTAATTGTTTACAGCAGGCGGGAATAATAGTCTGTCCGTGTCAGAATACTGTGAGTGTGTGAAATACAAGTTACAACATTATAGACCTACCTCATCATCGAGTGTGGGTGACGTGTCACACTGCCTCTCGTCCAACTTGGCCAACAACTTGTCCTGCCGACAGAAGACAACATAGATGTACAATAAACGTACAATGAATTGTCCTGGATATATACAACTGTTTTCTGTGGATAGACAATGATTTGTCTTGTGGACGGACATCGGATAGTCCTGGAGATAGACCGACAGTTGTGATGGAGACGATCAGATAGTATTTACCCGTGGACTGACTTGTAAACAGACATATATTTGTCGTTCTACATAGACATAGTGTTAACGCGTGGACTGCCATAGAGTTGTCTTGCAAACAGACATAGATTTGTTTTTCCATGGAGAGAGAGAAAGGTTTTACCCGTGGACTGCCATAGAGTTGTCTTGCAAACATACATAGATTTGTTGTTCCATGGAGAGAGAGAGAGAGAGAGAGAGAGAGAGAGAGAGAGAGAGGGAGGGAGAGAGAGAGAGAGAGAGAGAGAGAGAGAGAGAGAGAGAGAGAGAGAGAGAGAGAGGGAGGGAGAGAGAGAGAGAGAGAGAGAGAGAGAGAGAGAGAGAGAGAGAGAGAGAGAGAGAGAGAGACTCTTTACCAGTGGACTGCCATAGAGTTGTCTTGCAAGCAGACATAGATGTGTTGTTCCATTGAGAAAGTCTTTACCCGTGGACTGCCATAGAGTTGTCTTGTAAACATACATAGATTTGTTGTTCCATGGAAGGAGGGTCTTTACCCGTGGACTGCCATAGAGTTGTCTTGTAAACAGACATAGATTTGTTGTTCAATGGAGAGAGAGTCTTTACCCGTGGACTGCCATAGAGTTGTCTTATAAACATACATAGATTTGTTGTTCCATGGAAGGAGATTCTTTACCCGTGGACTGCCATAGAGTTGTCTTGTAAACATACATAGATTTGTTGTTCAATGGAGAGAGAGTCTTTACCCGTGGACTGCCATAGAGTTGTCCTGCTGACGGCAACAACAGCTTCTGTCTGCATCAGTAATCTGCCACAGCCACAGCTTTACGTGACAGCTCTGACTATAACAAGATGACATCCAATTATTGCCGGTTTAGTGGCGACGACATATGTGGAAGAATCCCATCTATACTTAATCGCGTTTGATCTGTGCCGCATTAAAACATATGTGCGTCAAAGCAGGCTCAAACGTGAACGCGGAGACTGTTACACGCGCGACTGAAGCAGCTAAGTCTACAGAATGAGTTGAATGTTTATATAGGTCAAAACAAATAATATATTGGTTCCCGTGGGGTTCCATGATAAATGTGTTAGGCGAGTCGGTGATAATATTTTCCCCGCACACATCTTGCTATGTATAAATGGTCACCGTATAAACTGGTAACAAATATTATATTTGGTTTCAATTCACGAACTTCTTTTTGGATAATGTGCATTTGCTTCACGGGACTCAGACAATGTAGTGGACGACCCAGGACCACGGGACACGGACTGTGCAGTGGACGACCCAGGACCACGGAACACGGACCTTTGTTTTTGGCAGCTGATTCTGGACAACGGAGGCCCATTTTGGATTACGGCCTGGCAAATTCCTGAACATAAACGGCACGTTTCTTTTTCACGTTGATACATAATAGAAAGATAAAACAGAGGACAAACTATCCTGATATCATGAGAAATGGGGTGCTAGTTAGAGCGACAAGCTGTGGAAGCCGTGGGCAGAGCAGCCGGGCATCAACGTCAAGAAACGCCCACAGTGTATCAACGAAAACTTACTTTATTATACGGAATTGGGAGCATCACTTTCTGAATGAAAGCATGATCTCGAATACAGGTTTTAATGAACCACTCAGCCACATTAATAGATCGAGATGGCGCTGAAAGCAACAAGGTGGTCGTTGTATGCTCATAATGGATTCTACTTACAGACTACCGTGCACTTACTCATGCGTCGACACTCTACTTGCCGGACTGACTACAGTATATTTAATGATAAGACCACATACATACATACATACATACACACACACATACATGCAAACATACACACATACACCCGTACACACATAACTATATATACGTACGTACACACACACACACACACACACA
>OY759261.1:22885014-22897514 GCA_963662155.1 Lamellibrachia columna | reverse complement strand
CACACAGGACAACTCATAGACTCCGTCATGGTGTTCACAGGACAACTCATAGACTCCGTCATGGTGTTCACAGGACAACTCATAGACTCCGTCATGATGTTCACAGGAGTGAGGCAGGGGTGCCTTCTGTCGTCGTTCCTCATCTTCCTGTCGGCCATAGACTGGATAATGAGGAGCACCACAGAAATATAGGAGAAACAGAGAAATAGGAGAAATGATATCCAGTGGACCCTTTGGAGCCAGTTGGACGACTTGGACTTTGTAGACGACCTGGCTCTCCTATCGCAGTCATAAGTAGATACAAGAGAAAACAGAGCTTCTAAACACAGTGTCAACACAGGACTCAACATCAAAATATGCAAGACAAAGACTATGAAAGCCAATACGAAGGCAATAGCCAATTAGACATGCACAAAATAGTATAAATGGAAATATTTATACACATGAATACGTTGGGGGACAATCTGGAAGTATTCGAACACGAATATTCAAAAACAGCATTTGAATACACATGTAGTCCAATACAGAAAGTTGTTAACCCAAGTCAAGAGCAAATGGATACTATAGTGAGTACCGGGTGCGGTGTTCCGTGTATGTCGTTAGCCGCTACAGTGGTCAGTGGTCAGTGGCCACTGGCCAGTGATTGAGGCCCTGATCCGACAACCAATTGAGTTATCGGAGGCCTGCACACTATCAAACGGCCAACGGTCGCCGCCTTGAAATCAATATATCTAATTGAATCACGGACACGTTGGTTATTTCACTTCGCTGAATATAAGTGGCTGGTTATTTATTCCACATATCTGACAATAATTGGCTAGTTAGCTATATGTCACTACTGGAGGTGACTTGTGGATTAGTTGTCACATACATGACAGGTTTAGACATCGTCGCGTGGGGTGTGACAGAAACCCTTTTAACTTAGTATACTCGTTAATGTTTCACGTAGACATAAAATGGGATGTAGGACGGCAACATCACGCCAGGATCCCCTGGCAATGTGTTGTTGGACAATATTACTCAGTGCAATAACACAATAGATGTGGATGGAAAGAAATGGAAATGTAAGTCCAAAAACATGTCCGGTGGAAAGGAGTCGTTAATGTGACAATGCTGAAGTCAAGTAAGTCCAGACAATAGCACCCAAATGACGTTCACCGAACACAGCTATCATGATATGAAGTCAAGTCCAGATAATAGCACCCAAATGACGTTCACCGAACACAGTTATCATGATATGAACTCAAGACCAGACAATAGCACCCAAATGACGTTCACCGAACACAGTTATCATGATATGAAGTCAAGTCCAGACAATAGCACCCAAATGACGTTCACCGAACACAGTTATTATGATATGAAGTCAAGTCCAGACAATAGCACCCAAATGACGTTCACCGAACACAGTTATCATGATATGAAGTCAAGTCCAGGCAATAACACCCAAATGACGTTCACCGAACACAGTTATCATGATATGAACTCAAGACCAGACAATAGCACCCAAATGACGTTCACCGAACACAGTTATCATGATATGAAGTCAAGTCCAGACAATAGCACCCAAATGACGTTCACCGAACACAGTTATTATGATATGAAGTCAAGTCCAGACAATAGCACCCAAATGACGTTCACCGAACACAGTTATCATGATATGAAGTCAAGTCCAGGCAATAACACCCAAATGACGTTCACCGAACACAGTTATCATGATATGAACTCAAGACCAGACAATAGCACCCAAATGACGTTCACCGAACACAGTTATCAAAATATGAAGTCAAGTCCAGACAATAGCATCCAACCAAATGACGTTCACCGAACACAGTTATCATGATATGAAGTCAAGTCCAGTCAATAGCACCCAAATGACGTTTACCGAACACAGTTATCATTATATGAAGTCAAGTCCAGACAATAGCACCCAAATGACGTTCACCGAACACAGTTATCATGATATGAAGTCAAGTCCAGGCAATAACACCCAAATGACGTTCACCGAACACAGTTATCATTATATGAACTCAAGACAAGACAATAGCACCCAAATGACGTTCACCGAACACAGTTATCATGATATGAAGTCAAGTCCAGACAATAGCACCCAAATGACGTTCACCGAACACAGTTATTATGATATGAAGTCAAGTCCAGACAATAGCACCCAAATGACGTTCACCGAACACAGTTATCATGATATGAAGTCAAGTCCAGGCAATAACACCCAAATGACGTTCACCGAACACAGTTATCATGATATGAACTCAAGACCAGACAATAGCACCCAAATGACGTTCACCGAACACAGTTATCATGATATGAAGTCAAGTCCAGACAATAGCATCCAACCAAATGACGTTCACCGAACACAGTTATCATGATATGAAGTCAAGTCCAGACAATAGCACCCAAATGACGTTTACCGAACACAGTTATCATTATATGAAGTCAAGTCCAGACAATAGCACCCAAATGACGTTCACCGAACACAGTTATCATGATATGAAGTCAAGTCCAGGCAATAACACCCAAATGACGTTCACTGAACACAGTTATCATGATATGAACTCAAGACCAGACAATAGCACCCAAATGACGTTCACCGAACACAGTTATCATGATATGAAGTCAAGTCCAGACAATAGCACCCAAATGACGTTCACCGAACACAGTTATTATGATATGAAGTCAAGTCCAGACAATAGCACCCAAATGACGTTCACCGAACACAGTTATCATGATATGAAGTCAAGTCCAGGCAATAACACCCAAATGACGTTCACCGAACACAGTTATCATTATATGAAGTCAAGTCCAGACAATAGCACCCAAATGACGTTCACCGAACACAGTTATCATTATATGAAGTCAAGTCCAGACAATAGCACCCAAATGACTTTCACCGAACACAGTTATCATTATATGAAGTCAAGTCCAGACAGTAGCACCCAAATGACGTTCACCGAACACAGTTATCGAGCATATCGTAACTAAAAGGACATTGGCCAGTTTTATTTGTGATTCGCACCTGAGCGCTCCCACGATCATTGGACGGGACTACTTTTCCAGTATGCTAACAGGTTTTAATGTTATCACATCGACACAATATGTTCCCACCATTGTAAACATGTTGTGGGTATTATCGGACAAATTGAGTAGAAGGCTATCGACAGAGGCTATTGTCCGGGGAATATTGACGAAGATATTATTATTATAATCATCATCATTGGGAGACTTTGGCTTGGGGCATTGGCGGGGAAAATGTCCGGTCACCATTAAAGTGACCATTTGTACGATGACAACATAATAATAATAAACAAATATTGCGTGTTCTTAAGATTTAGAGATTCCCACCATCTCCCGACGTCCTACGAAAGTTCAACGCAGTGTAGCTAGGCTACCAGTAAGGCGGCTATTTACCGTGTCTTTGATTGGAAAATTGATGTACTTTTGTTTCGGATAACGTCGTGTAGCAATTTAGTTGGCTTTTAAAATCGAGTTACCCACAATGATTGTCATCAATGTGTGACAGGGATCAACTTAAGTTGTCAGATAAATTCACATATCGTCGAGACAGATCGTAATCGTTCACGTGAACAATCAATGGTTGCCACAGTTTCACGCAACAAAGAGTCCCCGTGGAAACACAGTTAGTCTGCTGACGTAAATGTGTTGGCTCGAGGAGAGGCATAGAACAATAATTATTGCGGTCAGTGCGACTGACTTGCCCTGCACATAGCAGACCAGGAGCAGTAGACAGTGACACTAGTTTAGGGGGCAATATACACAATTGTGTGTGTGTGTGTGTGCGTGCGTGCGTGCGTGCGTGCGTGCGTGCGTGCGTGCGTGCGTGCGCGTGGTAAGTGAATGGTGTATTTCAGCGTCAGCTCTTCTGTCAATTTGATAAGAAATCCAACAACATAATTAAGTCACTAATATATCCGTAAAGTATTCTCACGAACGCGGATACAATATTCCAACTTGGACATTTTAACAAAGTGTCGAACACAAATATTTATGTGGTTAATCTATTAGCGAACAAAAACACTTAATTGATAGGTCTGGAAAAGCCATGTGTTCAAACACGTGGCGTACGTGTCGAACCCGACGGATCTAGACCGCCGTGGACCGTCTTGACAGCCGCCGAGGGACTCACGGACGCCGAGGCCAGCGCTACAGTGGGGCAGGCATGTTAGAATGTCACCATGGGGCCGCTCGTTTGAACACTCAGACGACGCCAGGTTCACTAGGGTGATCGACTGATTGATTGTTCAGCGCAAGAAGCCCAAAGGACGGGATGATTTAGCAGCGAGGACATTGTCCGCTCTGACCGCCAACTCCCGTAGTTCCACCCCTGGAGAGCAACACAACTGACGCACGTTGTTATCTCTGTCCTTCTCATTTCAATTGTATGCTCTCAGAAATTCGTATGCCGACCTAGCTCAATAATAATAATAATAATAATAATAATAATATAAGGATGCCTTGTAGTTGCTACTAATGCGTTGTAGATACAAATGTACATCAAACACAACAAGAAAGGAAAACTTTGCAACATACCGAAACTTTAATTTTTTTTCGGAGAAAGAGTAAAAAAAATAATTGCTTCATCAATGTTAGCGAAACATTAAATAGACTTAGTCTAACATTAGATGGACCAAGTATGCTTTGACAATTTGAGCAAAACTACTAGGCCCATTTATGATACATTACAAAGCATACCTTAAGATCACGACGGGTATACACATTCCTAGAATTACAGTTACGTTGGTTAGACGTGCAACAAAGAAACCTCCAGTGTCGATGAAAATGGAGGATCGCTGTGAGCTTCTGGGAACTAATCATACTCTGGTTTACGCCCAATATGCCGTCTGGCCAAATCCAATCCTTTGACCGTCCGTTGTAACTTTGCCGCTGTGCCAACTTGGCTCTAGTCTCACTAACCCCAGGTCATTTATATCTTGCATTATGGGTGCAATTAAGGACACATTTTGACGATGACTTTCGGTTTTTGATATATTGCAGTAGTTGTTTAGAATGTATGTTGTAATGTAGTTGTTTAGAATATATGTTGTAATGTAGCTGTTTAGAATGTATGTTGTAATGTAGTTGTTTAGAATGTATGTTGTAATGTAGTTGTTTAGAATGTATGTTGTAATGTAGTTGTTTAGAATGTATGTTGTAATGTAGTTGTTTAGAATGTATGTTGTAATGTAGTTGTTTAGAATGAATGTTGTACGTGTGCTATTTTTATATACAAATTATACGCCAGAGAATACTAATTGTTTCGTTATCAGCGTCGTTGTCTGTACGTGTACGTTGTCTGTACGTTGTCTGTACGTATCGTGTGGCCTAATGAATGTTTAAACAAATGCAAAAAGGTACGGCTGATTGGTTGTGTTATGTCACGCTACCCTCCAATGAAGCGAGGCAGCCAACTCAATATGTCACTGTATTAATGAGAAACATTTGCGAGACAGCCCCGAGAGAGTTATATGATCCGTCCGAGGATATTCGATACACCCCTTAGAGGATGTAGTTCAGTGTAACTCTATTGTTAGTGTATTCGACCGCCGACACGCTAAACTCACGCGATATGCCACCATATAAGAACTTGTACAACATGCTCTTGCAAAGATTACGTAAAATACCAGCTCTTGCAAAGATTACGTAAAATACCAGCTCTTGCAAAGATTACGTAAAATACCAGCTCTTGCAAAGATTACGTAAAATACCAGCTCTTGCAAAGATTACGTAAAATACCAATAGGTAAACTACAAGAAATTACCACAATTTTTGTATGATGGTGCAAACATTTATAATGGTATGTCTAATGCTACAGTTCCATTTACTTCACCGTTTGAAAAATATTTGACAATAATAACAATGTGTGCCTCACAAAATAAAGATTTTGGTCGTTTGGTTTTGCAATAAATATTTATTAATAATGTAGACGATTAACATGTATTACTAACGTAGATGGTCTTTACTTTGCTTTGACTTACAATTGAATGTGGCACATTATGTAGTACAATTAAAGACCGCTAACCAATTCATGCCATTTCCAGACACAAATAATATCCTGCTTTTAAAGCTTTCCCCTTTTTTAAACATTACGGGCATACATTTTATATAAAGAGTGGCTACATAATGCATAGAATCACACCCTTACAGATCCCTCCGCAATTCGAATTTTCAAATAATTTTTTTAAATTTTCATTTCAAATTTATTTTACGAAAAATCAAGCCAACTTAGTATCAACTGCAACATGCTAGCTCGTTTGTGCAAGTTTTGTTTGTAATGTTTTTGAAATCATCATACAAACTATTAAATGACTTAATGTTTGATCAAACATTAAGAGAAGATGGTCACGCCCACGATCAGCATTCACCCAGCAATGTGTTTACCATTTTGGATATCCACTATTTTGAGTCTTATGGTTTGAACAAAAATGGGCATTTTTTTATTAAATCGACAGCGGATGTTATTCACACACTACAAATTTGGACACCAACGAACCGGATTTGCGATGAGATCAATCAGCTGAGGATAGAGTTTCAATTGATACTTTAATTTTTTTTAATATATGTATAGGGGACGCTACTGGTTCCCGTTCTATGGCGACTAGATAATGCACTTCCGGTCCCAAAGTTGTGAACACCATGACACATTAAATGTACCTATGTCTTTATAAAATAAACCATTGTTATTAGTATTAGTTTTATCACATTTTAATTCTAGTTATTTTAATAAATAATATAAGTAAATGTATTATTGTTTGTTCTCTCTGTCTTATTTACAAATGTGTCTACGTGTGTACTTTGGAAGTGTAGATGCACAGGACACGGGAACATGGGTGGACATTATAAAATGGGAGATAATGTTCTAGGTACAACCGTAAAAGAAAAGGCGGCGGGGTAACAACTGGTACTGATATAAAAGTTTCATTGCAGTGTGGGATTGCAGTTTCGAAGGGTAAAACATGTCTTGGGTTGATTAGAAGAAACGTAACATATACAGAAATAGAGCTATAATTATACCTCTGTATTAAGCAGTGAGTCACATATGCCACCTTGGGAACGCAGAGGGCTGAGTGAGTGATCTGGAATAATGAAGCTTAATATAGAATACTGTACACAAGCGTGGATACCATATCATTGTAAGAAGGACTTAAATATGCTAGAAAGAATACCGAGAGCAACTAAGCTTATTCCACAACTGAGATAACTTTGTTATGAAAAGCGCCGAAAATAATGTGGTTTTAGAACGCTAGAGAGATTAAGAGGAGATCAAATAGAAGTGTTAAATGTATTAAAATAAATTGTTATTAAAATATTCGTAGACGCATGTTTCTTACTTAACGAAGATAGAAGACCTAGAGGGAACAAAGTAAAGTCAGTGAATGAACAATGTGTATTAGATATAAGAAAGTATTAATTCTCACAGAGGGCGATAATTCAATGGAACAGCAGCATGAATATGTATAAAAACATAATTTTAAAGTATCTCAAATAAAATTGTTTGGCTTTGGATGGCAACCTTATGAAATCTTTCTTTGCGAACTAATCAACTATTCGGATGTGATTGCCCAGTATCTTGGTGCCCAACCCGCGGGTTCAATTTAAATGGTCCAGATTTGCAAAATCTTCTCATATCCACAGTGGCTGTGTCTTTGGGTGGATGGAATTATGTGATGAAACACAAGCAGATATAAATACTATCACACACCTCTCTCTGTATAGTGTAATTATAGAAAAGCGATAACGAAATTACGGTTCCTTGAAAGAGACCTATTGTTTTTATAAAATCCCAGGCGCAGCATTGCAGTACGTCACATGTTTTTCCATAGTCGCCAATGGCAACATTAATCCCAACCGTAACCGGGACTACTGAAAGAAATATTAGTTTCTTCCCAGGCACCAACTCGCAGACGTGTCGTGAATTACAACGTGTTTAGTTGTTTTGATGGATGCTTTCGGTGGATAAAATTCGTGATATTTGCAATAACATAGGTTCTGTTTAATCATTGTTGTAGTTATCGATGTGCTGAACCTGTTTTGAGAACAATAAAGTCAGAACATAAACAAGACGAGAGCGCGTGTCTTTGCGTGTGAATGTCTGTGAGAGCCTGTTTGTTAAGCTGTCTAGTTACCAGGGAGGCGACTGTCGAGTGCACAGCACAAAGACGCTTGAGATACCGGCACAATGGTACACAGCGCAGCCGCTGTGGCGACGACAAGAATATTCAACGACTGTTAAATGGGGCTCCCGCGGTTCTTAGCAAATATTCTGTACATCACATCCTTCTTTCCCGCCATACCTCCCTACCTCCCTCCACCCCACCCCCATGTCTTCCCGCTAACTTTCCCTACATATATCGTCCTGTATCGTCCCTACATTTTATTATCTCCTCTGCCTGTTTCTCAGTGACTTTTATGTGGCAAACATAAACATCGGTTACACAGAATATCTATATACAAGTACTTAGGTATGTCTGCGTGCATGCATTTTCTCTCTCTCTCTCTCTCTCTCTCTCTCTCTCTCTCTCTCTCTCTCTCCTCTCCTCTCTCTCTCTCTCTCTCTCTCTCTCTCTCTCTCTCCCCTCTCTCTCTCTCTCTCTCTCTCTCTCTCTCTCTCTCCCTCTCTCTCTCTCTCTCTCTCTCTCTCATCTCTCTCTCTCAGCATACGTCACAAATTATGTGCTAATGTGACAAAGTATTTGTTAACGTAACAATATTATACATATATAATTATGTATTTGTTAACGTAACAATATATAACGTGTATATGCATATTTATAATATATGTATGTATTTGTATATATATATATATATATATATATATATATATATATATATATATATATATATATTATATATATATATATATATACTTATTATATATATATATATATATATATATATATATATATATATATATATATATATATATATATATATATATATATATATATATATATATATATATATATATATATATATATATATATATATATATATATATATATTGTTATGTTAGCAAATACGTTGTGACGTTAGCACATACTTTGTACATATCAATATTTCGGTAATTAACAAGTTTCATCGTTTGTCGACGTCGTTCTCTACAGCAATGACGTGCCTTCCCACATCGGTCTGTGCTGGTTATCCGTTTTAGGTAATATATAATTATGGACTGCGTAGATCTGCAACCTGCAAGTTTGCACTTGAAATGTTCAACAGTTTGCAAGAACATAATGTTGTTGATTTGTTGTCCTTCTTTCGTTCTATCATTCATTCAAGATATAATCCCAAATCGTCTCTTGCCTGCAGTTATTTCTCGTTCTTACAGCCAACTATTCAACTTCCCCGCCCTCTCTTGTAGCCGTCTGGATTGTTTATTTGTAGTCCGGTAAGTTATGTGAAAACGTTAATAAAACAGACGAAAATTAATTTAGAGGCCAATATTGTTTAGAGTATTGACCACTGCCGTCTATTCTTACCTACTGATAATTCATCTCTTGCATGGCAGTCGTCACAATGCAATTTAGTCTGGCTGGCTATGTGGATGAAACACATGGGAGGTTTTTGTAATATATTTCGAATTCAAGTTGCGCATCGAAGTATGTGGTCTTACGCAGTTCGATACATATTCGTATACAACCTGCGGACGTGGGCCGGTGTCACCACCTACTGCGCCCCGACATGTTTGAGTCGCATGTCGCATATTGTTTTATATAAGGTTAAGGAAATTATAAATGATATGTCTTCATATGTCTACGTTGTCAGATATTCCTCATAAGTCAACGTGTTAACACAATTTAATAA
Source organism: Lamellibrachia columna (assembly GCA_963662155.1). Lineage (NCBI taxonomy): Eukaryota > Metazoa > Annelida > Polychaeta > Sabellida > Siboglinidae > Lamellibrachia > Lamellibrachia columna. The sequence continues at coordinate 22,887,683 of OY759261.1, read as the reverse complement.
GACACCGCAAACAGTTCCGGATGGCATATTGACAAGGAAGACCACATTGTTAATTGAATTCATTTTTTATACATATCCGATAACATTTCCACAGTTAACTGATAATTTGTTAGAATTATTACTTTATAGCTAGTCTTTGATGTCCTTTACGAGCGGTTCTTCGTGCCCTGTGTTTCTTCTACTTTAATGAAGCTTGAAGAGAATATGTTTCATTAATAGTCCTATACATATTTTAATAACCAATTAATATTTTGTTAAACTCTGATTTGTTCTTAATCCTGATCGCCTGCTAATGCCAAAAGTCTTTTATTTGACGCATTTCCATAGCGCTCTCACATATATCTGTATACTGTTACAATGCAGCGATAGATAGTATTGATCACATATTGATCACGACAGGGTCAAATGTTGTGATTAATAGTCGCCAATGGCGGCATATTATTCGACTAAATCGAAAATGACGTAGATGGTTTGTAGCTTAATTATGCATTTTGATAGAATTCAATCAGTGTACTGTGGACAAAATTACAGAGAAATAAGTTGGCTTCACAGCCCTGTTATTTCTATATATATTTTTTATTGGCTTTCATCCTCTGTACGTGGAGCCACTTTACAAAAATAGGAAATTTCCCACGGGGTTTTTCAAGTATTCGGTGAGATTTTCCATTGGGACAAACGTAGTATTGTGTTTTCTGGTACGGTTTTAGAAATGTGACGTCAGTGCTTCCTGCTTATTTATCCCACGGGCGATGAGGTCAACGTCCCTTGCACGCCATGAGAAAGAATGGCGCGTAGCCATGTTGCAATGATTCATGCCCCGGCGTTGACGTCAGACGCGGCATTAAACTATCACTGCCTGATTTAAAATACTAGTGTTAGTAAACAACATAGTAAATTCTGGGCACCGAGATACAAATGGCTTTGGTTCACGAAGACCAGCCAAAATACAAATACACTATTGAAATTCGATGGGGGAAGACACATGTGGTGATCCTTGAACCACAATCCGAGGCAGAATGTTATAGTAACCAGAGTTATGTCAATGTAAACCATTCTCATTTGATCCATTAACATCGATTGTCAGTTGTTTCGGTGAACACGTAAGAACATCACAACACGGTTGTTTAGTGTCTCGCAATAGCCATCTACGAGAACACAAGTTTTTTTCCAATGAAATGAAGGGACAATGTTTGCGACATAATGGAGTGTAGCCATAAAACGAAAGAATCATCAATAAAACCTTGAACTCACAGAACAACGTCTGCCACGAACGCTTCTGGGAGACCGATTACAAAGACACAATAGCCAGTATCAGTTGCAAAGGCATTTTATGTCCACGCTGTAACTAATTAACTTTAACAGGCCAACGGTATCAGCGGTATGCTGTGTATTTAGGTTCGGTTTCCACAATCAACAAGTGTCCTTTCCAAAATCAACTGTGCAATCGTTATATTTTAAAGGCGTAGAATATGAAGGTGTTTTAATACTAACATAGGCATAGGCATACTAACAAAATATATTAAAAACACCTAAATATATACTGGGACACAATCTGGTTAACACGTCGTTATATATACACACACATATATATATATATATATATATATATATATATATATATATATATATATATATATATATATATATATATATATATATATATATGTTGCAATATATATTATATATATATATATATATATATATATATATATTATATATATATATATATATATATATATATATATATATATATATATATGTTGCAATATATATTATATATATATATATATAAATATATATATTATATATATATATATATATATATATATATATATATATATATATATATATATATATATATATATATATATATATATATATATATATATATATATATAATATATATGTATATATATATGTATATATATATATATATATATATATATATATATATATATACATACGTTTCTGATAAAAGGGAGGACGCTGACCTGTTATGGTGCACGAATTCTTGTTATGCTACACGACTACCATAGCATAACAACATGTCGGAACGCCGCAGCTTAATTAAATACGACACGCTAAGCAAGGCATAGCGATGTGTCATGTTGGAAGACTGCTGCGTCGCTCAAGTCTCGTATGATTCTCAAAACAAATTTGCCTAACCTATCAAAAGATCACGAAGATAATCAAAGATGTCAGACCAGAGCGTTTTAGTTAATTTACACTGGGGGCGATGTCCCGATAGGATTCAGTGTTTAGTAGAATGCACAATGTCAGTGACATTTTGAAGAAAGCCTATTGATCCACATTTCCTCCGTCCTCTCAGTCTCCCTACTGCTTTTTAAATGGAAAATTGTTGCAATTTTATCATTAAAAGGTGTCCATTTTGTACATCGCCTCCAGTCGTTTGTAATAGTACAATTCGCCTTTTTTGTCAAGGAAAAGTGCCCTTTCCGGAGATTGCTTCCAGCACATTTTCTGGAAACTGTTGCCCTTTTTTCATATCAAGAGCTTCCTCACAACAAACTGCCGTTTTATGGAAATTGTAGTTTTACTATTGAAAGTGTCCATCAAGGACCTGACCCAGATGGAGATTAACTATAACCGCCTTAACAAAAATAATTTATGTATACTGAGCAAGGGGCACAGCGTTGATTAGACATATT
>OY759261.1:22577514-22880014 GCA_963662155.1 Lamellibrachia columna | reverse complement strand
CGCACACGTAATGTGATGACGTCTAATACGTCATGTCGCACACGTATCGTGACTGTCTAATGCATCATCTCGCACACTTATAACTACTGAGAATGTATTTAATGCGTCGTCCCGCACACTTGTGACTATTTCTTACATGTCATCCTGCATAATTAGTGTCGTAGTCTCCCACACGTATCATGACTATGTCTATTTCGTAATATTTTTTTTCGTAAAATCATCTTTTATAGTATACACCACTATATATGTTCAAACAACTTAACTGCTTCGATGTGTCTTAATGATCTACATTTAAAAACATATAATTGTATAGTCATCTGATTACGAATATCAACCTTGCCGTTCAGTACTTTGGAGAACAACTGTAGACAACTCCCAATACCTCGTGGTCGGGCGTTCACGGGATGACGTGATGGGCATAATTATCATTAACACCCCAACAATTTACGTTCCGATTTGTACGCAATGTAAATTACGAAACATTTAAATTAAACAAGTAACGGTCAACGTATAACTTTTAAATGTCAACGTGTTTAAGAATAGTTGATGCTATTAAACAAGTGACGGTCAACGTATAACTTTTAAATGTCAACGTGTTTAAGAATAGTTGATGCTACATATTTTGTTGTTGTTGTTGTTGCAATACTATATAATCCCTCTAGACGAAGACAGCTTACGTTTTCGCCTCGAACTTACACTTACAAGTAATGGACATTTTTATAAGGCTACTGTTAATTCTCTGTGACTTTACGGTAATAGGTGGGTCGCGGTGGATCGCTGGTTAAAGCTATTAATCGCGAGGACCAGAATGTTAGTCCATCCCTTTGGAAAGTTGGGCAATTTCGTTCACCCCAGATTGCTTGTGTCTTTCGGGTGAAACACCTAAAACCGTAGTTCCCTTCGACCTGGTATCCATGCCAGGGGAATTAAAATATCCCACACAGGGGGTAAATGTTTCGTGAACTTACATAGTTAGAGACCTCTATATTATGTAAAACTCACTAAAAAGCAACTGCTGCGCTAGCCCCGTAAGACAGTCGTTTGGAGTATATGTCATAGGATAAGATCAATACATCAACGTGAGTAAGCTCAGGTCGAACATATGTTTTGAGTATATGTCATAAGATAAGATCAATACATCAACGTGAGTAAGCTCAGGTCGAACATCTGTTTTGAGTATATGTCATAAGATAAGATCAATACATCAACGTGAGTAAGCTCAGGTCGAACATATGTTTTGAGTATATGTCATAAGATAAGATCAATACATCAACGTGAGTAAGCTCAGGTCGAACATCTGTTTTGAGTATATGTCATAAGATAAGATCAATACATCAAAGTGAGTAAGCTCAGGTCGAACATCTGTTTTGAGTATATGTCATAAGATAAGATTAATACATCAAAGTGAGTAAGCTCAAGTCGAACATCTGTTTTGAGTATATGTCATAAGATAAGATCAATACATCAAAGTGAGTAAGCTCAGATCGACGGAGATTGAACCCATGGCACCAGCGCGCCCGAGCAGAGCTAACGTAGTGGTACCACGCAATGAGGTATTGCTGTGAGACAATGCAAGTCCCATAGCATTTGGCGTCTGGACGTGCTGCTAATACTCCCCGTATGCTGCTGGACGTTGCAAGGAAAACAGTTGTTTGTTTTCTTCGAAATCGTAATTCGTGGTGGGAGATGTTTCGAGTGCGCTAGCGAGCGAACGCGCTTGCGTTGCGTGTGTCTGTAGGGTGATCAGAAGGTCGGACTGTCAATCGTGTTCGAATGCACCTGCTGCCATTTCGAAAGTTTTTAAATAAAAACAAAATTCCCTCCACTTTTCCCAGGTCTTTTCAATGAGACAGTAAACACTGTAGTCCTTTCTATAAGGTATATATGCCGGGGAAGTGAAAGATCCCACACAGGGAAATGGAAAACAAATATTCTGGACTCAGAGCTGGTGATGTCCGTGACCCTGCATGTAAAGCCACTAGACCAATGCATAATTTCATGCGTTAAACCTGGAAAATTGGTGTTTGGGGTGTACCTCATAAGACATACAAGACATCCGTTCGCAACGCCATCGACGCAACACCGCTAATGTTACCCCACCCCACGTTTGAAACCCCCGGTCGTGACGCCACGAGGCAATAATGTTCGCGAAGATTAACTAGACGTAGACAGCATAGCTATAAATAAGAAAAGTACTTGCTAAGCCTCTTGACTCACGAGGATTGGGGATAAAAGAACGGACACGCTCGCCACGAGCACAGACGCGGCGCTGATGACGTCACAGGGGCACGTGAATCCAGCACAAGCGAGAGAAGTCCCTGCCTGGCGCCGACTCGGTACTCACGATCTTTCCATTCAGCCGCTGCAGCTCAATCTCCGTCACTTTGCGCCGGCTGTCCGTCTGTCGCTGCCGCTTAAACTGGTTGTACTTGTGTAGGAGAAACATGCCTGGCGCGTCAACCAAGGCCCGCCACGTCGAGCCCGTCGCTCGACTTGCTGGCATTTTGTGCCGAAAATGCACTTAAATCTTTCCTCATATGAAGCCCATCGATTTTCACGTATTCGCCGCGACGCACGTGCTCGCTTCTTGCGGCAGATTAGCGCGCGCTGATTGGTTGTACTGACGGCAGTTCTTCCTCGGTGCCCGGCCGGCGCATCGGACACGGTAGGTGGGGGTTTGCACGGACACTCACCGCCTGCCGCTAGGAAAATATATCAGGCGACCACAGACAACGCCCAACGCCGCCCACAGTCAGCGGGACTGCACCCAAGTCCATCATAGCACTAACTACACCATACTGTCGACAGTAACGGTGACAACACCATTCTGTCGGTGGTCATGGTGACTGCACCTTGCTGGTGACGGTCATGGTGACTACACCATTATGTCGACTGTCGCGGTGACTACATCCTTCTGTAAACAGTCACGGTGATCACCATTATGTCGACAGTCATGGTGACTACACCATTCTGTCAACAGTCACGGTGATCACCAGTACGTCGACAGTCATGGTGACTACACCATTATGTCAATAATCACATTGACTACAGCATTCTTTTGACAAACACAGCAGCTACATTATTATGTCGACAGTCACGGTGACAACATCATTATGTCGACACTCACGGTGACTACACCATTTTGTCGACGATCACGATGACTATACCACATTGCCAACAGTCACGGTAACAACACCATTCTGTCGATGGTCACGGTGACTACGCCATACCGATGACGGTCACAACACCATTCCACCGACAGTCACGGTAACAACACCATTCTGTCGATGGTCACGGTGACTACGCCATACCGATGATGGTCACAACACCACTCCACCGACAGTCACGGTAACAACACCATTATGTCGACAGTCACGGTGACCACACCATTCTATACATGTAAATGTATATATATATATATATATATATATATATATATATATATATATATATATATATATATATATATATATATATATATAGTCACTACATCATTATGTTGACAGTCATTGTGACTACACCATTATGTCAGCCGTCACGGTATATATATATATATATATATATATATATATATATATATATATATATATATATATATATATATAGTCACGGTGACTACATCATTATGTTGACAGTCATTGTGACTACACCATTATGTCGGCCGTCACGGTGACTCAACCACTCTGTCGACAGTTACATTGATTGCTGCGCCATCCTGTTGTGTGTAGTCACCGTGAATATCACTTTCACTCACTCGCTCGCTTGCTCGCTCACTCACCAATTCACCCACCACCCATCCACTCACTCACATTGCCCTCTCTAGTATCTCGACCCAAGTGGTGATGAATCAAGGCGATACGCCGCTGTCATTCACAGGGCAAATCATCCCAACCCTGGATATTGTACAGTCAACGCAATGTCGTAATCCGCTTTCGACATAGCTGAGTATTTAATCACGAGTTCTACCGAACAATGCATGGTTTATTGTTACCTTGTCCATTCATATTTAATAAAAAGTCATGCAATGTTGACACGACACGTGATGTCGCACACTTCATGATCACGTCACGTGATATCACGTACCTCATGATCAAGTCCGAGTGTAGGTGTCAGCAACCAAAGAAATTAATCATAAACATTCCAGGACATGTCAAGTCTTGTTACAAATAGGAACCAAGACCAGAGACCCCAAGTCCACGTGTGGGCTACTGCGTTAATGGGAGTTAAAGGTGGGCATAAGCGTATGGAGGGCATAAAAAATGATTAGCTGCAACAGAATTATGGTTCCTCAGGAGAACACAACGCGTCTCTCCGACACAACACGTTACAACTAAAGAGGCTGTACAAAGCGCAGAGCAGCAGACAATTTAATTACTGGAAGCGATAAGAAGACTGAAGTTGTCATTTATATAATATTCCATTGCCGATAGTCTTTTGGACCGTTCGTGTGTAGGTCGTTTGTATATTTATTATTATGCTTTTTCCATTAATGGTAATTGGTCAACTAGTTAACATCGTTGAGGACCGTTTCCCCCACGATGAGTGGTCGTTTTACTCTCTGTAGAGGATAAAACGGCCCTGATGACGACTTTTTTTTATGATAAATAAGCAACGATTTCCTCAAGCCAGTTGATTATTGCAAATGTTGTTCGCGAAGACCAAATATTTAATAGAGCACATTTACTGTGTCTATAACAGTGCGGTGTTTTGCTATATACCCTTCTTTTTAGGTGGACTGTCTTAACCCACCTTCCCTTAATACATAACATGACTGCATGATGACAGAATGATGCAAGCAGGGCGTTTTTATAGAATTTTCACTCGGGGCAATGTCCTAAAAGGGCACTCCTAATGGTTAAAATGGGCAGTTTACGCATTATGAATGATTATTTACATAACCCTTGGAATGTATGAAAGCTTTATGTGTCAGTATCTTTTTATCCACGTAGTTGTACACTGACGACTGCATCTCGGTATAAAAAATAAATGTTACACATATATCCCAGAATGCAGTAGTTATAGAAAGATGACACGTCTCTTGCAACTTGCAAGTCAGTACGTTTGACAGTCGTCTCAATTTGACTAGACGAGCCCCATTTCGCGGGTGAATTTCCTAACGAATTCACGCTGCCCGTGGGTGTCCTAATCTGGAGCCACCATGGGGCGGGCGTGTCTCGTGTCCTCGCCCATGCTGGTGCGGTGATTGTCGACAACGAGGTTGTGGTGGCTCACGATCCTTTCGGTCTGCATAGAGTGTGGACTCATGCAAGTCAGAGATGCCAACACCTTCTGAACTGAACCTGTGGTGACTGGCAGAAGTTGCCGCAGTCTGACAGTCATCTTACAACCGAGATCACAGCCATGAGGCAGGAATGGCATATTCATCATGTTCTCCAATTGCTCGGCTGCCCCGTCCGCAAAGTCAGATGCCTCGTCTGGGAAAAGGCGCCTAACGACGCGCACGCCATGCTTAACGAATGAGGTATTTGTGGAATGTTGGAATGTTGCACGACCTCCAGCCTGATAGCTCGTGCATTAAGGCGGTTCACACAAAAGAACTGGTGGTTCGGCTTTCGCTGTGTTAGGTCCTCATAGGTGCTGTCGGTTGGGCAACTCTCTATCTCCTCTCTTCTTCCCGGGAAAGGTCCATCCCTCATCAGGCTCAACTTCTTGTCGGCAGCGTCATTCACAGTGAGAAGATCACTGATGAAATCACTCCTTTGCAACTTCTTCTGGAGTGTTTCAAATATCCCCAGGATGTTGCCCATCGGTGAAGTGATCCACTTCTGTTGGTGGTTCCAGATTCTCAGCCTTCTCCTTTCTGTCACTGGTACTTTCTGGTGCCTGCATCTGTTCCCACACCTTAATGCAGACTGGTAGGTTATTCAGCACAGCATCCACCAGCTGCAGCTCGTGCTGGGCAAACCTGACATCGTGGTGCCGTGGGAACTGTTTGACATTCCCGGCCTGCTCTGGCAACATCCTCATCCTTCTCGGCGTCCGGAAGAATCGTACGAGCCCCGGTAGATTAGACTTCCAAATGCCCAGCTCCGGTACGGTGCTGACGACCGACTCAATGCCTAAGTCCGATCGGTGAGCAGCACACCTGAAAGTTGCCAGACATCTATGGACTTGGTCAGCAAGCAGACGCCATAGCCCACCTTGTCTGCCAATGTTTGCCGATTCGCCGTCAGTGGTGACACCGACGAGTCTTTACCTCCGGTCAGATCCAAAGCTTTGTTCACCGCTTCCAGTAGTCCAGGGGCGCCGTTCTTCTCTGGCGAATGCATGACGACGAACACACTCGTTACGCTACCATCACTGTTAGCCATCCGTCCACTTACAAACTTGTGGTCCAACATTTGCCTGTCACAGCTGTCATCGATCTGCCCACTGAAGACTGTGCATCGGTTGAACATTTGAGACAGACGCACTTTCTCTAGTTCGTATATGACATCCAGCATCTGCTTATAGTAGTTCGGATCCCTGTAGTGTAGGTCGCTAGACGCGGGCGTGAATGGAACAAATTCCACATCTGCGCCATTTTGTCACATAGCGGCCAACAGATGGTCCGACGCCAAACAAGCCAGAGATCGTATCGGCCACGATCGGGCGGAGACCGTTTCGATTAGACAGTCGTTGTACACGTCGACGGCCATTCGCAGAAGCATCGCAAAAACAGTCTTATTGTAAGCAGTGAGTGCGCGTAGCCATGGATGCGACATTATGCACACTTCCTAGGCTTCGTCCATCTTCTTGTTTGTTGCTGCTGTGTGTGGTACAGACATGTTGTGCATAGAATGTGAGCCCTTGTTCGGCCACATTTCTTTTCCAAAAATGAGCGAAGCTTCGGAAATTTGTTGACATCTGCAATAGTTAACGGAATTCCTTTGTACGTCGTTGTGCGGGAACTTGGCGGTCTCTGGCCTGGGGTTGCTTTGTCAGTTTCCTGACCAGGTGTCTGGATAAGGTGATGATCTTTGTCGTCAGGAGTGTGGTCAGGTGTGATGGCAGTGGACGGATCATGCTGCTTGATGAACTGGCACTCGGGCACCCTTTTTAAAAATGTTAGATGCCCCTCTGAGCCGTATAAGTAAATTGATCTTTTGTAGACATACTGCCCTTCTACTACTTTGGAACTTTCTTGATTAGGCCACCAGTGAAAAAAAAACACTAACAAAAACAATACAAATTAAGCCACAACAAACCAAGTGTATACAAACCTTTAGACAAAATGACAATTTTGCTAACATAAAATAACACAAAAATATGTAATAAAATATGCATCTAAACGAAATACGTCACAGGTGCAGAAATACAGAGGCATCAGGACATAATCCCCCCGCCAATATCCCTCCTAGGACAAAATCCCCCTGTCAATATCCCTCCTAGGACAAAAACACCCCGCCAATATGCCTGCTAGGATAAAATCCCCTGTATGACAATATCCTTCTGGATAAAATCCCCAAACCAAAAGCATATACAGTAATAGTTATTAATATATAGTTATCTACGTAAACGTTTCTGCATAATGTAGTTTTACAATATACTGAGCTTTATTGATTTTCTTAGAATCAAATACATCATAACAATTACAATTGATGGAGTTTCATGTGTGTCATAATCGAGCCATTGGTATGTCTTCGTCTCCGTTGCTTGGTCCGGGGTATTGAAAGACTGCAGCTGCTCCCATGCCTGTACCAACACACATTGACACCACTCCGTAGGCCCTGAAACATGACATAGTAAATACACACTGACACCATTGCATAGGCCCTGAAACACAATGCAGTCAATACACATTGACATCACGCCATAGACCCTGATACACAATGCAGTCAATACAAATTGACACCACTCCATAGGATAGGCCCTGAAACATGACAGTAAATACACAATCACACCACTCCATAGGCTGTGAAACACAACATAGCAAATACACATTGAAAACACTCCATAGGCCCTGAAACACGACATAGCCAACACACATCAACACCACTCCACAGATCCTGAAACACAACACGGTCACTATCAGTTAGTACACATTGACACCACTCCATAGGCGCTCAAGCACAACATAGCCAATGCACATCGACACCACTGCATAGGCCCTGAAACACAACACAGTCAATGCACATTGACACCACTCCATAAGCCCTGAAACAGAACATATCCAATACACATAGACACCACTCTATAGGCCCTGAAACACAACCTAGCCACAATACACTGCCACCACTCCATCACTCCAACATAGTCAATATAGCCTTCCTCAAGTAAACCACTACACACGCCCCAAAACAGGTTGGCCCCCAAACAGGTGGGAGATGGAAGGTTGAGACCTCTGCCACGCCCCCTAGTGTATGTAACTTGGAGAGCCCATGCCCAAGGAGTGATATCAGAATGCCTTCTTCCGATTCTATCAAACATAAGTTCATACTGCTTCCATACATATAAATCTCACTAATATCCATGTAGTAAATACTGCTATCAAAAATGATTGCTGACAGCTGTCAATTGTTTGCCAATTGGAAAAGAAGCTTACCTTTTGCCTCGGCGCTTCAACTCGTGCAGCAGTGTCGCCACCTGGCGAGCGCCAGTGCAACCAACAGGATGGCCAAGAGCGATGGCGCCACCTTTAGGATTCAACTTCTCATATGGAATACCCAACTTCTCCACGCAATATGTCGCCTGACTGGCAAATGCCTCATTGATCTCAAAAATATCAATGTCACTTATGCTCAGACCTATAACAAAAACATAATTTTACTTCATAACAATAATAAAGTCAACATTTTATGCAAGTTGTAGCAAAAATTAAAACTTCAGAAGAATTTGTAAAGGCACTGCATCAGTCCAGGTCGAAATTCGTGATAGAAATATTGTACAACAGTATTTATCGGAGTTTAAAATATTGTCAACAAAATTACTGACCATAGATGTCATTAGCTGTTTAATCACTATTAGTAGGAATTATCAAAATTATCTATATTTGCTTAGATGATGCCTTTGAGGATGCTGCTATAGGGAAACAGTGTCTTTTATTCCTAAAATTGTTATTACACACCTTTAATTGTATATTCACACACCTGTTAACTTTCTGTATTTTCTATTAAGTTTCCATATTTTATTCTCCAAAAATTCAACTTTTAGTTCATATTTTAGCATCTGTGTGCTGTATAAACAGATGTATATTTATAGGTACATGCATAAAAAAGACTGCTCCACACATACTGGCCTACGATTGACAACATAATAAAATATATATATATACAGCATATATATATCCATATATAAATGCACATATGCAAGCATATGCATGCACGCACACATGCATGCCAACATATTTTGTGAGGCTGTGCCCACCTGCCCTCTGGAGAGCAACAGGGATGGCGAAGGCAGGCCCAATGCCCATCACATCCGGCGGCACTCCGACCACAGCGTAGCTCTTGAGCTCACCCAGCACTGGCAGACCTAGAACAGTGGCTGTGGACCGATGGGCCAGGAGCACTGCTGCTGCTCCGTCACTCACCTGACTCGAGTTGCCTGCAACACATCAACACACTTGATAAACACACCCATTTATGCAGTTGAAGGACACACCCATTTACACACTAAGCATGCACCCATTTATACAGTTGTAAAACACCCCTGTTTATACATTTGTCAGGTACCTATTGACACAGTTGACAGACACCCATTTACACACTTGACAAACACATCCATTTACACAGTTGACAGACAAATCTATTTACACACAGAGCTAGAGTCAGTAAAGACCTGTAGGAGTGTAGCTTCCTGGTATGAAGGCAGGTTTCAGTCTAGTGATCTAAAGAGTCAGTAAAGACCTGCAGTAGTGGAGTCTCCTAGTTTGAAGGCAGGTTTCAGTCAAGCGAGCTAAAAAGACAGTAAAGACCTGCAGTAGTGGAGCCTCCTGGTTTGAAGGCAGGTTTCAGTCTAGTGAGCTAAAGAGTCAGTAAAGACCTGCAGTAGTGGAGCCTCCTGGTATGAAGGCAGGTTTCAGTCAAGCGAGCTAAAGAGTCAGTAAAGACCTGCAGTAGTGGAGTCTCCTAGTATGAAGGCAGGTTTCAGTCAAGCGAGCTAAAAAGACAGTAAAGACCTGCAGTAGTGGAGCCTCCTGGTTTGAAGGCAGGTTTCAGTCTAGTGAGCTTAAGAGTCAGTAAAGACCTGCAGTAGTGGAGCCTTCTGGTATGAAGGCAGGTTTCAGTTAAGCGAGCTAGAGTCAGTAAAGACCTGCAGTAGTGGAGTCTCCTAGTATGAAGGCAGGTTTCAGTCAAGCGAGCTAAAAAGACAGTAAAGACCTGCAGTAGTGGAGCCTCCTGGTTTGAAGGCAGGTTTCAGTATAGTGAGCTAAAAAGACAGTAAAGACCTGCAGTAGTGGAGCCTCCTGGTTTGAAGGCAGGTTTCAGTCAAGCGAGCTAAAAAGACAGTAAAGACCTGCAGTAGTGGAGCCTCCTGGTTTGAAGGCAGGTTTCAGTATAGCGAGCTAAAAAGACAGTAAAGACCTGCAGGAGTGTAGCTTCCTGGTTTGAAGGCAGGTTTCAGTCCAGCGAGCTAAAGAGTCAGTAAAGACCTGCAGTAGTGGAGCCTCCTGGTTTGAAGGCAGGTTTCAGTCAAGCGAGCTAAAAAGACAGTAAAGACCTGCAGTAGTGGAGCCTCCTGGTTTGAAGGCAGGTTTCAGTATAGCGAGCTAAAGAGTCAGTAAAGACCTGCAGTAGTGAAGCCTCCTGGTTTGAAGGCAGGTTTCAGTCTAGCGAGCTAAAGAGTTAGTAAAGACCTGCAGTAGTGGAGCCTCCTGGTTTGAAGGCAGGTTTCAGTCTAGTGAGCTAAAGAGTCAGTAAAGACCTGCAGTAGTGAAGCCTCCTGGTTTGAAGGCAGGTTTCAGTCTAGCGAGTTAAAGAGTTAGTAAAGACCTGCAGTAGTGGAGCCTCCTGGTTTGAAGGCAGGTTTCAGTCTAGTGATCTAAAGAGTCAGTAAAGACCTGCAGTAGTGAAGCCTCCTGGTTTGAAGGCAGGTTTCAATCTAGAGAGCTAAAGAGTCAGTAAAGACCTGCAGTAATGGAGCCTCCTGTTTTGAAGGCAGGTTTCAGTCTAGTGATCTAAAGAGTCAGTAAAGACCTGCAGTAGTGGAGCCTCCTGTTTTGAAGGCAGGTTTCAGTCTAGTGAGCTAAAGAGTCAGTAAAGGCCTACAGTAGTGGAGCCTCCTGTTTTGAAGGCAGGTTTCAGTCTAGCGAGCTACAGAGTCAGTAAAGACCTACAGTAGTGGAGCCTCCTGTTTTGAAGGCAGGTTTCAGTCTAGCGAGCTAAAGAGTCAGTAAAGACCTACAGTAGTGGAGCCTCCTGTTTTGAAGGCAGGTTTCAGTCTAGCGAGCTAAAGAGTCAGTAAAGACCTACAGTAGTGGAGCCTCCTGTTTTGAAGGCAGGTTTCAGTCTAGTGAGCTAGAGTCAGTAAAGACCTGCAGTAGTGGAGCCTCCTGGTTTGAAGGCAGGTTTCAGTCTAGCGAGTGTCTCCATGTTGGTTCCTGGCCGGACGCCATCATCAGCAGACACCTGGCAACAAGAAGAATAACACGTCTTTCCCAGACTGGCACAGAAGGAAACACTTCCTAAATTAAATAAAATGATAAATGCCTTTAAAAAAACACTGTTTTTCTCCAAAACAAAACTGACAAAATATCTATAATTCTGTTGCAATGCTAGCCTTTGTTTTCAACTGTTTTGTCTTAAAATTTCAAACAAGTCCGTGGAAACATTTGAGTTAAGAGTATGTTTAACTGTCCTAACACTAAGTAGAATGGAGCTGTATTTGTTGGCGTCAAGGAACATCATTTCTCTCTCACGTACTCTTGGTGTGCTTTTGATGATTCATTTTGGTTGTACTGTATATGTAGCACTTTTTTGTGAAAATAAAATAAATGTGTAAGAAAATGTTTTGTCTTGCACAGTTTCGACAGCCATTGTCAAACAACCAAGTGTGCACAATTTTAAGGATGTCTATTTGAAAAAATTCTTTATGATGTTTAACATTATAGACTTCTTTCCAAAGTCAACTACACATATTCATGCTAAAGGTGCTTAATCAATTTGATTTTTTTGCTAGTCGCATTTCAAATTAAGTTTGCAAAAAGCCAAACCTACCTAGTATTCACTACAACATACTATCTCATTTGTGCAACTTTTGTATGTAGTTTTTGTGAAATCATCAGACAAACTATTAAATTAGTTGATGCTTGTTCAAGCATTAACTGAAGTGAAAATCGAAATGCTGAAAAATCACGATTTTGTTCCTTGATGAAATTTTTTAACTTTGTCATGTGATCGGCGAGAGGATGGAGGTCACACCCATGATCAGCATTGACCCACACAGTGTTTACCATTTTGGGTAGCCAGTATTTTGATCCTTACCAGATTTAATGACTAAAGTCAACTCTTTCGATAATTTGAACAAAAATAGGCATTTTTTATTAAATCGCCTGTGGATGTTACATAAACTATTCACATACTACATATTTGGACACCAATGAACCAGATTTGCAATAAATCAGTTAAGGAAGCAGTTGTAAGTGAAGTGTTGGCCTGTATAACAACATGCTTCATGTGTGACTTTACTAACACTATGTCAGACATTCTTCCGACTATCTGCAACTTTCACAGTGCACCTCCCTTGGCATTTTATGCTCCCTCCCATCACTCCATCACTCGATCCCTCCCTTCCTTTTATACTATAAAACAGATTTTGACTGGGTGTCTGTTTGCTTGTTCAGTCATATCTCTGTCAGTTTCGCACGTATGGGGATGACATTTGTAGGTGTACCCGGTGGCCCATGGGGATGACATTTGTAGGTGTACCCGGTGGCCCATGGGGATGACATTTGTAGGTGTGCCCGGTGGCCCAT
The DNA here is from genome assembly GCA_963662155.1 of Lamellibrachia columna. Lineage (NCBI taxonomy): Eukaryota > Metazoa > Annelida > Polychaeta > Sabellida > Siboglinidae > Lamellibrachia > Lamellibrachia columna. Next base: position 22,867,098 of record OY759261.1, on the reverse strand, counting down.
GGGGCTGACATTTGTAGGTGTGCCCGGTGGCCCACGGGGATGACATTTGTAGGTGTGTCCGGTGGCCCATGGGGATGACATTTGTAGGTGAGCCCGGTGGCCCATGGGGATGACATTTGTAGGTGAGCCCGGTGTCCCATGGGGATGACATTTGTAGGTGTGCCCGGTGTCCCACGGGGATGACATTTGTAGGTGAGCCCGGTGGCCCATGGGGATGACATTTGTAGGTGAGCCCGGTGTCCCACTGGGATGACATTTGTAGGTGAACCCGATGGCCCATGGGGATGACATTTGTAGGTGAGCCCGGTGGCCCATGGGGATGACATTTGTAGGTGAGCCCGGTGGCCCACGGGGATGACATTTGTAGGTGAGCCCGGTGTCCCACGGGGATGACATTTGTAGGTGTGCCCGGTGTCCCACGGGGATGACATTTGTAGGTGAGCCCGGTGGCCCATGGGGATGACATTTGTAGGTGAGCCCGGTGTCCCACTGGGATGACATTTGTAGGTGAGCCCGGTGTCCCACTGGGATGACATTTGTAGGTGAACCCGATGGCCCATGGGGATGACATTTGTAGGTGAGCCCGGTGGCCCATGGGGATGACATTTGTAGGTGAGCCCGGTGGCCCACGGGGATGACATTTGTAGGTGAGCCCGGTGTCCCACGGGGATGACATTTGTAGGTGTGCCCGGTGTCCCACGGGGATGACATTTGTAGGTGAGCCCGGTGGCCCATGGGGATGACATTTGTAGGTGAGCCCGGTGGCCCATGGGGATGACATTTGTAGGTGTGCCCGGTGGCCCATGGGGATGACATTTGTAGGTGAGCCCGGTGGCCCATGGGGATGACATTTGTAGGTGAGCCCGGTGGCCCATGGGGATGACATTTGTAGGTGGGCCCGGTGGCCCATGGGGATGACATTTGTAGGTGAGCCCGGTGGCCCATGGGGATGACATTTGTAGGTGAGCCCGGTGGCACATGGGGATGACATTTGTAGGTGTGCCCGGTGGCCCATGGGGATGACATTTGTAGGTGAGCCCAGTGGCCCATGGGGATGACATTTGTAGGTGAGCCCGGTGGCCCATGGGGATGCATTTGTAGGTGAGCCCGGTGGTCCATGTGGATGACATTTGTAGGTGAGCCCATGGGGCTGACATTTGTAGGTGTGCCCGGTGGCCCATGGGGCCGACATTTGTAGGTGTGCCCGGTGGCCCATGGGGCTGACATTTGTAGGTGTGCCCGGTGGCCCATGGGGCTGACATTTGTAGGTGTGCCCGGTGGCCCATGGGGCTGACATTTGTAGGTGTGCCCAGGGGCCCATGGGGATGACATTTGTAGGTGTGCCCAGGGGCCCCAGGGGGATGACATTTGTAGGTGTGCCCAGGGGCCCATGGGGATGACATTTGTAGGTGTGCCCAGGGGCCCATGGGGATGACATTTGTAGGTGTGCCCAGGGGCCCATGGGGATGACATTTGTAGGTGTGCCCGGTGGGGATGGTTGGCACATTAAAAATAAAAATTCCCCCGGTTGTGAGGGGAATTTATATTTGATGCAGATTACATAAATTGGAACAGCAGTTCGTAGTTATGTACATCTGCTTCCAACGCTATGTGTGCTTTCTATAATTGTTCTGAGTTACATGATCTACCTCAAACGTCATGAGAAGTTCTTTTGTATGGCACAACCGCTTTGTGAAACTGACAGTTGTACATGACTTTGGGGCACAAAGTTGTTATTGCCATTGGCATTGCACTACCAAAACTTGACTGTTTAGTGCAGAGTCATAAGTTTTTTCCCATACAACGCCGGGCAACTTGGCTAGTCTGAATATAAATCTCAACTGTGTTGAGTACCTAGAACACTGTACTATGACCACAGAGTAAGTAGTACATACTATGATATCTCTCTCTATGCCTTCCTTGTCTGTAACTTTAGTTCTCACAGGAACAATTTCATCCTTGAAATATCCATTCTTCTGGGCTCGTACAGCTCTGTCAAAACACAACCATAAAATTATGAAAGTCTACTGTGGTATCTGTAAATATTGCAGAATTATTAATAAATGTATTAAATTAACTTCTTAATCTGCCAGTAAGGCAAGTTTTGCTCGAATTTATCCATAGTTTTGTTCTTGTATGAAACAATCTCTAGAACTCTCTAAAAGGCTATATTTAAATAGCTGCTTCACAAGTTACATGTGCTATGCCAGCTGGGAAACAAATGTCAAACAGCTGAGACAACATGAGCCACACAAGCTAAGCAGGTCAGGATATCAGGAATTAGTTACCGTATTCAACCTATTAAGCATACATGCCCTAATTAGTACACACACCCTTTTTAATCAGCAGGATCCATAATCATTATAATTTGATTAGTGTGGAACAATTAAAAAGTGTCAAACAGTTAGCACCACTTTTCAGCTGTTCTACACTTGTCACCAAATGACACCACTAGTGTTAAATAATTACCTTATTGTCTAGCAAAATATATTTTGGTGTATGCTTATAAGAACAGATTCCTTGACATTTATGGTATGTACAATTGTTCGCAACACTGTGCGTGTTTTATATAATTGTTCCAAGTTAAGTAATCTTCATCAAATGTCTGCATAAGTTCCTTCATACGGAGCCATATACCCACTGATGTCACAAAATGGCACGACCAGATTAGAAGAACCAGCTGCAAGACCACTGTGAATTATTACATTTAGTGACGTATATATCATCTGTAAGTGTAAAGTCACGTATTGTGTTACTATGAAGGTATTTTATTTGGCGGAAAGTGGCTTTTGCAAGAAGAATTAAAACTTGCAGCAACCGATAATTTACTTTGCATGAGATTCCACTGCCATCTTGTCTTGCTGTATTCGAGTGATGCCGTACTGTTCCGCTACATTCTCTGAGGTTATACTGAAAGAGCAACACTTAGGAACATGTAAGATGGCAGACAACAATAAAATAAACTATGTAGCTGAAGTCATCCTGATCACAAGGAAGCAATTTTCAAGTGGTTTTATTATTGTATGTTTGGCATAAAATTAATTAATCAATAGGTCAAAAGTCACATGTGCATGGAATATGAGGTCAGATGTCATAAGTGCATGAAATACTGAGGTCAGATATAAAAAAAATCATGAAATACTGAGGTCAGATGTCACAAGTGCATGAGATACTGAGGTCAGATGTCACAAGTGCATGATGAGGTCAGATGTCACAACTGCATGAGATACTGGGGTCAGATGTCACAAGTGTATGATATACTGAGGTCATGTCACAAGTGCATGTGATACTGAGGTCAGATGTCAAAGTGCATGAGATACTGAGGTCAAACGTCACAAGTGTGTGAAATGTGGAGGTCAGATGTCACAAGTGCATGAAATCCTGAAGTGTCACATGACAAACTGGTCAATGCAAGATTTTTGCTTTTTGACATAACTCCGTTAACACAGGGTGACTAACACTAAATGGAACCTACCCTGTCAACCTACCCCATAGGCAAGAGAGTGTCCATGGCCAACTTGTTCTCACCCACTTTAGGGTTGACAACAAACCCTGGTGGAACGACATTGAGAGGGTTCAGTGTCAAGGACTCCACCCTGTAACATGGAGCCAGTCAATCAGTGAAATAACTCATCTACCAATCAGTCGATATCATGTATGGCAGGTAACAGAAATCCACAGTTAAAAGAAGGCAATAAGTTATTAAGGGTTAACAATCATGTATACATATCATGTTACATACCTAAATCAATTTGTTCAAAGTATGCAATGTTAAAATTTGCATTAGACTAGTCAAAAAGAAAAAAAATTCAACAATCTCTGATAACCCAATTAAATTTATATATATATATGAGCTTTAATATTAATAATGTAAGAATGAGTTTTCTGCATGAAGGAAAATGTGCACAAAGAAACATTTCACACTATGATATCCTCACAAGGTGTACGCCATGTCCGGGTAAACTGCATTGACCAGAGAATTTACATTCATTACACGTCAGTACGTTTTATATATAGCTCATTTACCAGCAAAACTTTACAGTTTTGTGCAACAGTTCGAACATTTATCTGAAAAATGGGTTATATCCATTCTGCGCATTTCGAGATAAATTGTGGTTCGTGCTGTATGTTGTTATGCGATAGATAAGAAAACTGGTATTTCATAAGTCCGTAGTGCAACGTATGTGTTTTTTCACAAATTTGTTTACCTCCGCCGCACGATGGCAACACAAAACTACTCTTAACTCTATTTTTTTAGTTTAGTGTTTAATGCATTTTGAAAGATAAACGCCTTATTTATTTCCTCAGGTAAACTGTTGAATGATGTGACATTAACAGTAAGGAAGAAGCGACTCACCCTGCAGCAAGCCCTAGGCCGATCATACCTGTCTGAATGTTTTCTGTAAGTAAATGCATGAGCAGGGATATTAGAGCAGAAGAAATGTACTATTTGACTTTCAATAAATTTTTTCACTGATTAAAAACCTACAACTAACTGAAACCATGTAAATATTCAATGTTTAGCAACCGTTCATTTCTTTAAAAAATCAACGTCTATGATTTACACTAGTCGTTATTTATTATTTAACCTAGCCTGGTATAGTAAAATATTTAGTAATTTACTTCATTTAACACAGGTACTTGGGTAATTTTTTCTACACTTTATTACAATATATGTACATACTAGTGTTGGGAATTGGCAAAATTTTCATGATCGATCATTTGTTTACTTAACAGGCAGACTTCATTTCAATTGTTTCATTTTTTCAATCGTTCCCTGCCACCTCGTGAACCACCAACAGGAATCGAGAAAGTGGTTTCAGTCCTTCCTTTCCATGCATGACTTTTTAGATGCCATTAACAATAGAGTCAATAATACAAAGATATTCATTGGCCAATAAATGGGAGAAGAGGGCAAAATAGCCAATCGGGAGTTATCTCTCTTCATGTTTGAACTCTTAAGTCGCAATGTCCAACAGATAAATCATGGAATGACAGTGAATGAAATACAGAATGAATATAATAGAAAATGATCGATCTCCACACAAGATTGTGATCGATTCCTTGATCGGAAGCACAAACCAATCAATCATCGACGAAACTGATTAATCGGAACAGCATTACTATGCACATCTGAATAAAGCAATATTCTTTCCAATTAAGAAGACTGAATAAATTCCTCAATAATGCTGATATGTGGATATAAATTATTTTGTAACAATGTACTTAAATGTAGGTGCCAATTTATCATTTGTTGGATGCAAATATATAAACTGATTGTCTGTGGTGATATTCATCTTATCTTTACAGCAGTAGTTAGTGAGATGGTAAGGTAGACTTACGTGCAATGTTCACACAAGCCTGTAGACCTGATGAACACATTCTGCAAGTTGTGTAGAGGGGAACACTTTCTGGGATGCCACTAAAACAACACAGTACAACATGCCGTGTTCTGTAAAATGTGTAGAGTAGAACACTCTTGGATGCCACTGAAACAACACAGTGTAACATGACGTGTTTTGTAAAATGTGTAGAGTATAACACTCATGGGTCAATTAAAGCAACACAACGTGTTCTGCACCATTTCAGCTTTTTCTAAACATGTAAAAAAGATGATTTTATGTCTGTGAGAGACCACTATAGTTAGTAATTGACCCTTTGGTGACACAATTTAAACATAAATAACGCCTTGCTCACCAGTGACCATGGACGAAGACTGTATTCTTTACATAAAACTTGTGAAAGTTTTATTTTATAACCAACTGTAGAATGTAGAAGTAGAGGGCAATTATGAACAAATTATGACTTGCAGTGTCCAGCTCCAATATCACACATTACAAAACCATAAACTGCATGACTTCCAAACATGACACACATAATTAGTGCAACTGTTATAGAAAGATAACGAATGCTCCTCTGCGATACACACCTGAAAAACTGTGCAATTCGTCCCATCTGAGCTCCAGCTCCAGGCTGCAGGACATTGCCTGTAAACAGAGTAATTCTTCAAAAAAATCTAAGAAAAGTAGGACATCCTAAACTGAAAGTAATTATAGGCAGTAGCCAAATTCAACTATTTTTTAAAAAGTTGACCCTGGTGTTAGGGGCATAACAATAACAATACAGTGTACATTGAACTATCAGTGCACAGCAATAGTAAATGTAACGATGCAACACTATCGATAGTGAATTGAAATATTGATAGTTATTGTCGATAGTAACTGAACTATCAACAGTAACGATAATTGGCAAAACAATTCAGCAGGGCTACTTGTGTCATTGTAATAATAGAAATAAACATGTTTTTTAACTATATGGATAATTTATTTATCAATAATTAGAGCTGCATAGCTGGATAATTGTATTTATTTATTTATCGACCTAACATCAACAATCGATAATTAGAGCTGCATCATTCACGGATTAAAAATTTTTAATCAACTACCTCCAGGGTGATGCTATAGCGCCACCCATCAATTACAGTTTGGGACTGCTTTCTGGATAGTCGCAATTCCATGATACTACCCCAATACTATCGTGATAGTTATGAAACTATATTTCCTAGAAAAGATAATATTGTTACACCAGAAAAATAAAAAAGTAAAATATATGCATAGATCTATGCATAATACACTGTAATATTATGTCATTGTAAAGATGATACTGGTCTGATATATAAGGACAATGTTTTGCCAATGGTTGTGACAATTTGGAACCCATTATGACATTACCAACTGCATTAAATAACTGGCTTATACAGACCTATGCATATGTCTTGAATGCTTGATGGGACAATGCCAGTGTCTTTTATAACAGCTTTGAACACACAGGTGAGTAAATCATCTGGCAAGGTATCCTACAAACAAATTGTGTTATAAATGCTAAATTACAGTATTTCTGAAAGCCTCCACAACACAATTAATTTTTAATATGAAAGTCTTCAGCAGTGGGTTAGAGCTACAAGAAATTTATACATTCACAACTAGGATAGGTGGCCAAAAGGATACCAACTAACTGCAAAGATTACGAAATGAGAGTGTACGCTTATTAGATCATGTATGCTTAATGGTTCGAACATGGTATTATTCATGCATATGCAATTTTTTTTTAAATTAGCCCAAGGGGTGTGGACATGACTTGACTTATGAGATTCAACTCCAAACAGCCCTGTTTTGAGCCAGCATCTAGCCTCTAGCCTAGGAGTGGTTTATTTTCAGAGTTTTCCTTCTCTAGAAATAGTGAGTCCACAGCAGGTATTTTCCATTTCACTGTGTGGGGTCTATAACTTCAATTAGTATTTCATTGGCTTCACAGTGATCTCGGCCTTTCGGGATCACGGCCTGAGTGATCTCGGCTTGTTTTGGTGAACTCAGCCAATGACCTCGGCCTGAGCGGCAGTGAATTCGGCCTGTACAGCAGTGATCTCGGCCTGTATAGCCAGTGATCTCGGCCTGTTTGAGGGCGTGATGTTGGCCAGAAATAAGTGTCCGACAATGAACTCGGCCTGTGCGGTGATCTCGGCCTGTAATTTTCTGTAAAAACCGACGTTAGATAAAGCTTCTTCTTGTCTAGTCAGTGATCTCGGCCTGTTTGAGGGAGTGATGCTGGCCAGAAATGTGTTTGTAAAATAAAACATTGTATTATGTATTGTGATAACTGCAATATAATCGATAACTGCTAAATAATCGAGTCGTACTTTCACAAACAATTCAAATATCGTACTTTCATGCTTGTAAGTGAATCCAGAGTTGAATCCTTGATATTCCCCTCTTTATAAAGCAGGGTAGTGGCTACGATTCTTGCCAACCATAGCCCATTCTGACCAATTATCTTTATGGAACACGTCGCTCTTACCTCGGCTCACATCGATTTGGTCTCCCACACAATTAGTAGGGCTTAACTTAAGCTTTTGTAGGCCTACTCTTTGACAACATCAAAAGGAGGCCATGTTCAGACAAACAGCACCAACAGATCTGCTCAATGAAGCAATGCAAGAGTAGAAAGCCAATTACTACAGCCTGCCTCTACACATTCTTAACACACACAAATCAAAGATAGACAAATTGAAAAGATTAGCTCAATAAAACAAAGCAATGGCAGAAAGCCAATTACTACTGCCTGCCCCTACACATTCTTAACACACACAAATCAAAGATAGACAAATTGAAAAGATTAGCTCAATAAAACAAAGCAATGGCAGAAAGCCAATTACTACAGCCTGCCCCTACACATTCTTAACACACACAAATCAAAGATAGACAAATTGAAAAGATTAGCTCAATAAAACAAAGCAAGAGTAGGAAGCAAATTACTATGACATCCATCTTTTTAACGTACAAATATTATTTTAAAACTGATTACTACATGGTAAATATTAACAGGATATTATGTTTGTGATGTCATTGCGACACCTATATCAGCGAAGAATAAGATCAAGACCGAACCTTGTTTTGCGTAACAATAAATACATGATACAACTTCTTGTATCGATAAATATGGCCTACATTACTATAACAAGGTCCATAATAAAAGACAGGCCGAGATCACTGCTGTACATGCCGAATTCACTGTCGCACAGGCCGAGGTCACTGGCCGAGTTCACCAAAACAGGCCGAGATAACTCAGGCCGAGATCACCGGCAACGTTTCATTGTGACCAAACTTGATCAGCATGTTGGCAACATGGTGACAGTGGTTGTAATGATGAATATGAATTTTTGAAGGATTCGTTGTTATATAATCAATAATGAATCGTGGCTACCAAGGCAATAGGAAACTGAACTGTGGTCTGATCCCCCACACTCACACTGGGGTCACTGCTACCTAGGCCTAGCTAGTACCTTAAAGCTGCCTCTGCGAGCTTTACAAATAGGCGTCCTCAGAGCCGCTAATATGACAACGTCATCGAACGAAGATCCACACGAAACGATTTCTGCCTTTGTACGACCCATTGGCAATGTTACTTCGTTGCTGGTCATATTACCCACTTCTTAACTTTTAATAACTAACAAAAATAATCAACGCGCACGCGCTAAGAACGCATGTTTGCGGTCAAACTGAATTACCGATGAACACCGAACAAACACACACGAAAGCGCGATGGTATCTGCTTAGAGGTTTTATTAGAACAATTGAATGCATAGCTGTGTAATATAAGGTAACGCAGTCGTTGTGAAAATTTAAAGGTTCGTAAAATCGAAGTTGTACGTAACATGGTCGTTAGTTCAAGGAAAATGGGGCTGAAATGTGCCGCAGTTGGCTTTTAGTTGGTTCGGTCGGTAATTTGGACGTCACGCGAACACGTGCGTTTGTGATGTGCGTTGGTTAGATCACTCTTATTGTTGTCGAACTTATCCGGTGGTGACAGTGGTGTAATCGAGCAGCGATTGGATCTGCAGTACTCTGCTATATCTTTATTCAAGCATTAGATTGTAAAGTGATGTATCAGTCGCCTCGCTACGGCTGTCGCCCCCCATTACAAGACCCTCCTGGCGCATCGTCGGGCTACCGAGGCTTCCCCCCGGGACCACCGCCTCCAATGAGTTGTTGGGGACCGACCGGTCCTGCATGGCATGCCGGTCGAGGTAAATGGTTTTGTTCTAAAGCTCACTTTCGCCACATACATTCTCCTGAACAGAAGACGTTAATAACCCTTCAAATTTCACTAACCTGTGTGTTTGTGTATATTCATGTTGTAAACTGTACTTGCAAATTATGGTGGGGGAGATTTTGACAAAACTGAACAAACTGTTGCACAACTTGCCACAAGGGATCGGTATTCAAAATCACTAATAGCTATTTCATCGATTGGGTGCAAATACATTGTTAGAATTTAAGTCGTTTAGAGTGAAATACAAGTTTATTATTATTCATATAAAATTATTTATTAAATTATGATGACATTGACATTATTGATTTATAATGACATTGAAATTGCTATAAATGTTCTAATGATTCACACATAAAATACATATTTCTTTTCAGGACCGTATTGGAGACCCAATATTCCTCCACCAGGACCCGGGATGAGAATGCAGTGGCCCCCTAGTGGTCCTGGTCCCTGTGGCTATGGACCACCCCCAGGACATCAGATGACCGGTCCCCCGCCTCCACCCGGCTACCAGATGTCCAACCAACCACCACTACCACAGATCCCAGGTCACCACTTTCACGGTGCAGTGAAGCGGAAACACCCTGGTAGTGACATGCAGCCACAGGTGAGCAGGGCAATAGCACATCAAAGTGTTTCAACAAGGATTATCCTAGGGGGCGCCATGCACCAACGATTGTGCATTAGCGTGTAAATGTCTCGACTTGTGGGTCAACTGATGCAAGACCGCGTACGACTTGGTCCGTGTGTGATTCATCAATTTGATTAAACAACTAATGTGCGCCCGTGAAAATTGCCTCATGCCATCGAACATTATTGATTTAATTAAGTGTGTTGGTTCAAATGTATCCAATTTAATATTATTTAGCTGACTTTCGCTCCCCTTAGACTTAGTGAACTCACCTTGAACAAAAAGTGGCGCTACACAATGGAGCCTGGATAATCAATCGAAGCTTTATCCAATCATCAACAAGTGATGGTGTAACTTCAGGGATAGAGTTGCACGACATTCACAGGGTCCAACATAGTTTCTATTAAAATGTGAATCGTTTGTCTTGAAATAATCCCACATGCTTGATATAGTTTGTATTCTAATTATGATTTTGTTTGAAAGCGGGAGACTGTTTGAAAATTATAAAAAGTTGGATATCGCCTGCTATCTTGGGAGACTTGGAAGTTCTGGAGTGCCCTCTGTCTGGGGTGCTCTCTGTCTGGGGTGCTCTCTGTCTGGCTTAAACATGTTGGTGGGTGTGCAAGAACTGAGAAAGATTAACACACAAGTGTGCCTGTGATGGGGCCTTGTGCTGTAGTCATGGTGAGGCGCCATGGCAACAGTGCGGGGAGAGTCTCAAAGGGCATAGCAGACTTTCACCCCCTTTTTGGAAGGTATTCTCACTTCTCACAAACTTGTTTTTGATAGGACAGTCTAGAAAAATTGGTTGAAACTCAACAAACTATAGAGAAAATGTTTGCAGAACTGACAAAAACCGATATAATGGTAATAATGTTACTGATTTTACTCATTAAAAACACATCAATGAACATATTTTTCGACAGGTTATTTTGCCAACACACCAGTCAGATGAAGCTAGTGATAATTTTTTATATTAGTTACACTAGTGTGTATGGCAGTGGTATGTGTTGATTTAGAAAAAGAAGAAACCACACATGGATAAGCGGGAACTTGCTGAGAACAATGTCTTCTTCTGTGACACGTGTGACCGAGGCTTCAAGACGGAGGACAAGTACCACGAACATGTGATGGGTCATGAGCAGGTAGGCATGCTGGTTCATGAACAGGCAGGCATGCTGGATCGTGAGCAGATAAGCAGGTTGGGTCATGAGCTGGTAGGCATGCTGAGTCATGAACAGGTAGGCTTGTTGGGTCCATGAGCAGGAAGGCAGACTGGGTCATGAGCAGGAAGGCAGGCTGGGTCAGATGCAGGCAGGCAGGCTGGGTCATGTCAGAACAGTTCCTTATATGAGAACTTATATTTTCCCAATTTGACAACCTCGCAAAAAAATTCATGGTTGGTGTAAATCTTGAGTACAAAACTTGATGTTTGTACATAGCAATTTATCAAATATAAACACAGGTACAAATACATTTTAAAAACAAATACTCAAGTGCAAATACATACAAGTACATTAGGCCAAGTACAATTACATTTGAGTCATAATACTCAACCATACTGATACAATATACTAATAAGATAATATGATATGGTGTCAGTGCCCAGGTGCACTGTGTTTTACCTGGTGTTGTGTTGTAGTGTGTTTTACCTGGTGTTGTGTTGTGTGTTTTACACATTCTTGTGTGTTTTACATGGTATGTGTTTTACATGGTGTTGTGTTGTGTGTTTTACATGGTGTTGTGTTGTGTTTAACCTGGTGTTGTGTTGCAGTGTTCAGTTGTGGGCTGCCCCTTTGTAGCAGCACCCAAACTTGTTGCCCTGCACTACAATCTGGTAAGGGATACTTTATGGTGGTTGATTTTAATTATTACTTGGGACTGAAGCTACACTTGAACACTTCAACAATTATACATTTTTGAAGCCGTTATAATAGTGGATGGTATATAATTGCTATTTTTGGGCTTAGGTCATATACTTAAATAAAGATTTATGGATGGATACTTGTTACTGAATATTTGTGTTTCTAAAAATTAAATGTTTATTTGTAAAAAAAAAATGCACGTGTGGTGTATATTTAGTGGTCACAGGGTGATAACAGAGCTGCACAGTGCACATCTTGACACTGTCAGCATTCGCAATATATTAGACAATTATTGTACTGATGTGGACCGTCCACTGCCCATTGACAAATTGGAAAGCAATAATTGAACTGCGCCTTAACTGAATTCTGTTGAAAGCATGTTAAAGCCAAAAACATTCCATAACAGAGTTCTGAGTTCAACACCTGGACTGGGCATGGGTAGGTTTGGTGTAAAAACCTGGCTCTCAACATTGGAGACTGTGTATCCCTAGTGATTCGGATAATCACATTAATGTCAGCCCCGTCTCAATTAATTGGGGACGTAAAAGAACCTTTGCGGATGACATGCGCCCTGGCAGTGACCACCCTCAATGCCATATGAAGGTCGGCTAGGCGATAATGTTCTGTAAAAGTTGAATGATGCCTCGAAACACCATCAAATTGTACTAACCACAACATACAGACTAGTCAGTTAATAGAATGTTACCGAGTGCTGGAAACAACTAGAACTTATAAACAGACTAGGGGGCATTTACATTGTAAATGTAATTGGAATTAGAATTGGATAAAATGTAATTGGTATTTTCAATTACTTTTCAGTTACTTTTTCAATTACATCATGTAACTTTTTAACTCAAATTATTCGCTAAAAAAAATTTGTAAAATGTAATATGTTGCATATGTCATGTTTATTTGCCATTATGTACCATACCGTGCAGAAATTAAATAAAGCAGCTGTAAAATAGATGTTATTTTTTGGTTTTGAGTATGTCTATGCTCTGTTCACATCTAGTACTGTTGTTCTGAGGTGTAATTGGTGTGTGTAATTGGTGTGGTATTATAATTGATATAATGTAATTGACCCCAAGTGTGGTTATATGTACCTGAGGTACCTGAGATAATGTTTGATATACTCGTGAGTCTCATGACTACAATTTGTGAATCTGTTGACTGCAGCAACATCGCAGCGGCCTCGCAAAGCAGATATGGAAGCTCGAGTCCAAGGAAGACGTGGCCAACTGGATAGAAAGTAGAAAGAGGTGATGTCATGATTCATGTGGGGTAGCACTGCAGTTATGCACTACTAACTGAGTTACCCAGCTTTGCCCAGGGAAAAAAGACATGGATAGCTACACTGTTACTATAATGTTGCTAGTGGGTTATGCTACTTCTCCTAAACGCCCTCTGTCCATAAACATTTCTATTGGGGTACAAATCTACTGCGATATGTTGAAATGCATTCAAAATTGCTGCATACATCCTGTGACAAATGTGTAGGTGTCATTATTATCTTTACAGTGACATAGAAGACAAATTAATTCCACTGTTGCAACATAAACTACAGCCCCACCCCCAGGGAATTTAAAACAAATGTAATGTACAAACCCTAGCATGCCTACAAAATGTCCCATACATGTGAAAGTGACGGAGATATGAGGGAAATAACAAACACAACGTCAAACTGTTTTATAGCATAGAAATAGTTAGACTGAATACTTCCTAGACAAAATTATGCTGCCTGGAATGATCAAATAACATTATTTATCTCAACAATAGTTTAGTTGCAATATATGTTGATAATTATAAAATATTTTGTAATACTATGATCTCTCAATAGTGTATTAAACAATTCAGATGTGTAGTGTTCCTTCTGTATGGAATGTAATGTGTTGCTGCTGTAGGAACTACCCAACAGCCAGCAATATAGCCAAGAAACAGGCAGACCTGCAGGCACGGCAAGACAGAGGCGAGGTGCTGCACACCAAACAGTTTGGGTGTGTATCTTGAGTCCGAGAGACTTTATTGTGAAGAATACCTAAAAGAATGTGGTTTCACAACCACAGACAAGGAGGTTAAGAGGAGATAAAAAGTTTTTAGGATGTTGAATGAGTATGAAAATATTGATAGAACAATTTTTTCTCACTTAACCCATTAAATCCTGCAACGGCCGCGGGCGGCCCCCCTGTCTGGTCCTGGAACGGCCGCCACCGGCCACAAAATTTGCCACAACCTAGCAGATACATTTTGCAACAACATCAGCTCGTTTCGTGCATGTGTTGCCCTTTTGGAAATCTTGATTTTCATCGGTTTTGTTCATGCCATCTTGAACATTTTTATTTCTACATTTTTGATGACAAAATATGGTGTAATCTGAAAAAGAACAGTCAGAATGTGATAATTTTTTCAGTGATGCAAAGCTACCACATATAGCTACATTTTCTTCATTGGGTTGCACAGGGTAATAGCACGGGATCATTGTCATATGTCAGTCACAAGGTAGAAAAACTTTCAAAGTTTTAACAAATTTACTATTTTGTCTTTGCAAACTGTGATCAAGTGTCAACATTTTATTAATATATCCTATTTCTATGTATACAGGCATGTGGAGAAATTACTACTCTTCAAAATAAACACAACTTGTAATTGTCAATTTTTAATAGTTTTTTTCTGCAGATTTCTGAACACAAGGAGGTAAAATCACTCGAAATTTGCCAGAAATCCTGGGAACAGGGGAACATGTTTTTATAAAATGCTGGGGCCAAATGGGTTAAGAAAGATAATAGAACTAGAGGACATGAAGTAACATTAGTGAATGATCAGTGTAGATTAGATATGAGAAAGTACTTGTTCTCACAGAGGCAATAAATGAATGGAACAAATGATCTACAGATTGTGTAAACGCTAGCAGTGTGAATATGTTTAAAAACAAAATTTTCAAATATCTCGGAGGGGCATGTATCAAAAAAAATTTTGTTCCTCAATATTAAAGGTTTATATGCACAATGAACTTTATGGATAGTAAACATACAAAGTTGTCAGAATAGAGCAGAAACACTGTTTGAGTAATTTAAAAAAACGCTATTTCACCTGCTATGTCTTGCCTAGAGAGTGGAGTTCTGGTTCTAGTTGTTTCCAGCACTTGACAACATTCTATTAACTTGCTAGTCTGTATGTTGGTGTTTCGAGGTCTCATTCAACTAGCCAGCCTATTTTAGAACATTATCGCCTAGCCGTTCTTTCTATGCTGGTATTGAGGGTGGTCACTGCCAGTGTGCTGAGAGTAGTCACTGCCATGGTACTAAGGGTGGTCACTGCCAGGGTACTGAGGATGGTCACTGCCAGGATACTGAGGGTGGTCACTGCCAGGATACTGAGGGTGGTCACTGCCAGGATACTGAGGATGGTCACTGCCAGGGTGCTAAGGGTGGTCACTGCCAGGGTACTGAGGGTGGTCACTGCCAGTGTTCTGAGAGTAGTCACTGCCATGGTACTGAGGATGGTCACTGCCAGGGTATTGAGGGTGGTCACTGCCAGGGTACTGAGGATGGTCACTGCCAGGGTACTGAGGATGGTCACTGCCAGGATACTGAGGGTGGTCACTGCCAGGATACTGAGGGTGGTCACTGCCAGGATACTGAGGATGGTCACTGCCAGGATATTGAGGGTGGTCACTGCCAGGATACTGAGGATGGTCACTGCCAGGATACTGAGGGTGGTCACTGCCAGGATACTGAGGGTGGTCACTGCCAGGGTACTGAGGGTGGTCACTGCCAGGATACTGAGGGTGGTCACTGCCAGGATACTGAGGGTAGTCACTGCCAGGGTACTGAGGATGGTCACTGCTATGATACTGAGGATGGTCACTGCCAGGATACTGAGGATGGTCACTGCCAGGGTACTGAGGGTGGTCACTGCCAGGATACTGAGGGTGGTCACTGCCAGGATACTGAGGATGGTCACTGCCAGGATACTGAGGGTGGTCACTGCCAGGGTATTGAGGGTGGTCACTGCCAGAGTACTGAGGGTGGTCACTGCCAGGGTACTGAGGGTGGTCACTGCCAGGGTATTGAGGGTGGTCACTGCCAGGGTACTGAGGGTGGTCACTGCCAGGGTACTGAGGGTGGTCACTGCCAGGGTACTGAGGGTGGTCACTGCCAGGATACTGAGGGTGGTCACTGCCAGGATACTGAGGGTGGTCACTGCCAGGATACTGAGGATGGTCACTGCCAGGATACTGAGGGTGGTCACTGCCAGGGTACTGAGGATGGTCACTGCCAGGGTACTGAGGGTGGTCACTGCCAGGATACTGAGGATGGTCACTGCCAGGATACTGAGGATGGTCACTGCCAGGGTATGAGGGTGGTCACTGCCAGGATACTGAGGGTGGTCACTGCCAGGATACTGAGGGTGGTCACTGCCAGGATACTGAGGATGGTCACTGCCAGGATACTGAGGGTGGTCACTGCCAGGATACTGAGGGTGGTCACTGCCAGGGTACTGAGGATGGTCACTGCCAGGATACTGAGGATGGTCAGTGCCAGGATACTGAGGATGGTCACTGCCAGGGTACTGAGGGTGGTCACTGCCAGGATACTGAGGGTGGTCAGTGCCAGGATACTGAGGATGGTCACTGCCAGGGTACTGAGGATGGTCAGTGCCAGGATACTGAGGATGGTCACTGCCAGGGTACTGAGGGTGGTCAGTGCCAGGATACTGAGGATGGTCACTGCCAGGGTACTGAGGGTGGTCACTGCCAGGGTACTGAGGGTGTTCACTGCCAGGATACTGAGGGTGGTCACTGCCAGGATACTGAGGGTGGTCACTGCCAGGGTATGAGGGTGGTCACTGCCAGGATACTGAGGGTGGTCACTGCCAGGATACTGAGGATGGTCACTGCCAGGATACTGAGGGTGGTCACTGCCAGGGTACTGAGGGTGGTCACTGCCAGGATACTGAGGGTGGTCACTGCCAGGGTACTGAAGATGGTCACTGCCAGGATACTGAGGGTGGTTACTGCCAGGATACTGAGGGTGGTCACTGCCAGGATACTGAGGTTGGTCACTGCCAGGGTATGAGGGTGGTCACTGCCAGGATACTGAGGATGGTCACTGCCAGGATACTGAGGGTGGTCACTGCCAGGGTACTGAGGGAGGTCACTGCCAGGATACTGAGGTTGGTCACTGCCAGGATACTGAAGGTAGTCACTGCCAGGGTACTGAGGGTGGTCACTGCCAGGATACTGCGGGTGGTCACTGCCAGGGTACTGAGGATGGTCACTGCCAGGATACTGAGGGTGGTCACTGCCAGGGTATGAGGGTGGTCACTGCCAGGATACTGAGGGTGGTCACTGCCAGGGTGCTGAGGGTGGTCACTGCCAGGGTGCTGAGGGTGGTCACTGCCAGGATACTGAGGGTGGTCACTGCCAGGATTCTGAGGGTGGTCACTGCCAGGGTGCTGAGGGTGGTCACTGCCAGGGTGCTGAGGGTTGTCACTGCCAGGATACTGAGGGTGGTCACTGCCAGGGTGCTGAGGGTGGTCACTGCCAGGATACTAAGGGTGGTCACTGCCAGGATACTGAGGGTGGTCACTGCCAGGGTATGAGGGTGGTCACTGCCAGGATACTGAGGGTGGTCACTGCCAGGATACTGAGGGTGGTCACTGCCAGGGTACTGAGGGTCGTCACTGCCAGGGTACTGAGGATGGTCACTGCCAGGATACTGAGGGTGGCCACTGCCAGGATACTGAGGGTGGTCACTGCCAGGGTACAGAGGATGGTCACTGCCAGGATACTGAGGGTGGTCACTGCCAGGGTATGAGGGTGGTCACTGCCAGGGTATGAGGGTGGTCACTGCCAGGGTATGAGGGTGGTCACTGCCAGGATACTGAGGGTGGTCACTGCCAGGATACTGAGGATGGTCACTGCCAGGATACTGAGGGTGGTCACTGCCAGGGTATGAGGGTGGTCACTGCCAGGATACTGAGGGTGGTCACTGCCAGGATACTGAGGGTGGTCACTGCCAGGATACTGAGGATGGTCACTGCCAGGATACTGAGGGTGGTCACTGCCAGGATACTGAGGTTGGTCACTGCCAGGATACTGAGGGTGGTCACTGCCAGGATACTGAGGGTGGTCACTGCCAGGATACTGAGGGTGGTCACTGCCAGGGTACTGAGGGTCGTCACTGCCAGGGTACTGAGGATGGTCACTGCCAGGATACTGAGGGTGGTCACTGCCAGGGTACAGAGGATGGTCACTGCCAGGATACTGAGGGTGGTCACTGCCAGGGTATGAGGGTGGTCACTGCCAGGGTATGAGGGTGGTCACTGCCAGGGTATGAGGGTGGTCACTGCCAGGATACTGAGGGTGGTCACTGCCAGGATACTGAGGATGGTCACTGCCAGGATACTGAGGGTGGTCACTGCCAGGGTACTGAGGGTGGTCACTGCCAGGATACTGAGGGTGGTCACTGCCAGGGTACTGAAGATGGTCACTGCCAGGATACTGAGGGTGGTCACTGCCAGGATACTGAGGGTGGTCACTGCCAGGATACTGAGGTTGGTCACTGCCAGGGTATGAGGGTGGTCACTGCCAGGATACTGAGGATGGTCACTGCCAGGATACTGAGGGTGGTCACTGCCAGGGTACTGAGGGAGGTCACTGCCAGGATACTGAGGTTGGTCACTGCCAGGATACTGAAGGTGGTCACTGCCAGGGTACTGAGGGTGGTCACTGCCAGGATACTGAGGGTGGTCACTGCCAGGATTCTGAGGGTGGTCACTGCCAGGGTGCTGAGGGTGGTCACTGCCAGGGTGCTGAGGGTGGTCACTGCCAGGATACTGAGGGTGGTCACTGCCAGGATACTGAGGGTGGTCACTGCCAGGTTACTGAGGGTGGTCACTGCCAGGGTGCTGAGGGTGGTCACTGCCATTATACTGAGGGTGGTCACTGCCAGGGTGCTGAGGGTGGTCACTGCCAGGGTGCTGTGGGTGGTCACTGCCAGGATGCTGAGGGTGGTCACTGCCAGGGTGCTAAGGGTGGTCACTGCCAGGGTGCTGAGGGTGGTCACTGCCAGGATACTGAGGGTGGTCACTGCCAGGATACTGAGGGTGGTCACTGCCAGGGTGCTGAGGGTGGTCACTGCCAGGATGCTGAGGGTGGTCACTGCCAGGATACTGAGGGTGGTCACTGCCAGGATACTGAGGGTGGTCACTGCCAGGGTGCTGTGGGTGGTCACTGCCAGGGTGGGAGATCGGACCGACATTAACACGATCATCTGAGTCACATGAGATCCACAGTCCCCAATGTTGAGAGCCAGGTTCTTACACCAAGAGTGCCTGTCAGAACCCATAACCTTTGGCATGTAGAGCGAATGTGCTAACCACTACACTACCGCGCCTCTCTGTAGCTTAAGACAAAGTTAGGATAGGGAGGAGGTGTTGCACATTAAATAGTTGTTGCTACTGTTGAGAACTTATCCTGTTGTTTGGGTTGCAGGAAGATGAGGGGTAACAGGAATGGGGGAAGGGGAAGAGGACGTGGTAGGGCGTGGCAGGAAAACACAGGCAGGAAAGAACAGAGTCAGGTTGGAAGGAGCAAACAGACGGAGGAGGAAGCAGTCTCCAAAGAGACCACTGAGAATGTAGGTGCAGGGTTCACAGCTAGAGTTCACTTCTTCAACCCCACTATCTGTAACCCCATGGAAAGGTCCTGCTCACTTTTTCCACCCCACCCTTTGCAACCCCACTGAAGGGTACTGCACATTGTAAACCCCAAAACTACATCTTGCTGTTGTGTAATTTATCAGTTTTTTGTACTTTACAGTTTTGTTTCATTTCTAGCAAAAATAATATCTTAATTTGCATATTCGATTTCTAGCAAAAATAATATCTTAATTTGCATATTCGACTGTTGTGTTACTTTATGATTGTATGGCATATGAATAGTGGTTAGATTGTTTTTGCTCAGCTGACAGTGCATGCATAATAGACATAGTTTATTCATATAGAATATGCTTCATTTCAGTCATCTGTCTGTGAGGAATCAAACACTGACCGCTTGAAGTCTGTCTCCCATCTCCCGTGTGCAGACAGGAAAGGTACTAATTTTTTGTTGTTGGGCGCATACAAAATATGACTGAACTACTATAGAACTACTACTGTTATAAATAATGTAATTGTTCATGGCGCGGCACTGTAATACACTGTAATACACTGTAATACAGTCTGACATCTTGGAAATTCACTACTTCATTAAACACATGACCCAATGGAGTTGTTGGAAAACCACAAAGGATTGACATAATTATTGGAGGTAAATTTGTAAATGTATTCTGGTGTTTAGTAGTATATGTCATATATATATGTATATATATATATATATATATGTGTATATATATATATATATATATATATGCAATGTGTCAACATTGTTACATATATATATATATATATATTTTCAATATGGAAATTATCAGCATTTTAAGCTACTAATTTGTAGAGGGGGTCCAAGAATTAGTACGTTTCATACAAATAAGTCAATGTTGACAGTTGCGAATGACCCCTATGTATAAGTAATACACAAATCGTATAGTGGAAAAAGAAATTCACTTGCAGTGTTGAAGTGTCATGGTATGTTGCAGTGGGTGATAATGGACAGTCGTCACCAGTTGAGTCATCGTGCAATGCTCTCGGGTCGATTGTTGCTTCCTACGGCAGTGACAACGACAACGATGATAACATCCCTGCTACAGGTAAACTAGTTGTCTGACTTCAAACAAATTCCTAGCAGAGTTGGTGTCAATTATATAAATTCCAATTACACATACCAATGGACTATGGACATAGTCAAATAAGTCAATGGCAAAAATATTTTAGATCAGCTTTATTTAATTTCTGCATATCATGATTGTACATGATGGAAAACAAATAAAATTATGATATATGCAATATATTGTATTTTATTGATTATTTGTAGGAAATAATTTTAGTTAAAAAGTTACATGATGTAATTGAAAAGTATTTGAAAATACCAATAAAATGTTCACTAATTCCAGTTACCAGGTACTTTTCAAAACATAACAGCAATTCCAGAATGTAATTGACCCAAAGTCTGTTTCCTAGTCTGGAAGTTATGTAACTTTATATGCACATGTGTAATTTCAGAGCAGCAAACTTAATATTTTTGGCAGAATTTCGTAAACGTGAACGAATCAAGGGTTGAGTATTTAAATTTTTGGACCTTGCTAAAATAAATACCAAGATAAATGATATGTCTAGATCTTACTGCTGACGGATGACCAGTTTTTTATGTTAACTAAAATATGATTTATTCCAGAGCCACATGAATGTGCACTGAACAACAGAAACAAGGTGCATGGCATCACTGCCCAGAAGGCATCCACACGGCCGGACAGACGCAAACGAGTGGCAAAACAGCAGCGACAACAAATGAAGAAACTGACTTTACTAGAAAAGGTGACTGAAATCCGTTATTAATTTTATATTTTGCATTGTTGTTTGTATGCGTTGTGATATTGTCATTACATTACATCAACAATCTAACTTGGTCACTTTGTCATATTCAAGTCCTGTGTCCCCAATATATAGCTTGGGCACTTTGCCCAGTTCAAATCATTTGTCACCAATATAGGTTGAGTACTCTGCTAACATCAACTCCTAATCTCAGATATGCAGTCGTGATATGTTAAGCAATTCATTAATCAATATTCTCTTGTTGTTGATAGTTGCTGGCTGCAGATATACGTCATGAACGCAACATCATTCTCCAATGTGTCCGGTACATTGCAAGGCATCACTTCTTCAATGAGAAACTCGGAGACACGCCAGAGGAAAGCGCACCAAAAACACAAAAGTTACATGAACAGATCGTGTAGAATATGAGCTGTCAGATCTCCCGGACCAATTGCTGACTTAAAACTGGGATGATGATATTTCAATAACACATACCGTATTCAACCTATTAAGCATACATGCCCTTTTTTTACTCAGCAGGATCCATGATTATTGTAATTTGACTAGTGTGGAACAACTGAAAAGTGTCGCCATCTGGTGTTATACAGTTGGCACCACTTTTTAGTTCTACACTAGGCACCTAGTGTTAAACAGTTACCTTATTGTATAGAGAAAAAATAGTGGTGTACGCTTATGAAATTTTTCCATGGTCCATTTTTTTCAAGGGTACTGTATGTTTGTTAGATCGAATACGGTATGTGTTGTTTTCTGACAGCAAAGTTGTGAAGAAATGTATAAAACATGTTCTTGAAGCTTCAGCCTGATCACTTGGTTAAAGGTAATGTACAGCAGTTTCCATTTGTTAACTCGTACGGAGCTAGGTGATGTTTTGTATAGCTAAGATGCCTCAATTCTCTTAACTTATCAATCTCAAATTGCATCTAAATTCACAATACAACTTCTTGGGTTTAATTTTTGTTGCTGTACTATATTTACCATTATAAATTGTTTAAACGGAAATTTGAAAATGCAGGAACAAAATAGAGCCGGTCTTCCACTCTTGTTGAAAGATGGCATCTTTTTCTGTTCGTGCAATGACTGTTTTACCACCGGACATTGTGACACTGATGTGTATTGGTATTTTATAATGGTTCAACAATACAAAACGTGTTTCTAACGTGATCTTTCATCTTATATATTTGAAAATACACGATTTGGCAATGAAATAAAAAACAATTACAACATAATGACCGCTGTACTGTATATTTTGGCATGCCAATGAAAATCGCCGTACGTTACTTTTAACCAGCAATTTAATTTTGTCATTAGCAGATTGTCTCACTTGTCATGAGAACATACCATTATTTTATCTCAGTATTGTTGATGATATACTCTAGCCTGCATATTTAATTTTAATTAAGTGAACACATACTAATTGTTTTTTTGCAAATGTAAAAATTGCTTATAAAATTATTTGAAAAAATCTTGAAAGGTGTTTCACATTTCCTGGCTAGTAGATTTACAACTTTACCTGGGCTGCTAGCATACCCACTAGAAACGTCCTCGGTGCAATGTGCCAAAAGCACAGTCCTGGCATTTGTTAAGCCCTACACTAAGCTAATCTTGAGACTAAGTTAGTTAATTTGCCAGAAGGTATTTCGTCCTGGGTTTACTAAGCTCTAGATAAAGCGCAGTTTTATTGTTGTGCCAAGATGAGAATTCCCTCGGGCAGCCTATTCATTTGGCCGGCATCACTATGTGTTCCATTTATCCCCTCTGTCTGGGTTAGCATGGCTGTATGGACTACACTGGACATGGCTGTATGGACTACACTGGACAACTGAAGAAAATATGCTCGGGGGGGGCACTCAATACATTGCCAGTATATAATCCTTGATCATTTATCAAACTGACATCTGTCAAAGCAGATATCCTTTTCAAGTTGAGCGGATTGAAACATAACCTTTTCCGTGGATGGGAGTCACATTCAGCTAGAAAAAATTATGCCCTTTTCAGGCTACTATATATATATATATATTTATACATATATACATACATGTGTTGTGTATATATGTAATATATACATTATATATATATAATTTTAAGTGTAAATATGCATTGTTTCATCATACGTGATATAGTATAATTGATTAGCATATTTTATTCATAGATTAGTATTAATTAATAGCATGGCAAACAGGCTGTTCCATACATGACAGCAGATATACCCCCTCGTCTCGATTCATGATCAGTGTTGCTCTTCCACCCATAGGGCCTCCTTAATCCGTATCACACTTGTTTTCCCTGTCAATCACAGTCGTTTTTCCCTGTCAATCACAGTCGTTTTCCCCCGTCAATCACACAGTTGTTTCTGTTGGTTGTCGGACCAGATGTGGGCTTCACCGAATCAATATGGTACAATGTATCAAGATCAATAATTATAACATCAAGAAGTGACTAGAGGGGGACACATAATTAAATGTGGAGGACATTATGGACCTATTGAAGTTCATTGTCACGATCACATATTTTAGCTTCAAAAGTACTTTTTATCAACAAACGTTTAGGACCGCCACGGGGAACCCTGTGGCACCAGTAATAACAAATCTGTTTTTGATATGACTGGAACAGCAAGCCGTAGTCACAGCTCCAGTTTCAGGCAAACCAAAATTGTAGAAAAGATATGTGGATGATGTGATGGAAATATTGAGGAAAGAATATGAACAAGAATTGACAGGTCATCTCAACAGCATAGACACAACATGCAGCATTCAGTTCACGTACAAAAAAGAAAGCGATGAATTTGCTGGATGCACTAATGTTACGGAATTAGGATGGAACAGTGACATTCATAGTGTATCGGAAGAAGACACACTCAGACCAGTATCTGAACTTTAGTTTTTACCATCGTATCACAGCCGGAGAACAGGGAGGAAGATTTGGTGCACACCACCAAGACACTACAACAATGTGAACACCCAAATTGGACCATACAAAAGATTAAAGAACAACAAATTCAGAAGGGAAAGACCAAAGAAAGCCAAGAGCACAAACAAACCCAAAAGCACGATCACCATATCCCGCACGTCAAACGAGTAACAGAACCTGCACAGAGTACATTAAAATACCATAATATCGCTTCAGCTGTCTGACCACATCTAACTTTAAGACAATTAGAAGGACATTTGGTAAAAGACTCGAGGAACAAAAAAAGACCCATCTGAAGTCTGTCTCGTTTTTATCTGAGACGAACAATCTTTTTTAATTCCAGACTGTGTTTTTGTCGGTCCACCTGTCACTTACCGCTTTACAAGTGGGCGAAGCCTGACTTGCGTTTTTTTTTGGACCCAGGATAAGGATCAATACCAGCTGCAACAAGCGACCACTTTAGTGTGTTTTTATTGCGCTTGCGAGGTGCACCTACGTCACGCTTGCCACTTCTCAGTTCTCTATGGCGTCATTTTATGCCTGCAAGTTATGGCTCTGTAGTTCCAAGTTGTACCTCTGTAGCTCCAGGTTGTGCCTCTGTAGTTCCAAGTTGTGCCTCTGTAGTTCCAAGTTGTGCCTCTGTAGTTCCAAGTTGTGCCTCTGTAGTTCCAAGTTGTGCCTCTGTAACTCCAGGTTGTGTCTCTGTTTCTCCAAGTTGTGCCTCTGTAGTTCCAAGTTGTGCCTCTGTAGCTCCAGGTTGTGCCTCTATAGTTCCAAGTTGTGGCTCAGTAGTTCCAAGTTGTGCCTCTGTAGCTCCAGGTTGTGTCTCTGTATCTCCAGGTTGTGTCTCTGTAGCTCCAGGTTGTGTCTCTGTAGCTCCCGGTTGTGTCTCTGTAGCTTCATGTTATAGGTCTGTAGCTCCACGTTGTGGCTCTGTTGCTACAAGTTGTGCCTCTATATCTCCAATTTGTGCCTCTGTATCTCCAGGTTGTGTCTCTGTAGCTCCAGGTTATGTCTCTGTAACTCCAGGTTGTGTCTCTGCAGCTCCAGGTTGTGTTTCTGTAGTTCCAGGTTGTGTCTCTGTATCTCCAGGTTGTGTTTCTGTAGTTCCAGGTTGTGTCTCTGTATCTCCAGGTTGTGTCTCAGTATCTCCAGGTTGTGTTTCTGTAGCTCCAGGTTGTGTCTCTGTATCTCCAGGTTGTGCCTCTGTATCTCCAGGTTGTGCCTCTGTATCTCCAGGTTGTGCCTCTGTATCTCCAGGTTGTGTTTCTGTAGCTCCAGGTTGTGTCTCTGCAGCTCCATATTGTGTTTCTGTAGCTCCAGGTTGTGTCTCTGTAGATCCAGGTTGTGTCTGTATCTCCAGGTTGTGTCTGTATCTCCAGGTTGTGCCTCTGTAGCTCCTGGTTGTGTTTCTGTAGCTCCAGGTTGTGTTTCTGCATCTCCAGGTTGTGTCTCTGTATTTCCTGGTTGTGTCTCTGCAGCTCCAGGTTGTGTTTCTGTAGCTCCAGGTTGTGTCTCTGTAGCTCCAGGTTGTGTCTCTGCAGCTCCAGGTTGTGTTTCTGTAGCTCCAGGTTGTGTCTCTGTAGATCCAGGTTGTGTCTGTATCTCCAGGTTGTGTCTGTAGCTCCAGGTTGTGTTTCTGTAGCTCCAGGTTGTGTTTCTGCATCTCCAGGTTGTGTCTCTGTATCTCCAGGTTGTGTCTGTATCTCCAGGTTGTGTCTCTGTATTTCCTGGTTGTGTCTCTGCAGCTCCAGGTTGTGTTTCTGTAGCTCCAGGTTGTGTCTGTATCTCCAGGTTGTGTCTGTATCTCCAGGTTGGGCCTCTGTAGCTCCAGGTTGTGTCTCTGTAGCTCCAGGTTGTGTCTCTGCAGCTCCAGGTTGTGTTTCTGTAGCTCCAGGTTGTGTCTGTATCTCCAAGTTGTGTCTGTATCTCCAGGTTGGGCCTCTGTAGCTCCAGGTTGTGTCTCTGCAGCTCCAGGTTGTGTCTGTATCTCCAGGTTGTGTCTGTATCTCCAGGTTGGGCCTCTGTAGCTCCAGGTTGTGTCTCTGTAGGTCCAGGTTGTGTCTCTGTAGGTCCAGGTTGTATCTCTGTAGCTCCAGGTTGTGTCTCTGTAGCTCCAGGTTGTGTCTCTGTAGGTCCAGGTTGTATCTCTGTAGCTCCAGGTTGTGTCTCTGCAGCTCCAGGTTGTGTCTGTATCTCCAGGTTGTGTCTGTATCTCCAGGTTGGGCCTCTGTAGCTCCAGGTTGTGTCTCTGTAGGTCCAGGTTATGTCTCTGTATCTCCAGGTTGTGTCTCTGTAGGTCCAGGTTGTGTCTCTGTAGCTCCAGGTTGTGTCTCTGTAGGTCCAGGATGGGCCTCTGTAGCTCCAGGTTGTGTCTCTGCAGCTCCAGGTTGTGTCTGTATCTCCAGGTTGTGTCTGTATCTCCAGGTTGTGTCTGTATCTCCAGGTTGTGTCTGTATCTCCAGGTTGGGCCTCTGTAGCTCCAGGTTGTGTCTCTGTAGCTCCAGGTTGTGTCTCTGTAGCTCCAGGTTGTGTCTCTGCAGCTCCAGGTTGTGTCTGTATCTCCAGGTTGTGTCTGTAGCTCCAGGTTGGGCCTCTGTAGCTCCAGGTTGTGTCTCTGTAGGTCCAGGTTGTGTCTCTGTAGCTCCAGGTTGTGTCTCTGTAGGTCCAGGTTGGGCCTCTGTAGCTCCTGGTTGTGTCTCTGCAGCTCCAGGTTGTGTCTGTATCTCCAGGTTGTGTCTGTAGCTCCAGGTTGGGCCTCTGTAGCTCCAGGTTGTGTCTCTGTAGCTCCAGGTTGGGCCTCTGTAGCTCCAGGTTATGTCTCTGTAGGTCCAGGTTGTGTCTCTGTAGCTCCAGGTTGTGTCTCTGTAGCTCCAGGTTGTTGCCAAGATTTATCTGCAATTATTTGGCATCGATACATATATTTAGTTTCTCACCGATGGCATGATATTGTGGATATCGGCAATCTTGAATTGATATTTTGCAGAGGGCAAATTCGAGTATTTTTTTAACTTCATTTAATACGTTTTGCCTTTGGAACAATTAGAATCTAAGATTAATTCCATTTCGCAGGGCACGCAGCGTACGCAACGTGTTTGGGGAATCAAATTACATTGATTTAGTAATTAAGGGTATATATTTTGACATATCTCATATCAGAAGAACTTTGCATAATCTTAGTTAATATTAATCTATGAATAAAATATGCTAATGAATTATACTAAATCATGAAAATTTAATATTTGACATTTTAAATGGTATATATTTGGTTCTATCTCTCAACTTGAAAAGGGCATAATGTTATCCAACTTGTGGAACGTGTCTCCCACCCACGGAAATCGGTGTATATTTCAAGCCGTTTAACGTGAAAAGCGTATCTTTTTGACATATGTCTAAACACGTTTGGGGGGTCAGTTAGATTAATTCTCATGGATGATATACTGGCAGTGTGCTGAATGCCCCCCAGGGGATCTACACGATTGTCATTTTACAAAATGAGATATCAATTAAGCGTTCGAAAGATCAAATTGAGGTGTTGAATTCTAGCCACGAAGTCGGTGGCAGTAACAGTCTTTTAAAATAAACGTGGCAGAGTAGAACAAGGACAACACGCAGTCATGGTAACGGAGAAGTGTATATTGGACACTCGACAGTATTCGCTTCCCCACCGGACTATACATTACTGGGACACACTGCAAACAGAGTGTGTATATCTTGAATCCGAATAAAGATGGTATAATATATATATATATATATATATATATATATATATATATATATATATATATATATATATATATAGCATTTACATTGATCTCCACATTTCTTTACATTTATACTTTATTGCACTCATATGCATATACAATACTGCCAATAGTTCATGGTGTGTCACGTTATATTTGGACATAATGTGTCTTACATTCTGGCCCATAGTGGACCTATAAGCATTGTATTTGCTATTATAATAATTACCAACCATGTTGTTTGACAAGGCTACTGTTCTGTATATATATATATATATATATATATATAATATTATGTATACAGAACAGTAGCCTTGTATATACATATATTATATATAATATTATATATATAATATATATAATATATATATATATATATGTATATATATATGTATATGTGTATATATATATATATATATATATATATATATATATATATATATATATATATATATATATATATATATATATATATATATATATATATATATATATATATATATATATATATATATATATATATATATATATATATATATATATATATATATATATATAAATATATAGTATATATATAGTTCTTGTACTGCCGCAAGGCCCGGCTGTTATCTCTTCGCCTTCTCCCTGTCGGCAGCCTTCTCCTGCCACCTCCATCCTCCTCCTTCTTTCTTACATCTCTCTTTACGCAGTTTTTCCCATCTCTGTAGCTGTCTCACCCTTTTTCAAACGGTCTGGTTGTTTCGCCGCCTCTGGTATTCCACATATAGCCCGCCTCCATATATAGAAACCAAACAGGACACATCGTCCACGCTACAGAGCAAATTGTTGTCATGGCCGCCAGTGTTATGTCCTTGAAGTGGGTCAAGGTGACACCACCGGAGACGAGGTTGTTGGACATCAGCGATACTGTATATGTTAGTATAATATATTATAATAATGCACTGGCACAACCGCTTCTTTGACCTTTCTCGTAGTGTCCGCATACGTCATCGTTAGCTTCAAATCGACTGTCTCGCGCTAAATATTTAATACTTAGCTATTCCCTCCGGTCAACGGGACGACACGCAGACAAAGTACTCTAAACATGTGTCATTAACAATGACCAATGCTACTTATAACCGAGAGTAACTTGGGCATTTCCACAGAGGTCTCTAGACAGTTGACCCTCGAAAACCCGGCGTTACTGAGTCACACCTCTACCAATGCAGTGTTATCGCGTATAAATAACCCAAAATCCTCGCGTTTAAATAACATAATGAGTATTGACTATGCTGATTGGGACTCCGTAGAACAAACACTAAGATAAAACTGAACATCTTCAAGAGCAATGTTATAGCAAGGAGCTGAAATGTGGAGAATGACACGAGCAGACCAGAAGAGATTGAATGTTTTTCAAAGATCATGCCTGCGACGAATATTAAAGACGCACAATGAAAGTGTCAAACGAAGAGCTGTACACTGCTGCGCTTGCATACCACCAATAATAGTAACCGCACAAATAGCTCTAACCTGTGCCCTGAAGGTAAAATGGAAAGAGGAAGACCAACTTAAACGTGGAGAAATACTGTTGAAGCCGAGAGAAACCAACTTAAACATGGAGAAGGACTGTTGAAGCAGAGAGAAACCAACTTAAACGTGGAGAAGGACTGTTGAAGCAGAGAGAAACCAACTTAAACGTGGAGAAGGACTGTTGAAGCCGAGAGAAACCAACTTAAACGTGGAGAAGGACTGTTGAAGCAGAGAGAAACCAACTTAAACGTGGAGAAGGACTGTTGAAGCAGAGAGAAACCAACTTAAACATAGAGAAGGACTGTTGAAGCAGAGAGAAACCAACTTAAACGTGGAGAAGGACTGTTGAAGCAGAGAGAAACCAACTTAAACGTGGAGAAGGACTGTTGAAGCAGAGAGAAACCAACTTAAACGTGGAGAAGGACTGTTGAAGCAGAGAGAAACCAACTTAAACATGGAGGACTGTTGAAGCAGAGAGAAACCAACTTAAACATGGAGAAGGACTGTTGAAGCCGAGAGAAACCAACTTAAACGTGGAGAAGGACTGTTGAAGCAGAGAAAAAACAACTTAAACGTGGAGAAGGGTTGTTGAAGCAGAGAGAAACCAACTTAAACATGGAGAAGGACTGTTGAAGCAGAGAGAAACCAACCAACTGGAAGATGGTGATTACTAAGTTACTAAATGGTCTTGTGCACCAACTAGGGTGAGAAAAGGATGTAAGTAAGTAAGTAAGTAAGTAAGTAAGTAAGTAAGTAAGTAAGTAAGTAAGTAAGTAAGTAAGTAAGTAAGTAAGTAAGTAAGTAAGTAAGTAAGTAAGTAAGTAAGTAAGTAAGCATACAGAACTACAAAAGACACAAACCAAATAAAAATAAGATTTTGAATAAGAGAACGCCTCTACCAGCCTGTGATGCGCCAGTAACACTGTTCGAGTGAAGGCAACGTTACGGGTGGTTACTAGAACGCAAACTATTCCATAAGAAAGGTACATGAAGACAACAAAGTCACACGTAGGCCTATACCCTTTTCAGACAACATTTTAATGTATACATTTTGCATTTAACATGACAATATTTGATTTTAGATAGGCGGTTTGATCGTGTCCCTGGCCTTGTGTGTGGTTACGCTTGCCGTGAAGAAACAGAAGAATATCGGATACAATGGTCGTGTTATCATGATTTTGGCAAAGTAGTCACATTCCACAAACACAACAATGGAGCGTGGCAACCAAGTGTTCTACGACCGCTAATGTTGAACTCCGGCGGCCATTTTGTTTTGCTATATTTCAGAACACGAAATCGTACACGGGTCTTGTAATATCATATTGCAAAGAAAGCACTCGATATATTTATTAAAAGGGAACTGTTTATTTTGTACTGCGGGATATCGTGTGCACGTCGCAACTTAACTGCCTTTGCGAGACGCAGCAGTGTTCATGTGATTGATTTTCGCTTTGCGGCGTCGTTCGACCTGGTCACACCTGTTCCGACATTGATGGGAGAGCGTCATACGACAGTGTCATAATGAGTCTTTTGAGACGAGAGCTTTCTCCACAAAGTACCCATTCGGCAGCGCGGTCTCCGCAGACGCTCACTGTTAAGTGTTCCGCAGCCCTGTGCAACCACAAATCCGCAAAGAAGTCGTCGTGGTCGCATTAGTTGGCCGTCTCCAGCGTCGCTCGCCGGCGACGACTTTTGACTGTCGCTCAGTGGGCTACGTCAGCAGATGGCCTTTTAGAGACTCCCGCCTGTCTGAAATATTTAACGTCAACCGTTTTGTCGTACACTAGGTCATCAGACGTTCGTATCGTACATGAAGTCAACGGAGGTTCAGGTCGTACATGAAGTCATCGGATGTTCATATCGTGCATGACGTCATCGTATGTTCATGTCGTACATGAAGTCATCGGATGTCCAAGTCGTACATGAGGTCATCTGATGTTTATGTCATACATGAGGTCATCGGGTGTTCATGTCGTACATTAGATTATATGATGTTCATGCCGTCCACGATGTCATCAGATGTTCATGTCGTACATGAATTTATCGGGTTTTCGTGTCGTACATGAGGTCATCATATGTTCATATCGCACGTGAAGTCAATGGAGGTGTAGGTCGTACATGAGGTCCTTGGATGTTCATGTCGTACATGAGTTTATTAAATGTTCATGGCGTTCGTGAAATCATCGGATGTTCATGTCGTACATGAGGTCATCGGGTGTTCACGTCGTACACAACCCGTATTGTTGCATAGCTAAAGTTCAACCTTTCCTTGAGTTTTGTTAACGTTTGAGCTGGTTCCAATAATCACGACCGACGAAGACAGCAAGTTAGACGAAGTGCAAATGATTTGGCGCACTTCTATACATTATGTAGGATATATGCCTCTCATTGCGTGTCTTGTGCTAACTTCTTGAACGCTTTCATTAACACAACGCAGAATAGTTAAGGCACATAGTGCTTTAAGTACAACTCACAGTAGTTGAAGGACGTGGTATTCCAAGTGGAAGCACGCAATAATTCAAGTAGAGTATTCTACGTGGAAACTTTTTTCATTCAATCGTATTGCGGGGTAGTTAGAATAATAATTATTGACTGAGCCACATCGTGGACACTTCTGCAGTGGCTCATGAGAGATGGAGTCCACAGCAGGTTACACATTTACCCCCTGTGTGGGGTATTTTACTTCCCTGGCAAAGACACAAGATAAAAGGCGCTTTTAGTGTCTCTTCGGAAAGAAACAGGCAAAGTAGGGTGAACGAAATTGGCCAAGTTTCGAAACAGCACCAGGTGGATTTGAATCCCGGTCAAGTCGTTCTACCGGCTAGCCACCGCGCCCCATTATAGAGGAAGCAGTTAGTGAAGCACGTAGAATTATAAGTGATAGTATACGATAGTATACGATAGTTACAAATATAACAGTTCCTTGGTGTGTGATGGACGGTGCACTTGTGATGCAAGCAGGTCCGATGCGAAGATTAACAAACTTCGCTGTCGACTCCTCTAACAAGATTACGTGCTCTGCCGCTGGGCAAGAGCCGCGAGTCCCTCAGTGACAGCTACGTGCTTCATGCATAACTCACTCGGCCTGACAATCCGCTCGCTGAGCGTAAGCTCTACAGCCCATGTCTGTAAGTCGACGGCATTTGTGGCAACAGTGGCACAAGTGGAGGACGCGTCTTGCGCATTTCATGTGTGACAGATGCGTTATCCCTGCGATGGTATTAATTAGGCTGTTTGTCGTCAGCGTGCAGGCCGAGTGATCGATGGACTCGGGGACTTCGGACATTCGGAAAGCTGCGAATAAGCGACGTGAACGGACACACAGTCATTGCCGTTACTAGAGGCATCGAGGGCAGGCAGACGGTTACCGTCGAAGTCGACGTCGACAGGCAGGCGGATAGACAAAAGGTTACCATCGCCATACAAATCGACGTCACAATCTCTCGACGACGCACGGCGCGCCATGACAGTCGGTCGGCTAGATGCAGCTGCTTGCGTCTTGATTCTTGTGAACTTCTCCGTTGGCGGCAGATTCGTAGGCTATCAAGGTAAGATCGACGAAATGTTTTGGAAATATCATGTGGGTAGCACTATACGGTCTTACTTGCTCATAGTACAACTATCATGCTTAATATAGACAAAAGCGAGCATGTGTGCTATACTGTGTGTGCGTGCGTGCGTGCGTGCGTGCGTGCGTGCGTGCGTGCGTGCGTGCGTGCGTGCGTGCGTGCGAGTGTCAGTGTGTGTGCGTGCGCGTGAGTACTTGAACCGAATACGCCGAATAATCTCGACACGTTTCCACGTAGACTGCAAAACGTCAATTTCAATATGAAAACAACTTGATTAATTCACGCCTACGTTTGTCGATCACGCAATCGTGTGCGCGTGCGCGTGCTCGCGTGTGCATTATTTTAATTGGATAACTATTTGTATTGCATAACTAACTGATTATGTCAGCTAGTTTTACCAGTTGGTCGCTTGGCGGCAATATCGTTGTGGTCCTGGTGGTCCTAACTCTGTACATGCAACAAGACTGAACAAGATTGCCATCCATGCAGAAAACTCAGATGGCCAGCGAACAAGGAAGTTATGCTAATAACTGCAATCGCTATAAAAGTAATGATTGTTCTGACAATTAGGTAATAGTAATCGTGACTCTATACCGAAGATCATCGACACATCATAGAGTGTTACGATGTGAAAATAGCAGCACGAGTGTGTAACAGCTATAACTTAGGGACCGTTAAAAACATGCAATTCCAGAGCGGTGGTGATATATGCCTGAACGTTACTAAACGTTACGAGAGGGAGAGAGGGTGTTTACAACACGGTTACGCAACACCACCGAAGTATGTATTTTGTTTCACAAACTCAGGTTTTATTGGTACAGATATGGCTTAGAAATGTCTCAGTACGGAGTTCAAAGTATTTTTACCACCGAATGCACGACTGAATAAAATTATGTATTTTTCTTAATTCCATAGGAATAAGGTCCATTGATCACGATGGGGTAGTTATTGAGTATTGCGTAATTTAAGGGGGGGTTCGGCCGAGCGTTACACGGAGTGTGGGTGTCAAATATCCGAGAAAAAAAAGCGTTACGTAATTTTAAATGGCCCCTTGAGTGTCGTTTCTGTCGTCAGCGATTCACATTGAGGTGTGTCAGTACGAGACGTTTGAGTCGCGATGTGACGTCAACGACATCGTTGTCGTGGAGCGGGCCACCTACGGACGTATGAGACTCGGCCGCTGTGTGAAGACGGACTTCGGCTTCATCGGCTGTGACGTCGACGTGATGGCCGTGCTGGACGCCGCCTGCTCCGGTAGACGGAGCTGTCAGTTCAGTGTCATCGAACCCAACTTCCCCAACAAGGCTCCGTGCAACAACGAGTTCAAAAACCACCTAGAGCTGGAGTACACTTGTGTCAACGGTAAGTATCTACGCTTGTCAACGCCACATACACTGGTGTTCATAATAATAATAATAACAACAACAACAACAACAACAACAGCAACGACGACAACAACGACGACAACGATAACGATAATAATAATCAGACGAAGAAAAAGAAGAAAACTTCTTTCGCGCCGAAGTCCTCGAAAACCAAGCTCAAATGCGTACGTCTGTTAACGGATGCCTCGAATGATTAGTGTATCAATTGTGTGTGCGTGCGTGCGCGCGAGCTCGTGCGTGCGTGCGTGCGTGCGTGCGTGCGTGCGTGCGTGCGTGCGTGCGTGCGTGCGTGCGTGTCCAATCCTTAAGAATAACATAATGCATGCGCTTTGTGCGTCAGGGCTATAATTATCTTTGGCATAATCAAAATAACATATGAGGGGATTATTTTTGCAAAATTGTTTTTAATCTTATCCGATTCACCAAAGAACTTTGATGCCGGTGCTGGCTTTCCTATGACATGTCGGGCATAATCGTGAATGGAAAGAAAAGTTCCAGTTTGTTCTTTCGACAACTCTTTCCCATTTTAGCACATTTTATCATTAAGAAGGATTGAATCGTCAACGGCAACACTACTTTGCGTATAATATGTATCATATATAAAATGTGTTCAAAATTGGCGAAGACATTATGTAATATTCGTGCCCTCTGCCTAAGTGCCCGCAGTCCTTGCTTGAATATGTTCTAACATGCCCTATGGACGCCACGTAAGTGTTTTGTTGGTTCGGCCTCCGTCATTATAATCATTCATCGCCTGGGGAAGCTTATCATGTCTATATGGCCGCCCATGCAACTTAATGTTGCTGTTGACAGTTTAATCCCCCCGAATACAACTCATCGAAAAAATTATGTGGAACACTTTCCATTTAAGATTAAGCCCGCTCGGGAGTACGGAAGACGCCATCATAGTTGTATGCGGAATTTGGTTAAGAATTGAAACAATTCTGAGAAAACAAGTCTCTCAGATGCTTTTCTGGCTAAACCAAATATAATTACATTTCTGACGCATTACGTTATTCCAAATGATTGAAATGACGAGTGCATACGACATTATTCTCGCATCTTACGCCTTGATCATTTGGGAATTAATTTAAAGACAGAACATAATCAGTTCGTATTAACGTCTGATCTAAACGGGGAGGGGGGGCGGTGGGATGTGGGCGGGGTGGAGGGGGGGTGGATGGGGGATCAATTAGTCACGCTCATGTCCATCGTACCGTGAACTTTAGTAACTGGAATGACCAGACATTAAAGTTAGGCAGCTAGGTTAGCCAGCCATCTAGGCTTTTTTGACAATTTAAGAATATAATCGGGGCATACGTTCCAATTTGTTATACTTCGTGTACTCTACTGCTTACCATACTCCAGTTAGGTTTTCAAGTGACGCTATGACTCCTGTCAGTGTGATAAGCAGTCAACGTCATCCATTATATACGGTTCTTGTACCGTTCCTTTCTTAATACACCTTTGAGGCTGGTGTTCTTTTCCTGCATGTGGCTACTGGCGTTATGATCCACCGTGATATGGGTCTCTTTTTCGTCATCTTCATGTTTAGTGCCACTTTTATGACAGAACCATCTTCTCATCATATGACCATACTACCTCAGTGTATTCATCTTGGTTACTTCTACAACTGGGGTGATCTTGCTCTCCCTGTAGAGATGCACATTTCGTTTTCTGTCCTATTTGTTGACACCCTGTATCATTCGTGTGACTTTCATGTCTGCCCAGTGATTCGAATTTCAATTGTCTTTGTCAATGTCCTACATTCACTGCCAAAGAGAAGAGCAGGTCTTATACATATATTATATATTAAGACGGTTTCGTGTATCATCTGACTTTCTCAGACACGTGGTTGTCTTTCAACAGTAGGTACACACTGTATTACATGCAACCTACATTCTGACTGTACTTGTATTCCGATTGTTAACCCCTTCTTCCTTATTTGCCTACTCGTTGATGGTGCTGCCTACGTATTTGAAGGATATATGACATATTTCTATGATGTGTACGTTTGTGCATACGACGTGGTTCTTCTTCAAATATGCCTGGTGCTACATACTGTATTGATATCCGTTACGCTTGCAGCAGCGACCTTTGACGCCTCGACCTGCGTGCTGTCAACCGAAAATCAACAGGGTGTCCTGCCTAGCGCCTTCACAGGCGAGACGTTGTGCGGAACACAGATAATGCCTTGGGTAATCTCGGTGCACGAATATCAAACGATCACCGTTGAACTGATGGATTTCTCGGCAACGACTTCGAGAAGTGAAAGTGACGGCCAACAGTATCAGACGCAGACGTGTTACGCAACAATCTCGGAGCCAGGACTCGCGAGACAGACAAGCGCTTGTGCGTGCGGCGAGCGATCGTGTCACGTGACGACATCTAGAAGCCATACTATCAATATCGTCATGCGGCCGACCGGACGCCATAACTTCATTCTGCTCTATCGAGGTAACGTTCTGGACGACGACGACCACGGCGACGATAACAACATTTGAACAAAACAAAAAACAACAGCAGCAGCAGCAGCAGCAGCAGCAGCAGCAGCAGCAGCAGCAGCAGCAGCAGCAGCAGCAGCAGCAGCAGCAGCAGCAGCAGCAGCAGCAGCAGCAGCAGCAGCAGCAGCAGCAGCAGCAGCAGCAGCTCCAAAACCGGCTGCTGCTGCAACAACATTAATATAATTACTATTCTTCATCTTCATCAGTAGGAATAAAGTAATGGTAACATTGGAATTACGCCATTAACAATGTACACGTTTACATCATTGTTTTCTTACATCTTGCCAGGTCTGTAAACAACGCATAATCCGATGTAGTTTCGTGTTGATTCATACAAAAATCGCTGTGCAATCTTATGCAATTTATAACATTTGCGGATAAGTTACGATTGAGCGACTGTGTGCAGGTGTAGGCTGCCGGCCGCTGACGCCGAGGGAAGGAATGTGGATGACGAGGCGGGGCGATACGGTGGACGCCGGATGCAAGGCTAGCAGCAGAACGTGGCACTTGCGCTGTGTCGACTCCTCCTGGGTTGGCGGTCTCGGCAACTGTACTCGCGGTACGTGTCCGTCAACCGGGGCAACTGCGCTTTCACCTATAAGGGGTCTCAACCTCCCAACTCCAACATGTTTATTTGGCCAACTTCCCTTCTCCAGCCAATCCCACATCCCACCTCCTGCCAATCCCACCTCCCACCTACCCCAATTTTAGGGCCAACCTCCCACCTCTCACTTTCCACCACAATCCTTCATCTATCACCCAGGCCCCGCCCCGGATGTAGGACAGGTCCGCCTGGGCAGTTGGGGGTCCCACAACATTTTTTTTGGGTCATTCCCCTTGCCTTTGGGATAAAAAAAATGACATGAATAACACGTGTCACTACATGGTAGCGTGACACGTGACAATCTAATAATACAGATTTGTGTTCTAAGTAGTAAAGAGATGTGTTATGCTGTGTTATGCTGTGTTATGCTGTGTTATGCTGTGTTATGCTGTGTTATGCTGTGCCCATCTCCACTTTGTTTTTGTGATATTTTATTATATCTCTTACTTTTGGTCTCCTTCTGATGACGTCACGTGACATTTTATCTTTTAACTTTAATCTTCAACATTTTCTTTCCGTGGCCCGTTGTGTTGATCTAAATGTATTCTTCGGATGTTTCGTCATTTACCATGTGTGAGGCATCGGTATCTTATAATTGGCAAGCTGCATTCAGTAACAACTTTACTTTTGAGGCATATTAAAAGTTTGTCGTCCTGGAGTATTTCGTGCTGCAATGCCAGTCTTACCAAGGTAGTAGGGCTGCAGTTCAATACAAAACGTTGTCTCTCAGTACCAACAATACATAATTTCATATAAAACGAAATATACTACATAGATTGTGATAAAGAGTTGTCGCCATCGTTTTACGATGTGGTATTTCACATAAACAACGTAAC
The DNA here is from genome assembly GCA_963662155.1 of Lamellibrachia columna. NCBI lineage: Eukaryota > Metazoa > Annelida > Polychaeta > Sabellida > Siboglinidae > Lamellibrachia > Lamellibrachia columna. Next base: position 22,828,444 of record OY759261.1, on the reverse strand, counting down.
GGCCATTAATTATAAAACGAAACATACTACATAAATTGTGATCAAGAGTTGTCGCCATCGTTTTACGATGTGGTATTTTATATGAACAACGGCCATTCATTGTTTTTTCAGTTGTTCAACGTCAGGAGGAAACCTTATCCGAACGCCACGTCAAAGGATACGCTCTGCCTACTCGTAAGTAGCTTATTGCTGGTGAATAGGCAGAGTGAGCAGTTTCTGGTTAAAACGGCAAAGGTGTCTGTGTATCCGTGGTGAACACGACAGCTGTGTGACTATGGAATGACCCTTTCAAGTTATGCTCTCTTCTGAGCATTAAGTCATCTAAAAATAACCGCGAACAAACGTCTATTTGTGTCACTCTGCAACTTCGTAAACCACTGCCGCTGTATCACCGAAATAAACACTAAACGATTGTGCGGCGCAGTACGGATGTGATTTGACTTTTCTATTTCTTAACTACTTTGTATATAATTACTTGAAAAAACAAACGTAGGTTGTACACGTTAAAATAACCACGTGTTGCACATGTTGTCACCCACTAGCAATATAATGTCACTGCAAATTCCTGCGTTGTGTCCCTGCTCCTGCAGTGACACATGTAGCGTGTCAGCACTCTATGTCGTGTTGCAGAAACATATCATTATGGTGATGATCTCCATGGCTGTCAACACTCTGTGTCCTGTTTCAGTACAAATCTTTACTGTGTTGATCTCCGTGGCTTACATCACTCTATATCCTGTTTCAGTACAGATCATTATGGTGCTGACCTCCGTTGTTGACAGCACTCTATATCCTGTTTCAGTACAGATCATTATGGTGCTGATCTCCGTTGCTGACAGCACTCTATATCCTGTTTCAGTACAGATCATTATGGTGCTGATCTCCGTTGCTGACAGCACTCTATATCCTGTTTCAGTACAGATCATTATGGTGCTGATCTCCGTGGCTGTCAGCACGAGCGTTGCCATCGTGTGTGTCGGCGTCTTCTGTGTACGACGCAAGTACGTCAAGTAATGTGTTGGTTTGGGGCCCGTTTAGCCTTTTCTTGATCAAACCTTCTTCTTCTTTGTCTTCTGTCATGCGACAGGTACTAGGTCGTTTACTAGTTTTCTCTATAATGCCTCACATACTACCTTTCTCATTATTCTAGAAACTACTACAGACTTAGGAGTAACAATTAGTGCTGACGTGACAGTTTCAGAGCAGTATGTGATTGCAGCTTCAAAACAGTAATCAAATGCTTGGGCTGATTGGGAGAAATATAACATATAAAGAAAATATAATTATACCTCTGGACAAAGCAACAGCTAGAATACTGTATACAAGATTGGATGCCTTCGATTTGAAGGAAGGACATATATATATATATATATATATATATATATATATATATATATATATATATATATATATATATATATATATATATATATATATACATATATATATATATATATATATATATATATATATATATATATATGTATATATATATATATGTATACATATATATACATATATATATATATATATATATATATATATATATATATATATATATATATATATATATATATATATATGTATACATATATATACATATATATATATATATATATATATATATATATATATATATATATATATATATATATATATATATATATATATATATATGTGCTAGAAAATACACAGAGGAGAGCAACTAAACTGATTCCAGAATTGAGAGAACTTAATTATTAAAAATGTCTAAAAGAATGAGACAAGCTAAGAGGAGATCATAGAGAAGTTTATAAGAAGGAGGTAAGAAGAAGGTAAGAAGAGGTAAGAAGGAGGTAAGAAGAAGGTAAGGAACTATAGGAAACGAAGTTAGTAACATTAGTGAATGAAAAGTGTAGATTAGATATAAGAAGGTACTCATTCTCACAAAGGTAAATAAATTAATGAAACACATATTCTACTAATTGTAAATGCTGGGAGTGCGAATATGTTTAAAATAAAAAATAAAAATAGCTGGACTCTCTACAAGTCAATGGCTTCCTTGTCCATCTGCATTCTGTGTTTTGCTTTGAATGGCAATCATGTTAAATCTTTTAAAATTATTTCTGTGTAGTTTCGTGTCGTCCTTTGTTCAGTTTGCTCATTGAGCGCAATCGGTTTCTCCTCTTGACCTTTTTCTTGCAGCCTTCCTTCTGTTCCTAGCTTCAAATACCTTCACTGGTTATATGTGTTACATAGTGTTTATGTGTCCTCTTGATAACCTCCATCAGTTTCTTTCTTCTCATACCACGTTGAGCACTTCTTCGTTACTCGTTCTGTCTGCCCAGGTTTGTTGACCAACCAGTAAAACGCACATTCGTTATTGAAAGCATGTCAATTTTATTTTGATTCGGTTCCGTTTTGTGTGGAGACAAGTGCGCCTAATTCCCAAAACACATCGCGTTAATATTTCATCGTTCAATACTAGCACGCACGCACGAACGCATGCACGTACCACGCATTCACACACACGCATTCACACACGCACACACACACACACACACACGCACGCACGCACGCGCGCACACACAATGGGTGAGCTTTGAGCTAGACCCCTATTGATTGAACAACTAACTGGAAGAACGTTAATAAAGACAAAATTGTAATATAAATGATCATGTAGAACGCAAAAGCATATTACAAAGGACAGGTGTGTGTAGTTTCAGAGGTCAGCATGTGGCACTGGCGCACGAGGACAGACAAGTAGTTCTGGACAGCGTTCGTCAAGTGCCAGCCAATGACTCCAAGTCTGTCTCGTTCCCGGCGGCCATCAGACCAGCCTTCTCAGAGACGGAATACGCCTGCTCCAACCACGAATGTCCGTACGACTGGGCATATCACGGCACAAGCGACTGTTGTAGATCGTCTGTCGACGCGGAAGTTACCATGAAACCGTACATAGTGCCGTCAGATTGTCTGTGAAACTGTAGCTGCGTATGTGTGTGTGCGTGCGTGCGTGCGTGCGTGCGTGCGTGCGTGCGTGCATGCGTACGTACTTGGGTGCATGCGTGTGTGTGTTTGTAAACGTTTGACTTAGTGGTGTGATTGGGTTGTAGATATGTACCAGGTATACGTGCCATTTTACTGTAATGTGAATACTTGAGTCCGAAAATGATGCAATATAGTCCGTCATATGAAACTCAAAAGCGGCTTAAAACACGACTTGCGTTGCTCCCTTTTGTTTACTAAAATGAAGGTAAATATGTCTACTTTTCATTTCTGCCTGTTACCTGGTCAACAATTACACTGAAACATGTTAAATTTTTATAAAATATGGACCCACCCCATTTTTATAAATGTTAAACACAATAGTTTAGCAGCCGGGTGAGGCAAATACTTTCATTAGATAAAGATTTTTATTGTTGAATATCATATCTAGCATACATATAATGACATCCAGGTTGGCACGCCTAAAACATTTAGACCCTATATCCAAGATGGCTGCCACATGATCGTTAAAATAAAATGATTATTTAAACAATGTGAAAAAAACAAGATGGCGGCCATATGACCACAAACCAAGATTACTGCCACGGGCACGTGTATGCTAAAATAGCTGTCAACTTTCGAAAAACGACTATATCTCGAGCTCCGCAACTAGTTAGCATAACATTTTATCTAATATTTTGTATACAATAATATAGACAAATATATGTTCTCCTAATTTTTGCATGTTACCCGGTCATCAGAATTTAGGAAGTGTTAACAGTTCTATAACTATAACTGATTGTAAATATGAATATTTAATGCCAATAAAATATGTTTCAGTGCCAACAGACTCGTTTTAATTATATATTTCAAGTTTTGTTATACATTGTTTATTACTCTCTACATCAATGTTGTCTATGACCACGCCGTTATTATCTGTCAAGGAACATGACACCAAAACAACCGAAAAGGGCGAAACAATTGACACACATACTTGAATGCTATGATAAAATGCCATTACATTCTGGTAATTTCTTGCACGTTCTTACACTACTAATGGAACGTTTCCCATCACAAATGCAAAGAGCTGTGCATTGAAGACTAGCTCTATTGCACTTACAATGCTTTGGCCAGCCTTTTTCAACCATAGAAAACCTGTTTGTAGCAGGTGTGTGAAGCTACAATATTTTCGAATTAGCTAATGTTCCAATTCATGATTTTAACAGTTTGTAGCAGGTGTGTGAAGCTACACTATTTTCGAATTAGCTAGTGTTCCAATTCATGATTTGAATCAAAGGCCCCTCTGAGTAAACAGACGGTCACGCATGCGCATTACACATTTTTCTCAGCAGCCAATCACGAGCGACTTTATATACTTTTATTTTTTGGGGGATAAAAATTGTAAAAAGGCTGTAGCGGAAGTTGCAACGGTGGAATTATTTTGTTTTCCATGGCATCGTAAAGATAATAATTATGCCTGCACATTTGTACCTGAGTGTATCCAGCAATTTTTTTTATAATTATCAAGTTATTGTACTTTGTCTGTGCCCCAGACGTGTTTGTTAGTCAGGTTGCCAGCTATACAAAATTGAATTCCTCATATCTTAAAAAAGACAGCTTAATCACCTGTGCGTCTTACTTTGTTGCGGATCTGTGAGAATAAATTGATGTTCAAGTTTTCGTTTGTGTCCGCCACCTTGTTTTTTGACACTGTTTAATAATATTGTTTTGTATCTTATCTGGTTGTAACAATATGTGACAATAATTTGATTTTAACGATCATGTGGCGGCCATCTTGGATATTTCCACTGTTTTTAATGTTCCCACGGAGGAAAATTGCTTACCAACCTGGATGTCATTACATATATGTTAGAGATGAATATTCAACAATAACAATCTTTATGCGGTGAAAAGAAGTCATATATTTGTGTACCTAATTTGATGATATATGCATTTGATCACCTATACCCTTTTCTATGAGTTTACACCATAACAAAACAGGCCATGCGCAATCTCGACCAAAATTGGCGAGTTTATCGATGCTAGGAATCTTGCACTTTCATATAAAGATGACAGTAGATTATATACATGTATATACAATGGTACAATTCTCATAATGAAAAAAAACTAATGTAATAATAGAATGTTTTTTTTATGCATTTGACGTTTTCTTTTTTGTTTTGGCATTTGATAATTTTTATATAAAGTCATACTCCGAGTTGTCCAATGACTCTTGCTTGATGAATATTATTAACTTGATTGGTTCTGCATTTGGACTTCGTCGTTGTTGATAAACTCATTCCATTTGATGTTCAAAAGCCTGTGCAAGAACTAGTGTGGTATGGAAACTTGGTAATTTCTGTTCAGTTGTGTTGCTTCAACTTGCTTGTTTCCATGTCTCAGAGCAATAAAGTAGAATGCTCTTCATGCCTGTCAAGCCTATTTTTATGTCTGTAAAACAGTCTCCATATTTAGAAATCGCATTAACAAGGTATGTCACACTCGGCTATCGTTGTTTCAGTTTTCGAGGCATTGATGAAGAGTCTGGTTTCGTTTGCGTTGCTTGACAAATTGTTTGTCTTTGTTGGTTCAATAGAACTGTAGCATATCTTCAATAGAACCATTTAACAGGCAGATGCCAGTAGCAAAACCCAGGGGTGTGAACAAGTTTTCAGATAAGACAAGACAATTCCAAACAAGACAGGTGAAAGTATACATACTTATCTACCATAAACATTATATATTCATGTGGAAGCACAAATCTAAGAGAGGGTCTGGGTGTCCTTTAAAAAAAACAAGCTGTAATCATTTGTAATCTGGTGCATTTTGGAGTCAATGTCAAACTTTAAAAAGAATGCCCCTTCGGCCATGGCAGAAACATGACCCACCTACTCGACATCCATCCCTGGTGGTGTGGTGTGGTTTGGTGTGGTGTAAGGTGGATACGAACCTTCAGTATATCATATATGTATTACAAAGACTAGTTTTAATGTGCTAGGAGTTTGCAGTTTATTAAGATTGTTTACATGTTTCAATGACCCATTTATTATGTAATAGCACAATGATTTATAACAATTAGTAAAGCATTATTGGAACACATGTACATGTAATACAATATCATTCAATATCACTGGAACACTTGTACTACGATTACCATAAAATATGTACTAAGAACCAATCCTGATAATGATATTAATAGACAAACACAAATCCTTTCAATAGTAACAGCCATTTAGTCATAAGCCAAGAACTAATATGTAGGCAATGATAATGCTTCGTAATAAGTGTTTACGAGTGCATCTTATCTACAGAAAGGGTTCAGTTACTACCCGCTCCATCATTTGGCCGACATGTTAGCGCTAAATGACTGAACTGGTGGATGATGCGTTCTGCATCCAACGTGTTATCCTGGTGGACATGCGGAAGGGCCACTCCCGACAAGCGCTCAGTTGTCACTGGGGCGTCTCATGGCACTAAATGACCTCTCTGCTATGGCAGTTGAGACAGACATCATCAGCTGTATCACAACTGTACACATGTTAGGATACCGGACAGGATTGATTTCCTGTATCGTGTCATCGAGTGTGTTGGGTCTCTTGGCGACATTCACCATCTCATATCTTGCCTTCCACGTTGTAGCTGCCGTTGATCGACTGGCATGTCGTCGTGGAACACCTCGTACACCTGGACAATCTAGTGTCACATTCATCCGCTGTCGTGGTGAGAGGTATTGGACCACGTAGTGATTCTGAACTACCAACAGACGTGTGTCCATTTCCTGCAGCAAGTGATCCACGAATAGCAGATGCACTATTCTCGTCCAATACCGGCAATTATATGAGCGGTCACGTTCTCACGGACGGTGCCTCTGTCTACCAGCATTGCGCGGCTTGCTCGCCTCAATCTCAAATCTTCCCGCTAGCTGTCAAATAATGCATTCAATGCTTCTGGGTCGGCCCTCTCCTGCTGCAGCTGGGCGATTGCAGTGGTTGCCTCTTTGGCATAGATTACACTGTTTGGACTGTAGGTATATGGTGAGAGGAAGCCGACTTTGGAGGACATCCTCAATGGTCACTATTGTTATGAAGAAGTCGACATGTTTAATGGGCAATAAGTAACGTGTGACTTTGCCGTCCTCATCTTCTTCCAAATATCTAAGGGCAGTGACTACATCAGTGAATGCAGACTTGAATATTTTACAGAGCGTTTGTACGAACTTGTCACGTAGAACGATTTCAGATTAGTTGTTGTTCATACCAGCTTGTGCATCCTAGTCTAACTCAAGCTCAGCCTGAAAGACACGCAACCTCTGGACTGAGTAGTTGAAGGAAAAGATGCTATGTTGGATGGACTGTGTCCATCATACTTCTAGTAGCTCTTTGCTGGCACGCACAACTGTCAAGTTAACAGTGTGTCCTTTCCAGTTAATGTAGATGGCACCGGGTAGACCCTATCAGCTCTCACATTCGTACGTGCACTCCACGACGGATGCCAGCCAGATTATGGATATACCATTCAATTTCTGGGGGCGGGTTGAATTTTTTAAATATTTGTTTGCCATATTGATGTGGAAGCACGTGCGCACGTGCATTTGGCTAAGTATCTATGCGTCTGATAATTAATCTTCGTTGACCTCTCTCCGTGTGGTGCAGAATTTTTTCCAGTCACGTACAAAAACTACCCCAAACTTAAAATATACTTATATATATATACATACAACCACACCATAATTGTTTATATGTATTATGTGTGGTAAACACCCCCCATTGCAGGTAAGAAACACAAGAGAAGGCTGCACCTGTCAGGTGTCTCCACTTTACACCTGTCAGGTGTCTCCACTTTACACCTGGCAGGTGTCTCCACTTTACACATGGCAGGTGTCTCCACTTTACACCTGTCAGGTGTCTCCACTTTACACCTGGCAGGTGTCTCCACTTTACACCTGTCAGGTGTCTCCACTTTACACCTGGCAGGTGTCTCCACTTTACACCTGTCAGGTGTCTCCACTTTACATCTGGCAGGTGTCTCCACTTTACACATGTCAGGTGTCTCCACTTTACACCTGGCAGGTGTCTCCACTTTACACCTGTCAGGTGTCTCCACTTTACATCTGGCAGGTGTCTCCACTTTACACCTGGCAGATGTCTCCACTTTACACATGGCAGGTGTCTCCACTTTACACATGGCAGGTGTCTCCACTTTACACCTGGCAGGTGTCTCCACTTTACACCTGTCAGGTGTCTCCACTTTACACCTGGCAGGTGTCTCCACTTTACACCTGTCAGGTGTCTCCACTTTACATCTGGCAGGTGTCTCCACTTTACACATGTCAGGTGTCTCCACTTTACACCTGGCAGGTGTCTCCACTTTACACCTGTCAGGTGTCTCCACTTTACACCTGTCAGGTGTCTCCACTTTACACCTGTCAGGTGTCTCCACTTTACACCTGTCAGGTGTCTCCACTTTACACCTGTCAGGTGTCTCCACTTTACACATGTCAGGTGTCTCCACTTTACACCTGGCAGGTGTCTCCACTTTACACCTGGCAGGTGTCTCCATTTTACACCTGGCAGGTGTCTCCACTTTACACCCAAGAAGGAAATAATAACTGAAACTATCCAGATAGCAATTACATTGATACTTCGTGTTATTTACCAATTTTTTGCAGTATTAAATATACAACTGATATTCAACCAAGAAAAACAACAAAACACACAGGTAACAGTTTAATAATAATACGTTAATCTTTGTAATATATCACAGTCAGGAATAGTTTACATAGTATTTTCCATTTTTCCATTTATATACATATTTAGTCCTGATTAGGGCATGTTTTCCCCTAATTATGGAACCGTTATAAATCAAACCTAGTTATGTGGGAAACCAGTAACCGTCCACCAGTAATAACACAGAACATGTCATAATGAGGGGTGTTCAGCATAGTTAGCATGTTTGGTTAATACACTTAGATACATCATCAACGCAATAAGCACCCAAATGGTTCCAATTATTATAAATAAACACCCAAAACAAATCTGTTGAGACACTATATGTCTTACAACAATAATAATAATAGTGCACACGTGTGACAATTTGTAGTAGATAAATACAAAGCTATTAAAATGTTTATATCTCACCAATATTCATTTGTAGCACTGTGTGTGACCAATTACAGTATTTTGGCTGCAAGTCACCTGACTGCTCTGAAAAGTTCCACAACTGTCCAATGCTGCCACAATACACACATGACCAAGGTGTCAGGTGTCTAGTTGTGCCAACTATGTCTCCTGAGGTTGGACACTGTCAACAGGTGGTCTGGCATTTGTCACCACACATGATGTCACTTCTGGTTCATCTCCTCTTACTTCACCTCTCTCCCTGTTTGCAACACACACCACCCTACCTCATCAACACTATACTTACTGCAACACACACCACCCTACATCATCAAAACTATACTTTCTACAATACACACAATTACTGCAACACACACCACCTACCTCATCAACACTACACTTACTACAACATACACCACCCTACTTCATCAACACTACACTTACTGCAACACACACCACCCTACCTCATCAACACCATACTTACTACAACACACACCACCCTACATCATCAACACTACACTTACTGCAACACACACCACCCTACCTCATCAACACCATACTTACTACAACACACACCACTCTACCTCATCAATGCCATACTTACTACAACACACATCACCCTACCTCATCAACACCATACTTACTACAGCATACACCACCCTACCTCATCAACACCATACTTCCAAAACACTGTCAGGTCACTGGCTATCATAACCTAGACTAAGTACTTATGAACAGTGTTTCTTGTTGGACACATGGTACTGACTGCTGCTATGAAGGTGGCAAAATACAAATTAGCCAATTATTTAAAAATTGCCCATATTAATTTCTATGCATTAAAAAGTACTGATGAGGGAGGCACTGCAAAATTTGCTGAATTTCTGTTGACCATGGCAGATCATTATATTCTCCTTGCTTAGTTTGTGATTTGAGTCTGAGTAAGAGTGTCCAGTAGCCAGTGTCCATTAGTACTAGTGACCACTCACCTTTATCAGTCTGGACAGCAACATCTGTGAAGACAGTGACCTCTGTGGCGCTCTGTGGGTCATTAGTAGTCATTCTTCCAATGGCCGTGTCAATATTGTCCAGTTCATCCAACTCACTCTTGAAGTCCCTGTATGTACAAGAGTGCAACTGCACAACCCAGCATTACACAGCACCAACTATCTGCACTACTCAGCACCACACAACAAGTACAACACAATACTACACAACATTATACAACACAACACTAAACAACATCATCGGCTGTCTGCCATAGTTGACGAAGACAAGCGGGTTCCTATAGGGCATCTGTGCACTTGCAGGGCTGGCAGGTCCAATGATGAGCGGCATCCATGCTGGATGGGTGGGCATGGCTAGAACTTCTTCAGTGTTGGTAAGTTATTTCCCTTTGGACATCCACTAGCATTGGAACATCGTGAAGCCTCGCCCACCAAGCTGGTCAGTTCAAGGCTTCACATTCCCAGGTGTTGGCACTAAACAACACAACATTACACAACTCTACATGACACAACACATGGCAACACTTTACAGACTACAAGACAATTAACTCACCAATACTGGAAATTATTAGTTGTTAAAAAGATATAAGTTGCCGGCAGTACTCACTGGTCTTGCCTTTCTTTGGCTGAGTCCATCTTTATCTAGAATAAAAAAAATATCAGATGACAGCAAGGGGTCACATCAATATTACAAATGAAGCAAGGGGTCACATCAGACTCCAGTGTTACAAGTGAAGCAAGTGTTAACAGTACTGCTACCAATGAAGCAAGTGTTAACAGTACTGCTACCAATGAGGCAAGTGTTAACAGTACTGCTACCAATGGAGAAATTGTTAACAGTACTGCTACCAACAGAGCAATTGTTAAAAGTACTGTTACCAATGGAGAAATTGTTAACAGTACTGCTACCAATGGAGCAATTGTTAACAGTACTGCTACCAACGGAACAATTGTTAACAGTACTGCTACCAATGGAGAAATTGTTAACAGTACTGCTACCAATGGAGAAATTGTTAACAGTACTGCTACCAACAGAGCAATTGTTAACAGTACTGTTACCAATGGAGCAATTGTTAACAGTACTGCTACCAATGGAGCAATTGTTAACAGTACTGCTACCATCGGAGCAAGTGTTAACAGTACTGCTACCAATGGAACAACTGTTAACAGTACTGCTACCAACGGAACAATTGTTAACAGTACTGCTACCAATGGAGCAATTGTTAACAGTACTGCTACCAACGGAGCAAGTGTTAACAGTACTGCTACCAATGGAGCAATTGTTAACAGTACTGCTACCAACGGAGCAAGTGTTAACAGTACTGCTACCAATGGAGCAATTGTTAACAGTACTGCTTCCAATGGAGAAATTGTTAACAGTACTGCTACCAACAGAGCAACAGTTAACAGTACTGTTACCAATGGAGCAATTGTTAACAGTACTGCTACCAACGGAGCAATTGTTAACAGTACTGCTACCAATGGAGCAATTGTTAACAGTACTGCTACCAATGGAACAATTGTTAACAGTACTGCTACCAATGGAGCAATTGTTAACAGTACTGCTACCAACGGAGCAAGTGTTAACAGTACTGCTACCAATGGAGCAATTGTTAACAGTACTGCTACCAACGGAGCAAGTGTTAACAGTACTGCTACCAATGGAGCAATTGTTAACAGTACTGCTACCAAGGGAGCAATTGTTAACAGTACTGCTACCAATGGAGCAATTGTTAACAGTACTGCTACCAACGGAGCAAGTGTTAACAGTACTGCTAACAATGGAGCAATTGTTAACAGTACTGCTACCAATGGAGAAATTGTTAACAGTACTGCTACCAACAGAGCAACTGTTAACAGTACTGTTACCAATGGAGCAATTGTTAACAGTACTGCTACCAATGGAGCAAGTATTAACAATACTGCTACCAATGGAGCAAGTGTTAACAGTACTGCTACCAACGAAGCAATTATTGTTAACAGTACTGGTACCAACGGAGCAATTGTTAACTATCAATGGGGCAATTGTTAACAGTAAGTCAACCAATACAGACAGGTGCTGAGAGCACTGTTACCAACGTTTACATGCACACAAGCGTGCAAGCATGCGTGCGCATGCACGAACACATACAACACAACAGTGTTAGCTGTGTTGACTAATATAATATATATTAAATTTATTAGGTAAGAGGCAAAATATAATTTGGCATTATTTTATATCTTACTCTTCTTATATCCTAATAGTATCTTTTCACGTTTTCTAATGGCTTACTTAGTAGTCCTACTGCTGCGCCTACACACTCAGCATCCTCTTATAGATGTCCCAGATAAAGCAATGCTTACCTTTTGAAGCTTCTTCAGTCTGTTGCAATGTTTGGGGTTGCCACTGTCAAGACCTGCGACATGAGGCCATTAGAATGTGTGTGTATATATATATATAATATTATATATATATATATATATATATATATATATATATATATATATATATATATATATATATATATATATATATATAAATGTGTAAATATAAACAATGTAAAATGCACTTATTACGTATCAGCATCACTAACATTGATGTGAGTACCTTGCCTGATGTAGTACTGGATGTAACTGTAAGTGTTGAGGGCAGCTCCAAAGTGACACGAGTAATTGGCAATGTTGCCGTTGTCCACACTGCGGCACACACTTGGGCAATTGGGACGGTACCGATGGATCACATTCAACTTCTCAATGGGAAACCTCTCCTGAAATGTACAAGAACAACATCCACTGCGGAGCCAAGCATATATGCTTTTTTAGAATAGAATTAGTTAGTGTCTACAGTTGTGAATGGCCCCTTAATGCGGTGTACTGCCAGTGTGTGGTAACGGCCCCTCAATGCGGTGTACTGCCAGTGTGTGGTAATGGCCCCTTAATGCGGTGTACTGCCAATGTGTGGTAACGGCCCCTTAATGCAGTGTACTGCCAGTTTGTGGTAATGGCCCCTTAATGTGGTGTACTGCCAGTGTGTGGTAATGGCCCCTTAATGTGGTGTACTGCCAGTGTGTGGTAATGGCCCCTTAATGTAGTGTACTGCCAGTGTGTAGTTACAGCCTCTTAATGCAGTGTTCGGCCAGTGTGTAGTCTCCCTGTTGTACTTACGAGCAGCTGGTCAGCATATTTTGCTAGTCTTGTAGCTTCCTTCTTCGGCGTCACTTGTCGTGAGTGGGTGTGGTAACTCGGGGTCACTGGCGGGTGACGGGAAACACTGAAGCATGCAGGCAACTATGAAGGGGCAGAGTAGTCAGTGGCTGTTCTCTGATGTCGACACTCACTTTTTCATACAAACAAACAAAGCATACTAATTCGCAACCCCCCCTCCTCGAATTAATACCTTAAAATGTTTCAGATTGAAAAATATACCGATGTAACAATCGTACAACACAGAGCATGTATATAGGACATACTGTAACAACCATCAGAATATCTTTACGAACATTTATCTCCAATAATTATGTTTAAGCTTTGTGTTTTTCTAACAATCCCATGGTGCCATATCGATCATTGTTTTCCATGAGGTTGTGAATTTCCAACATGTCAGACTGTATAACGGTGCTGCATCATGAATGTTTACATGATTTAAAGCAATAGTACCCTAGTAATTATTTTGCATGCAACCGGCATTAAAAAATAATACGCTGTCCTTTAGTACGCTTTAAATGTCGACAATTGTGAAAGGCTTCTTAGTCATGTGGACTTGTTTTTATTTCTGTGACTATTTTTTACTTTTACATAACCATTTCTATCATGTTGTTTCCATGACTTTATACATTTATTTCCACATATTAGTTTGTGATTACATTTAGGTGATTTTACTTACCATGTTTTGATTTGTGACTTTATTTCCATGACTTTCCTGTGACTTAGTTTATGTGACTTTTCTCTTGCGACTTTATTTTCTATGAAAATTATGTGAATGAAATTAATGACAAACCAGGTTTCTGACTTTACTCAGCTAACCCCCATCAACTTGAGAAGAGACCTACCCACTAGGCTGGTGGCCAGCACTCTGTGAGCGACTCCTCTCTCCTATGGGCAGATGGTCCAGCACTTTGTAGGTGATGTCATATGCATACTGAAAGGACAACTCTGGTGTTATTGAATGTAGGAAACAACGTAACAGGAAAAGCAACCGACAAAAGTAACAGGAAATAAAGTAACGGACAAAAAGGAACAGGTCATTTTGACTATTATTACTGTTTTATACATTATAAAAGTACTTTTGTGTTGCAGTGTTGTGTTTTGAAAGCTATATAAATAAGATGCATACACTGAATGATCAAAATGATATTTCCTCCACTGATTTATACTATGATCTATATCCACCACTGTCTATAGCCAGGTACTCGTGTACACAGTGAGTGAACTGAGGCAACGTGGAGTCAATGGAATTGCCCAAGATTTAAAACGGCAGCAAGAGGATTTGAACCTGGGTTATCTCGATTAAGAGTGTGAAACTCTAACCACTGAGCCACTGCATCCTTCCTGTGCATACATTCTAGTATCTATATAGTATACACATTCTATGTACCCTGTAGAGTGTGTGGCACTCTAACCACTGAGCCACTGCATCCTTCCTGTGCATTCCTGTGCCCAGTCCTGGGCTGAGGTCCAGGCAGATAGTTTTAGTTTTGAGTGTAGGGGATGTACGAAGATGAAGGAACTAGAGGTGGAGTTGGAAGAGCTGAGGCTGCTCATTGTGGCAATGGTGGGAAGGGAACAGGGGGGTTGTGCCAGTAGTTCCGGTGGGGGAACAGTAGATGATAAAGTGGGGAAAGACACAAGAGATGCTAGGGAGAGCTCACCGCAGCCTGGGAGGAAGCTGAGAGGAGGGAAGGTGACATGTCGTAGGGAGACAGGACGTAAGGAGACGGGAAGGAAAGGAACAGGAGGGAAGACAACCGGAGCGAAGGAGAGGGGAGTAGGGGAGACAGGAGGGAAGGAGAAGGGAGTGGGGGAGACAGGAGGGAAGGAGAAGGGAGTGGGGGAGACGGGAGGGAAAACAACCGGAGTGAAGGAGAGGGAAGTGGGAGAGACAAGAGCAAAGGAGTGGGAAGTGGGGAAGACAGGAGCGAAGGAGACAGGAGGGAAGGGGTCAGGACAGAATGTGATGGAGGGGATCGAACGGAAGAGTTATTCTGCAGCAGTGATAGAGGGGGTGAGGAAGAGAGCGAGGGTGTTTGTGGGGGATTCGATAGTTAGGAAGACCGACAGAGTCTTAAACAAGGGAGATGATGTGGTGGTCTGCTTGCCTGGAGCCAAAATAGAGGCGATAACTGAGAGGGTAAAAAACATCGTAGGCTCGGGTAAGGGTGGATCTGTTTTAGTTACATGTAGGGACAAATAACGTAGAGAGGGAGGGTACAACTGCCATAGTTAGGAAATATAGGCAGTTGGTCAGAACACTAAAACAGACGCGGGTTGAGCAGGTAATGCTGTCAGGGATTTTACCTGTAATGGGCAGGAGGGGTCACAAATATCGAAATTGTCGGGGGATGGGAATTAACATGTTAGTCCAGAAGTTATGTAGGGAAGAGGAAGTTGGATTGGTGGATTTATGGGGAAGTTTTGTTGGGAGGGCTGATATGTACATGAAGGATGGGCTTCATTTAAGTGGAAAGGGGGCGGCAGTATTCGTGGATAAACTTTCAGCAGCAGTAGATAGTGACTTGGGTACAATGACAAATATTTTTGGAAGTAAACATTCTTTAAACTAGAAGTGCAGGGGGGTTACCTAGAGGTGTCTCAAGCAGAACAAGAGGCCACTAGCACAGATAAACCAATATTAAATCATCCGAAAAACATCTCTGAAAAAGGTTATAGATGCGTATGTTTAAATGCAAGGAGCATAGTAAATAAGAAAAACGAATTAAACATTATGGTAGAAGATATTGACCCTCACATAATTGGTATAACTGAATCATGGGCCAACATAGATATAACAGATGCTGAATTAGGACTGACAGGATATGTAATGTTTAGGAAAGATCGAATAGGAAGAAGGGGCGGGGGAGTTATTTTATATGTTAAAGAATCTATTCAGGCTTATGAAATAAAACTAGAAAGGGAAGCAGATTGCGATGAAGCTGTTTGGTGCAAAATTGTTTCAGGAAATTCAAAATTAACTATTGGATTAGTTTACCGAAGTCCAAACATAAACGAAGAGGACAACACAAAAATAAAAAATGCTATAAAGGAAGTTAGTAAAGGGGAATGTATCATAATGGGAGATTTTAGCCATGGACACAAACAATGGAATTCTCTAGAGAGCACAGGGATTGAGGACCAACAATTTCTATTTTTAATCCAGGATAGCTTTCTTACTCAGCACGTACTAGATCCAACCAGGGGAGAAAATGTATTAGATATAGTTTTGTCATCACAAAAAGAATTAGTGGACAATGTAAACATATTTGAACCATTGGGTAATAGTGACCATAATCAAATACATTTTGACATCAATGTAAAATCAGAAAGTAAAAATAAGAAAATGTACAAGAGAAACTTCCACAAAGGTAACTACAAAGATATGAGAAAATACTTAGCAAAGCTAGATTGGAATAACATGCTGATGAATAAGACCGCAATTGAATGTTGGAATATTCTAAAATATGAAATTGAGAGTATCATCGATAAATTTGTTCCCTTCCAAAAACAAGGAAAAAGGTGTAGAAAGAAACACTTGTCAAAAGAGGCTATTAGAAAAATAATGCTAAAACAAACTATGTGGAGGGTTTATAGGCGTACCAGAAAGGACGAAGACTATGCAAAATACAAAGAGGCACTTAATGCAGCTACAACTGAAATCAGACAATCTAAAAGAAGCTATGAGCAAAAACTAGCATGTAACATAAAAAATGACAGCAAGAGTTTTTATGCACATGTCAGGAGTAAACAAAACGTACAAGACAAGGTTGGACCTCTAGAAGACAGTGCTGGAAATATAATATCACAGGGGTTTTTAATGGCGGAAGACCTAAATGGTTACTTCAGTTCAGTGTTTACCAAAGAAGATATTAGTTCATTACCAGTTGCTGATGCTAAATTTCAGGGGGCTAAATCTGACTATTTAGGTCCGTTAGTTGTAACTCCAGAATTGGTAGCTAAGAAAATATAGGCAATGAAGGATAACAAATCACCGGGAGTGGATGGGATTCCTCCAAAATTACTAATGGAAACAGTAGAACAAATCAGTATACCACTTGCAAGAGTATTCAACTTGTCATTAAAAGAGGGAGTTGTTCCGTTTGAATGGAAAGAAGCAAACATCATACCATTATTTAAAAAGGGTTCGAGAAATAAGTCAGAGAATTACAGACCAGTGAGTTTAACGTCAGTGATTTGTAAATTATTAGAAAGGTTAATTAAAGACCATATGGTGGAATTCCTCGTTAAGCATCAATTATTAAATTCATCTCAACATGGATTCCTTAAAGCGAGGTCATGCTTAACAAATATGTTATGTTTTTTGGAAGAAATCACTAAGTGGATAGACGTGGGATCGCCAGTAGATATTATCTACTTAGATTTTCAGAAAGCTTTTGACAAAGTGCCACATCAAAGATTACTACTTAAATTAAAAGCCCATGGTATCGGGGATAGCATAACTGACTGGATAGAACAATGGCTGACTGACAGAAGACAACGAGTTGTAGTAGATGGAGAAGTTTCAAATTGGAAATCGGTTTTGAGTGGGGTACCTCAAGGATCAGTATTAGGACCTATATTATTCTTAATTTATATCAATGACTTGGACGACAGTATAACAAGTAACGTACTGAAATTTGCGGATGACACAAAACTGTTTAGAAAGGTTAATACTGATGGTGATAAACAACATTTACAAAACGATCTAGACAGATTAGTGAAATGGTCTGAGAAATGGCAGATGTTGTTCAATTTTGGGAAATGTAAATGCCTACATACAGGACATAGGAACTTGAATGTAAACTATAAAATGGGAGATACTGTTCTGGGTACTACTGTAAAAGAAAAGGACTTAGGAGTTACAATAAGCGCTGATACGAAAGTTTCAGAGCAGTGTGGTATTGCAGCTTCAAAGGGTAATCAAATTCTTGGATTGATTAGAAGAAACATAACATACAAGGGAAAAAAGTTAATTATACCTCTTTATAAAGCAATAGTTAGACCTCATTTAGAATACTGTATACAAGCATGGAGACCATATCGTAAGAAGGATATAGATACGCTTGAACGCATACAAAGGAGAACAACTAAAATGATTCCAGAACTGAGAGACCTTAGTTATGAAGAACGCCTGAATGAATGTGGTTTAACAACTCTAGAGACAAGGAGGTTAAGAGGAGATCAGATTGAAGTTTTTAAGATATTGAATGGGTATGAAAATATTGATAGAAATATGTTTTTCTCACTCAAGAAGGATAGCAGAACTAGAGGACATGAGGTAAAATTAGTAAAGGATCAATGTAGATTGGACATCAGGAAGCACTCGTTCTCACAGAGGACAATAAATGAATGGAACAAATTGTCTACAGATTGTGTAACTGCTAGCAGCGTGAATGTGTTTAAAAACAAGGTTGACACATATCTCAGGAGGGCGGGCTATAAGTAGATGAACATTGTTGGACTCTCGATAAGCCAATGGCTTCCTTGTCCACTTGCCATCTGGGCCTTTGGCTTGGATGGCAAATCTTGTTAAATCTTGTTAAATCTATATAGTATACACATTCTATGTACCCTGTAGAGTGTGACTGTCTGCTGTGTGCAATCAGTACCATAACTTTCTGTGTATAATACACTTTTTTCCTTAATTTCTTGCTTAAAAGTCCAAGTGCATATTATACATGCACGCAGGCATGCACACATATATATGATGGTTGTCATCAGTCATGTTACCAGGTCCTTGAAGTTCCCGTTGGAACCGAAATAAATAAAAATAACTAAAAATACAAGAGAAACATGTTTACCATACGAGGAGTTGTTCGGTAGACACCCCCTGGGTCAAACCTCTCCATGCGCTTGCCATAGTTGATGTAATCCTCTCTATAAACACACAACTCGTTCATTGTCTGAATAATAATACTAACTTTTTCTATAGCTCATATTCCTGTTTCCGCTTTACAATAAAAATAACACATAAATAAAAATGCCCATAATTGTGCTGATAATCCAAATATTAAAAATGTGTATATATATATATATATATATATATTATTAACTAAAACTCGTTTAAATCTAGCTTTAAAAGAAATAATAATAATAATACAGTATACTTGATTACACACATTAAAATATTATATTACATATATATCGAACATTGTTCAAATTAAGAAAATGTGTTGTAAAACTATCATAGCAACTGACTACAGTGTCACTGGTCATAAGTCTAACCAGTGAACAAACTGTAGGGAAAGGTAGGGAATGTGCCCACATCTAAGGTATAATGTGCCATAACTAGTGAACTGTTTATGCCAGAAGGGTAACATTTTGCCTTGCTAATCTGTATATTCAGTAGTTTACCACTACAAATTACTAAACTTCAACACCACTAAGAAAAATGTATATGTATTGGTCACTGGTGTGTGGATATGCCCTAGGGTAGTGGGACATAACCGCACAGGTGTTAACATACATCACATATTGTAATCCTTTGCTACAGAGCAGGTTATGAAATGCAAAGGTAAATTTCAGGCTGCAGAACATCATATGTCTTAAATTCCTAAATGTGGTTATATCTATCGAAATGGATGCGTGATACTGGTCTGTCTCAACTACTGCGCACACAAAAAGCCATGCGACGAAGAAAACCAAAAGACATGCACAGAATCAAAAAACATTATAATTATACACTTAAAGATACATGACAAATGAACCCATATTAACGATCGTGTGACAAGAGTACTGTCTTTAACACATCCTCCCTCAAAATCCCACCTAGCTCTCCCACCTATTTTTAGGCCAACCTCCCACAACTGTTTAGGACCAACCTCCCACTGAAAATAAGTCTGAAGACGGAGGTGCTTTGGGTCAGGCAGGTGCCTAGATCGTGTGTAACACCTACCGCCATATATGGCCTAGAGACTACGGTGCTAATGGAAAAACAACAAGAGAAAGAGCAAGTTTGCACAAATAACTGGGTGAGCAGAATTGCGGAAGTGAAAAGAATAGACATGCGAAGAAAGGAGGAGTTGAAGGAGGAGGTTGGTTGGTGTGAAAGAGTTTTGGGAGGAAGCTGTCGAGGAGTCGGTTAAAGTGGGCTGGATACATGGAAAGAAAGGAAGGTGAACACACTGAGATTTGGCGGGAGTGGAAGGGGAGTGGAGAACGGGAGCGAGGAATGGGGGAGTGGAGATGGGTGGTAGAAATGGCAGTAATAAATTTAGTTCTGGTATCGGTGCCAGCCTCACCCCGGACTTCAGTGATAAAGAGTAGAGCAACATATCGCCAGGTGGAACCCCTCTGCACATTTCTAACTTGCAAACTTGTGGCTTTGCCATCAGTACAGCCATAAGGATGGCTATTCTCTGTGAAAACATGAATATTGCCATGAGAATCTACCGCTGTGTCGCCACTCAACTGGACGAGGATCATGGTGGTGATCTGGTTCAGGAGACGCATTTGGCAACACAAAACAATAATAACATGTAGGCCTCATTGATAATACAGAACAAAATTATTGGCATCACTGCGGAGTAGATCCAGCAGAAGATCACCGGAGAGAATATCCAGCAGAAGATCATGTTCGAAATGCGAAAGGTTTTTTTTATTTTATCAGCGCTGACGAGGCCTGTGAGATATCAAACAAAGAACAGCTAAGCTGAGAGATGAAATGTAGAAGATTGGCGAGGAATTTTTAGAGCAAAAAGATCGAGCAGCTTGGCATGGACTTCCGAAAGAGGTACGATCAAGCATACAATATAATATAACCGAGAAGACTGATGGCGTGGCTGCTTTAACAGACAAATATCCCTAAAAGCAGTGTAAGCAGTTGTGTACTGAATTTGTGCATTGTGAAGCCATGCATAGTCAACAGAGCTTTGTCTCTGTCATTATTGCATCAGTTATAGCAGCAGCCTAAAGGTACCTCCTCAATAGCAATTTTTTTTGCTACTCTCATTTCAAATTCATTTTGCGAAAAATCAAACCTACCTAGTATCCATCGCAACATGGTAGCTCGTTTGTGCAAATTTTGTGCGTAGTTTTTGTGAAATGTTCAGACAAACTATTAAATTATTTAATGTTTGGTCAAACATTAAGTGAAGTAAAAATGGAAATGCTGAAAACTCACAAATTTCACTGTTGGTGAGATTGCGTAACTTTGTCATGTGATCGGTGAGAGGATGGAAGTCATGCCCATTTTGGATGCCCACTATTTTGAGCCTTACCGTACCTTATCTAACGACTAAAGTCAATTCTTCCGATGATTTGAAAAAAATATGCATTTTTAATTATATCGACTTTGGATGTTACATAAACTATTCCACACTACATATTTGGACATTACGAACCGGATTTGCGATAGGCTAAATCAGTTGAGGATGGAGTTTTAAAAGAGGGACACTAGAAGTCCAGCCACTCCTGGTGTCTTTTTAGAGGAAACTGGGTACCCACCTTTTTCAGGGTCTGGACCCACCCATGAATTTTGTAAATTTTTTGTGCAAATATTAAATTTAATTGTGATTTTGATAAATAGTGTCTTGCACACTTGCACTGAGAAAATAAATCAACTGGAGTAAAAACAATATATTATGAGAAAACTTAATATCTGAAAATTTATTTACTCAAGATCGCTAAAATGTTAAGTTTTTTTAATTGTCTAGAAGTATTAGACCTACAACATAATGATAAAGTGGGAGAGCTACCCTAATACAGAGGAGGCAAAGTGGGAATGGTATTACAATAGGTGGAGGAGAGGTATCCTAATGCAGCCCCATATCGAGTAGGCGAAGTGGGAATGATATCAGTAGGCTAAGTGGGAACGATATCAGTAGGCTAAGTGGGAACGATATCAGTAGGCTAAGTGGGAATGATATCAGTAGGCTAAGTGGGAACGATATCAGTAGGCTAAGTGGGAATGATATCAGTAGGCAAAGTGGGAATGATATCAGTAGGCTAAGTGGCAGTAGGCAAAGTGGGGATACCCCAGCAGGAGTCAGTGCATACAGTGAAACTCACAGTTTGTCCTGGACCAGCTTCGACACTTTCATCCTGTCTATATGAGTCTTCTCATCACTGGTATGTTGCTTGTCATTTCTCAGTCTCCTCCGCTTTGGTTTCTCACTAAACTCCTTATGCTCTTTTAAACCGTCGTCATGTTTGGATTCACTTGTTTGGTTTAATCTGCTCTTTATACTTTTCTGCAACTGTGGATTATCCATTGACAAAACTAAATAAAAGTGGGTACTATTTTTTACTGTATTTATACGTTGTTCTGTTGGGACTAAACGTTCCTAAATGCACCAGTGCAGCACCATCTGAAATATAAACATACAATTATTCACACATGTATTAATGCATACATACAAGCATGCACATAAAACACTTGCAAGCTCACACAAGCACATGACCTGCATATGAATCTATATAAAAAATTATAATGAAGTGGGAAATAAATCAAATTAATGAAACTGGATTTAAAATTTCTTAAAATAATGAATGTTTGAAATAAATGTCAAAATGCTACATATACGAATTTTATATAATTAGCCAAATTTGCAATTTTAGTTTGTAAAAATGTTGTAGCATAATTATGAGTTAGTTCCCAGCCAGCACGCAGTCATCGGCCCGAGGGCGGATATCAGCGGCTGGCAGGTGGCAGTGCTCGGCATGCGCTTGCCGTTCACAGCCCGCTTCCCAGCCGCAGATGCGGCGCTAGCACTCACGGGAGGTGATTTATCAGTACTCGGACCAAGGGAGGCCCGAGCACTGATTTCTGACGTGCGCCGTATACCTATGATTTATTACTTGTATTAAATTTCGCATGTGGTGTAAGGGAATGTTTCCCGCGCGACGACGCAGCATGCTGAAAGCGAACTAAAATTAAGAGAAACTAAAATTCGTATGAACCGTGTTGTTATTCTTACACAAAATTAACAAGCCATGACAATTACGTTTGTAAGCTCCAGATGCTTACACTATTCACTGAACATTATTATTGTTAAAAATAATCTTTACTGCAAGTCTACCCAGGCCCATGTCGCCATCTTTGAAGTCTGCTGTTTTACCATTATAATGGTATATGCGACTGGCGCGCCACAAGACAAGGTACGTGTTTACAAATTCCTTTGTGAATCTTTGGCTGCATTTTGTACTATCCAATACATTGATTTTTAGCATTATATAAATTATTTTTGTTCGCAAAGCATACGAAAGTAGAACTATGCTCATTGTAATTTTAGACGCCAAACTCAAACGGCAAAGCCAAAGGCCGTGAACTGACATAGCCATGGGCATAGCTTAGGCTTAGCCTTAGGTCAATAATAATACGTGAAGTCTGAAGATTTCTTTATACTGGCTCAGTGTGTACTGTCTGTTTATTTCTTGCAAGTACTTTATCAGAACAGAAACACATAATTATATACATACATGCATGCATGTACATATAATTATATTCTGTGAAATTTTCATTTCATTCTGCCCTGTACCGGTTGCTTAATTCGTTCTCGATCAATATACTTGTTTTATAGTTGTAAAATGTTGTATACATTGTAAACTGTGGTATACCATGGTTTACCTGTTTCAAAACATGGTATTTTACCATGGCTTCCCTGTTTCAAAGCACCATGGTTTCTATGGTATATCATGGTATTTTACCATGGTTTACCTGTTTCAAAACACCATGGTATACCATTGCATTTACCATGGTATATTTTCGTAAGGGAATTGCCAAATTCCATGGGGCATGGACACTTGGTATTGTTAACTTAATTGTTATGTTAATATTTCAGATGCTGTCCAAAACAATGAAGTGACAACAAATGGCACAACCATGAGCATGACATAAAGCGAGTCATCCAGGAATGGTTCCGAACTGCCTGTGTCTCTGATCGGGATGGTGGTAGGAAGCACCGAATGGACCGAACATAGGCTAAGCAGGATGTGGCAGGAGTAAACAATTGAAGTGAATGTTTTTGAGTACATTCATTTAAGTACAAGTAAGAGATGGTCAACGCTTATTTATTAAATATTATCGTATTATAAATTACACAAATCCACATACAAATACATATATCAACCTCAAAACATTTGTTATAAAATGTTAACAATATATGTATAAGATAATATGCTTGTATTGAAAGTAATGACTTGGTGCTTTGGTGGCGTTGCATTGATCAGTTTTTTTTATTCCAAGAGCATTGGTTATTTAAAAGAGAACCTGGAAAAATCATAGTAAAGTTATACTGTATAATCTGTATTTATAAATATACATTTGAACAGTTAACTGGCAGTTCAAGTTTGAATGTGCACATATATATTCATAGCAATGTCTAGGAAGGTTGCACAGTACATTGAAATTATATAGGTCATTGTGTACATACTGAAGCCTTTTAAGAGAGTGAGTGTGGATTGTGACTGTGATTGGATTAGGGGTGTTATTGAATATTCAAGTGATGCTATTTGTAATGCGTTTGTTTGTCAGTTCAGTGTTTGTTCTTTCAATGTGGATATTCCCACGACTGTTGTGCCATATGCATGCGCACCAGAATTAGGTATTATGCTTACATTTTTTAGGTATTAAGGAAGGTTTCTGTTGACATATTAGTGATAACAGTTTAAATGTCATTTAAAGATATCTTAAACTTTTATTTAGCAGTTTGACACTTTTTAGCAATGGATAGAAGTGTGTGCATTATAATACTGACTGTTTGTTATAATTTTTGTCACCCACTTCTGTAGTTTTGTTATTATGTATACCTGTTACAATAGTTTATATGGGGAACGATTAGTGACTTAATGTTAATAGGTTTAATAAAATACATTGTGGAAGGTATCTTATTAAAACTGTACAACTCATATTGATTAATAAATTTTAAATGCCTTTGGTGGGCCTATTTCAATCTACATTGGACTTGTCGTTTTTCTGCTTATATATATATATATATATATATATATATATATATATATATATATATATATATATATATATATATATATATTGGACAACAATGTACCGATGATTAGCTGCTCATAGGCCGACTGTGCATAGTTTTGCCAAAATTAATGTGTGTATATATATATATATATATACATATATGTGTGTATATAATAATTATATACATATATATGTATATATATATGTACACACATTTATCAAAACTAGGCACAGTCGGCCAATGAGCGGCTAATCATCGGTTCATAGGCGGCTTCCTATCAGCAGCCGCTTCTGAGCCGTCATCGGCCCGATGTTAAGCTGATGGACAAAACCCACATTGGCCCGCACACGGATGCCAATGTTGGACCGATAAATTTGCCGCCTTCGGCCCGATGGGCAAAACCTACATCGGCTCGCAGGCGGATGCCGATGTTGGACCGATAAGTTTGCCGCCCTCGGCCCGATGTTGAGCCAATGGACAAAACTTAAAATGACATCGGCCAGCAGGCGGGTGCCGATGTTGGACCGATAAGTTTGCCACCGTCGGCCCGCTCTCGGGCCACTGTAGGTGTGCTGGCTGGGTTATTACTATATATAATTTCTTATCAGACTATCAAAATAACTGACTTTGAAAGAAATGTTTTAAAATTTTATCAGATTATTTGGAGTCAATTTAACAACTTCATCTGTTTGACCTTTTCTGCGACATATTATTCTAACTGGATAACACGTATTTATTGATAACTTTTTTTATGCGATATTAGGTTCCTACACTCAATGCCACGGGGCAAAAAAATCTGGTTGCAGAAATATTGCAATACATGAATAAGTCAAGCTACTGCCATAAAATGCATAATTTATAGTCACAACAAGTGAACTAATAAAATAAAAGTCACGTATAGCATGAAGACACAAAAACCAAACTTCAGAAAACATAATAAACTGGCCAGTGGCAGTATAAAAGAGGAGTTACGAAAAATACAAATTATGAGGTTCGTAAGTGGCCAGTGTAGAAGAGGAGTTACGAAAAATACGAATTATGAGGTTCGTAAGTCTTTTGAGAACCCAAGGCAAGGCCAAGGGCAAGGCTAATGCCTGCGCAGTCGCAGAGACCAAAAGACAAAGTCAAAACTTCATCGAAGTTAAACAACAATGTTTTACACTTTCGACTAGTGTATAACATGAATTATTCAGTTGATGCATATAACTGTACCTGCAATAGCAATGTTTTCTTATTAAACCAAACAAGCTAACATAATAAACGGACATCAATCCCGAATGACATTTGGTAAACAACTAGCACAACAACGGCCATGCTTAATTAAACGTCATTTCCATAGATACAAGCAGTGGCGCCCTCTGCTTGATTATTATTCGGTTAGAAATGAACTACCTTCTCAAAATCCAAGTTGTGTTCTTCTTTTTCTTCTCCTCCTGCTTCATCATCATCATCTTCTTCTTTTTCGCCTTCTTATTACAACGGTTCATTAAAGACCACATGGTGGACTTCTTTGTTAGGCATAACTTATTAAATCTATCTCTAGATGTATTCCTAAAACCGAGGTCATTATTACACATTAATATGTTTTTTTTTAGAAGAAACAACTAGTGGATAGACGAGAGATCACCAGTAGATATTATCTACCTACATTTTAAAGAAAGCTTTCGAAAAAATGCCACATCAAAGATTACTACTTAAATTAAAAACCCATGGTTATCGGGGGTGGCATAATCGACTGGATAGAACAATGGCTGACTGACAGAAGACAACGTGTTGTGGTAGATGGGGTGTTTTCAAACTAGAAATAAGTTTTTGAATAGGGTACCACAAGGATCAGTATAATGACCTTTATTATTCTTAATATATATCAGTGACTTGAACGATAATATAACAAGCAAGGTACTGACATTAGCGGATGACACAAACGTGTTTAGAAAAATTAAAATGATGGAGATAAACAATATTTACAAAACGATCTAGACAAATTAGTTCAATGGTCTGAAAAATGGCAGGTGTTATTAAATTTTGGGAAATGTGAATGTGTACACACAGGACACGGGAACTTGGATGTAAACTGTGAAATGGGAGGTACTGTTACCACATTAAGAAAGGTTTTGGCCGTTTAAAAAAACGATAAAAACACATTTTTATCATTTTCTACTGATCGTACCGGCAAACTTTCTGGTAAAACCCAACCTGCGTAAATTAACGTGACTGGTGGTTAACAAAATAATTAAAACGTTGAAAAATATGTTCACTGTTTGAGAGAATAGTAGACGTATTACCATTATTCCTATGAATGTTTTGTAAGTTTTCCCGGCACATTTCATGTTTGTAGACTTTCCGCTAGTTTAGTAAATTTTACCGGTCAAAATACATTTTACCAATTTTTCCTAACTTCCCTGCAAAAATTGGGTTTTCAGGAAAAAAACACCGTGAATATTAATAAAAAAAATTATCTTATTATAACATACCAGTTCGTTACAAGTTGTCCAAGCGTGAGCAACTTCTAACCTTTTATTAAAACTGTTTTAAAGCGTGGGAAACTCTACAGAACTTTGTGCGGTTGGGACAATTGTTCTCTCCCATAGGGCAATTTCATCATGGAAGCATATTAAACTACATTCGGTGCAGTACACAAATACAAAGGATTAGAACAAAACAGGTGACGTTCGCACTAATCTTAGACACATAATCAATGCAAATCAGCAAATACGCACGCACGCGCGCACACGCGCACACGCGCACACGCGCACACACGCACGCACATACATAAGGAGAACTTATCTCGCATTGACGTCTTACCAATTAACGACTTAGTCGAAGCTATAGTCTTCCCTGCCGTCTCCTTCTCTGTAATGAGTTTTACAGATTGTGCGACAGTTAAGCTCGTTGAAAGACATTAAACCAAAAACTCCAGGTGCTTCGTAGCGTTTGCAGTCCACAGAGACTAATTCAAGAATTCCCATTTTGTAAAGACAAAAGACAAACTCAGTGAGCCTCAAGTTCGGGCTGGAACAATAGGCGAATTCATGCGCACTCACCCCGTCGTAGACTGTAGCCATTGGACTTCATGCGCACTCACCCTGTCGTAGACTGTAGCCAATAGACTTCATGCGCACTCACCCTGTCGTAGACTGTAGCCAATGGACTTCATGCGCACTCACCCCGACGTAGACTGTAGCCAATAGACTTCATGCGCACTCACCCCGTCGTAGACTGTAGCCAATGGACTTCATGCGCACTCACCCCGTCGTAGACTGTAGCCAATATACTTCATGCGCACTCACCCCGTCGTAGACTGTAGCCAATGGACTTCATGCGCACTCACCCCGTCGTAGACTGTAGCCAATAGACTTCATGCGCACTCACCCCGTCGTAGACTGTAGCCAATGGACTTCATGCGCACTCACCCTGTCGTAGACTGCAGCCAACATTGGCTCCTTACGGCGTACCAGACTTAGAGGAGGGCCAGGCAGGTAACTAGTCTCGCTGACGCTAACAGGTGCGTGAGAATCAGTTTTACAGCTATTTGGGGGATCCGTCAATATGCGAGTTTTGCCTGTCTACTTCGAGTTTTGGAAAAAAATAGTCGTTTTCACAGTTTTTGCCTAATGTATTGATCTATTAAGACAAAGAGCAAAAAAACTCACATATTTTTTCTATCATGGCAAATGTATGTCAAAATTGTCTAAAATGGGCTGACCGTTCAACGGTTCAAAATAAAAATCGTTTGTAGATCACAAGTAAATAATCCACATAGTCCATATCCATTTAGTAAATTTAAATTTATGTATATGTGACATTAAAATAACAACATTTGCCCACCGATTTCGGTCTATGCGTTATGCACTGGACCTTTCCAGTCAGATATATACTGTATAAGTAATGCAGACCATCAACAGTTGCTATGAAAGCCTACAATGTGCGTAAATGATCTCCACTGCCTCCCGCTGCTTCCCCGGCGTACCGTGCATGCCTGGATTTAAAACATAATGTGAGGGAATTCCTCGAGTAAAACACCGGAGAAACTGAAACTAGATGCCACACGCATAGTAAGTGCCGTAAGATATTTTATTCAGACCTTCATGTATTTTTCTTTGGTTAATCTCATTTGAATTAATTCCATTTGATATTCGTGATAGACGGCTACAGTGCACTACTGTTGCATTGTTTTAGTGTACTCCTTATTAAAATACAGCACTACGTTTATAAGTTACTTTCTTAGCGTGATTACACTAAACAGGCGACTATACAACCAGTCTGAAAGTCTGTTGATAATTATAGTTTTTCTATGGTTTGAAACGAATACTTGTCTACCTTAAATAACCCTATAGCTATGAATGTATAAACATGAAACTGTTATGTGGTACGACACTGGTTTACGCCCCTAGACATTCATTAGACAGGTCACTGCCCGTTGTATTTTGGTGTACTTATGAGTTTGAAGTGTCCCGTAATTATGTGACCAATGTGATTGCGCGTGATAATGGTGCCGAATTTTTTATAGTAAGTAAAACTTTATGTTAGGCTTCACTTCTTGTAATTTGTCAGCATTCTTGCCAGCTAGCAAAACGCATTGGGCTAATGAAATATCACTGTACCTTCTTCATTATATAGCTATCATTAACGCAATCAAATCTTGATAACTGAGCCGCTGCCATGCACATTGTCTAGCAGTCCCCAAAGAAGAGATACGGAGAAGATGGAGAGAAGGAATGACAGTCAATCTGGACTCTGGGTTCAGATCAGTTGGTGACTCAGGAAAGTAGAAACGTTCACGCCTGTCCTGAGCGTTGTCAAAGAAGAAGATAGATTAAAATCTGAAGAAGACGTAGGAAAATGAGACCACATACATTTAGACTCGAGTACCAGAAGAGAAGTCAGCGTCACGACATCAGTGCCACCGAAGACACGCAGCTGAGAGTTGTTGTTGATATTCGAATATATTGATGCAATAAAAGGACAACATCCAATTCTACCAACACGCGTCTACTATGTCTACCACAACACGCGTCTACTATGTCTACCACAACACGTGCGCACCATGGCATAACATCCAGTAGTTTTACCACTGAACCACGTGTCCTACTCTTGAACTGAATGCAAACACTTACTAAGATACACTAGCAATATGTCCCTATGAGAAAAAAACATTGAGTTTTTGGTTCTCCTCCATTACCCATCGGGACATAGTGGCACCTACTGCATATTGGCGGTTTCCACTGAAAGAGCGTTCGCAGTTTGCACCTGAGACTGCAGTCGTCACCAGAAGTTGTAGTGTGACGCCCAGTTACGGGAACACGTGTATCATCAGTGTCAGACACGATGAACGAAAAGGGAGGCTTCGGTGCACTTTCAAGAAGCAGCCTGCAGTCGCTGATATCTGTAGAGTGTGCGGCTCCATCCAAATCGGGACGGTAAACATTACCAAGAATCACCACATATGCTACTGCATATTTGTTATATGTCACGATTTCATATACATTTTCTAAGACAGTGTTGTTTATTTAAAAATGAAACGTTATATATAATTGAAAAGTTCTCTTATGTTCAAAATATATTTAATTCTGGTCAGTTCACACAATGGTCACAAACAACTGACCGCGAACACATTCACACATGTACTCTCTGGAAATGTTATTATTACTTCAAATTAAGGAAAAAGCAAATATTAATAAAACGAAAAACAGTATCTACTTCAACAGAGCCTAGCATACTATTGAACGTATCAATAAATCAGCAACCAATCTATGCTTTGGCTACTAGTTCAAATGTCAACATAACTTAAAGTGGCGGTTTTGGGACGCTACAATGTGTAGCTGGATTTGAAAAAGAGTAATAAATACAGGAAGTGTAATATTACCTGAAATTCATAACACATTCAACTAATAAGGTACCCTGAAATAATACAAATAAAATGCCATTACACATATATGCTCTGCATTAAATGTCGTTATATTTTGACTGTAGTTCCAGCCTGCCTATATCCTTGTAACGAAGATTACCCATATAAATTGGTTCCAGTATACAAGTATTATAAAATAAGAAAAGACAATATGAAAATGGAGATCTCCTCCAAAACGTCTTCTACCCACACGTCAAGTTTGAAATTAATTAGGGAAGGTTAGTTTTTTTCGACAAACTGAAACCTCATTTGTACACGTTTGATGTTTTTACCGACTATTACATAATAAACGTATAGCTTTCTGGCGTTCATAACCATCAATATAGCCAAGTGTGTGGAAAGTTCGTTAGTCCAAATATCTTAAATAAACACATCACACTACGCATCTTATCTTGAAAATGTGGTGTGGTGCCTTATTTATACGTTAATGCGACTTATTTCTATACTTTTTAGTCATAAAATGACGAATCTTAATTATTACAATTCGTGTTTACAATGGTGGGCATATTATACAGCATATGTTGCAACTGAGCATAGTTAAGGAACTGAATATAATACAGAAATAATCAGTCCTATAATTTTGCAAATGTAAACGTTACAACGTCAAATACACTATTTTACACACTTAAATCGCTGACACTGAAATAGTGCCAATCTCAAGGAGTCATTAGTACCATTTTAGTAAGTTGATTTAAATAGTATAATATAGTTCGTTCTGGTTAATCTCAACGCTACATAGTTCAATGCCCAATATGTCGAGCGTTTACGTCTTACTAGACGGTCCTTTGCGTTCCATTCGACGCGCATGCGATTGTTTAGACAACACTGTCGCTACAATCACATTCCGTTTAAAAAATAAGCCTTGAACATTTAATATTAATGAAAAAGTGCCCACCACTCATCAGTGAGATACGTCACGCGATCGACAGATGGCGTATGTGTAGTTGGTAGCAGCAATTAAACATGCAGTATGAAGCAAGTGTAGCCCCGAGTAGATGGCTGAGATAAACACCTGGCAAGAGCCGGTCCAGGCAATTATCGATGGTTGTGATAAAAAGCGAACCACAGTGGACATCGGGCGTGAATTGAGACGGCACACCAACTGCATTCACATCAAATGAACCAACGAAGTTATATTAACCCCGTAACAATGTTTAATGGCCGTTTTGCTTGTTCAACCGAGGTTGACAAACACTATTTGGTATTCGGCTCAGGACATGTTAAACACACTGTTAAGCACACAAATATATTTGGTTGCAGTTTAAAACGTGGAATGTAGGCAGTGACGTGTTCAGATGCTTGCAAATGGTGTAGAATATATAATGTCAACAAAGTCAAACGTAAAAACCATTCGTAACATGCGGACATGATATTTAACAAACAGATTCACATGGCAATATTCCCGTCAAAAAGGCGGTAAGCGACCTTCGAGTTGCCAACGCGGCGACGACGAGAACACCAGATTCCGACGGCTATAATGAGAACGACGACGACGGTAAAGAACAAACAGCCGATAATGATACCGATGTAGTGACCGCCATGGCTCGCCGTCACAACGGGGCAGGGGGCGGGGAGGTGCCGCTGGTCGATGGCCGCGATCTCGACAACGTTTCCCGAGTCGTTGACGCACCGCAAGCCCGCCTTGCCAACGAGATTTACCGACGTCGCCTGCACCCAGCGCACGAACGCCGCACTCGAGCAGTTGCACACGAACACGTTGTTCGTTAGGTCCATCTTGGTGTTGTTCCCCAGCACTGCGACGCTTTGCACGAACGACGAGTCCCCGTAGACCACCAAGTTGTGGGACACGTCAACGGAGACCACGCGTGGTATACGGGAGACGTCAAAGCCGAGGACAGCCAGTCTGTTTCCCCCCAGGTTCAACTTCCGCATCTGCGTTAAACCCCGAAAGGCGTCTCGTCCGATCGACGGGATCTTGTTGTCCGACAGGTCGAGCTCAAGCAGGGAATATAGGCCGTGGAACTGGTCGTTGATACCGTGTCCTCGTTCACCGATCACGTTGCGTTGCAAAAACAAATACTTCAGGCGACTCAACTCACGAAGTGCGCCGGAACAAATCTGATAGATATGACAATTGCTGGCATCAAAAACCTGCAGGTTGAGGAATCCCACCAGAGGCCCTTTCAACACGTTCATGTCTGTGTTGGACAGGTTGAAGACAACCATGTCACTGTAGTCGGTGATTCGGATTTTCGGCAACGAGTAATGGTAGGAATAGAAGCTGGAATTGTCGACAAAGACGACTTGCAGGGACGGGGGAATCATACTAGTTGGTTTCTTTGTGTGACCGGTCGGCCTGTACGGGCGGGTATAGAGGACGCCTGGAAGACTGGGTTTCTCCCGGAAGAAGTCGTCAAAGTCGACGTGATCTGGTTCACAGAACAGACGTCGATACTCAAGACGCGTGGACAGGAGGTGCGATGCATCAATGACTTCTAACGGCGAGTTAGCCGTGGCGTTGTGGAGTATTTCTAGACTGTCTTCACGAGGGAAAAATGCATTCTGACTGTAGATGCTGTTGTATCCCGCAGCTACGCGGCGTACGACGGGTAGAGAATGTATCGCTCTGACGTCGACAGCAATGATGTCGTTGGCGCGCACACTGAGGCGACGCACAGTTTGGAAGCGCTGGCCGGCAAACATGCGTTTCTGGACTATCATAGACGTACTGCTAATGTCGTCAAGAATGACAGTGTGCAGGCGCATATTCGATTCCTTGATTGCAAACGTGGCGTCGTCCATCCCTATGCGCTCGTTGCAGGCCAGGTTCAGTGAAGTCAGGCTCGGCAGTGGGGTGAAGGCGTTGCCGTTAAGTTTGCTTATTTCGCAAGCCCGCAACGATAACTGGGAAACGCTGATGTGTTTTAAACTAACAAACGTCTCGTTTGACACGACGTCCATGTTACAGTACTTCCCAGACAGTTCCAAAGATTTCAGTGATTTCATATTTGCAAAGCCCGGTCCGAGGGGGACGTTCGGCAGTCCGTTCATCGCCAGAGTCTCCAGACCGCTCAACTCCCCCAGCGCTCTGTCCGGGTAGTGGTCGTGACCGGCTGGACAGTCGTTGGAATGCATTATGAGAGCGCGGAGAGACGTCACATCGAGGAAGACACCTGCTGGAAATGCGTCATCCCCGAAGCACAGTTGATTGTGAGCGAGGTTGAGGTGTTTCAGATGTTGGAGTCCTCGGAAGGCGCCCAGTTCTAGGCGGGTGAGCCTGTTCCTGGAGAGGTCAAGAACAGCGAGTCCGGGCAGATGTGATAACGTCCCGTTCTCTAGCACGGTCAGTGTCGTGTTGATAAGCTTCAGTATGCGTAGACCGTCATGCAGCGTCTCGGGGATGTGGCTCACATCTCTACACGTCGCTTTAGGTCCCTCGGCGCCGTGGGAGAGCACACAGTCGTGTGGCGGTAGGACGTCCGCTCCGGTCGTAGGTTGGACCAGTAGTGTAACCACGAGCAACATCAGCGCTAGGCGTGTAGACAGTCCGGCAGCCATGTCTGAATCAAACAGTAGTCAGATACACACAACGTTGGGGCTGTGGCTAAGTGCGTGCGTCAAATAAGCCGTACTGTTTTGTACCAACCAAACATGTCACTGTTCATTGTGTGAGTGCGTGCGTGTGTAGTGGGTGTGTGTGTGTGCGCGTGTGTGATGATTCGAAAGTAAACACATTATATTTTGTACATGTATATATATATATATATATATATATTATTATTATTATTATTGTACACACAGTCACACATGCACATATGTCGGTCGGTCGGGCAGATTAATGTTGAACAAGTAATTTTTAACTTAAAACAAATAATTGTCCCATTCAAATTTTGGATGTCACTTACAAGGGAGCCACCTTGTGTAAATATAACTAATAATTACTATCATAATCATAATGTGACTAATACTGAATTGAAATTCAACAACGCATTTATATTAGAATACAAAATATGGGGAGAGGGGTGTGGAGTAGGGGTGGGGTGTGGCTGTGGAGTTGGTTGGGGGTGGAGTGGGGTGTTGAGTGGGGTATGGAGTGGGGTGGGGTGTGGAGTGAGGTGGGGTGTGGAATGGGGTGGGGTGGGGTGTGGTGAGGTGTGGGAGTGGGCAGTTTCATGCCTTGAGTCCAAAGTTTAATTTTGCTAAGAATGACTCAACCCTGTCAGACAAAAACGGGGTCCAATTTGTTTCCTCCTTTCACACAAGATTTAACAAGATTGCCATCCAATGCAAAGGCCGAGATGGCAAGTGGACAAGGAAGCTTACTGAGAGTCCAACATTTTTTCATGTATGTGTAACCAGTCCTCCTGACATATGCGTCAACCTTGTTTTTGAACATATTCAAGCTGCTAGCAAATCTGTAAATAATTTGTTCCAGTCATTTATTGTCCTCTGTGAGTATGAGTACTTTCTGATATCTACACTGATCATTCACTAATGTTACCTTATGTCTAGTTTTACTATCTTTCTTGAGTGAGAAAAAATGTATATCTATATTTTCATACCCAATGAGTAACTTAAAAACTTCAATTTTATCTCCTCTTAACCTCTGTATCCCTAGGGTTGTTAAACCACTTTCTTTTTACGCGTTTTTCATTACTAATTAA
Source organism: Lamellibrachia columna (assembly GCA_963662155.1). NCBI lineage: Eukaryota > Metazoa > Annelida > Polychaeta > Sabellida > Siboglinidae > Lamellibrachia > Lamellibrachia columna. The sequence goes on along the minus strand of OY759261.1, from coordinate 22,792,708 downwards.
GGTCTCTCACTTCTGGAATCATTGTAGTTGCTCTCCTCCATTTTCTTTCAAGTGTGTGTGTATGTAATATATATATATATATATATATATATATATATATATATATATACCATATCGTAAGAAGGGTATATATATATATATATATATATATATATATACCCTTCTTATGATATGGTCTCCACCCTTGTATACAGTATACAGTATTCTAATTCTTGGCAGGAGAATCTTGGTGCAGTGAATTTTCAGAAAAAACATGGAATATTCGTTACAATAAGTATTACTATTACATATTATATTATATACATAAACTTATCATAAAAATTCAACGAGTGATAAAAGCCTACATTTCTAAAAAACGGGTTTGTTTACAGTTCGTGAATTAAATTGGTGTATTAAACTATTGTTTACATTGTTGAATATATATGAGATAAAGTGATAAATTTACATAAATTACATAGATAAGGTAATATCTGACATAGTTACAGTAAACATTTTCGGAAAAAAGGATTTAGCAGCAAGATCTTAGCGTAAGATACATCACTCTTGAAATTCCACCCAAATAAATGCAACCATATCAGAATCGGACTATCAAGCATAAGAAACGACGGACATACACTGGGACTGATCAGATAACTCTTACAAGTACAGACAAGGAGAAAGATATCGGAGTCCCTTTTGATTCATCGCTTAACTTTGAGGCACATGTCAGAAAAAATTAATAAAGCCAATTCGATGATGGTGATAATTCGCTGTACGTTCGATCACATGGATGAGCAGTGTTTTTCTACAATTTTTAAGTCTCTTGTCCGTCCACATATTGAATATATTAATTAAGTATGGACTCCATACCTAATGAAGCATATTACATTTCAAAATGTTCAGCGCAGTGCAACCAAATTAATTCCGGTTTTCAAAGACATTGAATATAAAGAATGTTTACTGAGACTGAAATTCCCATCTCTAGCATACCGTCACCTCAGAGGAGACATGATTGAACTACATAAGATCCTAACAGGGAAATACGATGCAACAATCTCATCCAATTTTGTGACACTGAAGGACAATGAATCAGAAACGAGAAGGCACTACCTAAAAACAGGGTTGTTTGATTTAAATCATTTGATTTAAATCATGATTTAAATCGCTCCAAAACAATAAAAAAATCATCGATTTATGATGTTTTTGACTTCCATTTTTTTTAACAAGCATCAAGATCAACAAAGTTTTGTGTTTTTTAATACAAAAGCACAATGTGCGCACACTTGTGTAGCTGTATTGACACCAGATAGCCTGATAGTCAAATATTTTATGACATTGTGTATACCAGATTTTAAAAAAATCAAATAAATAAAAAAATCAAATAAATAAAAAAAATCTTATTTAAATAAAAAAATCTTATTTTTTATCATGATTTTTTTCAACCCTGCCTAAAAATATATAAAGAAAGATGTTAATTAAACATTAAAAAACTCATTTATGCACCGATGCACAGATGTATGGAATAGTTTGAACAAAACCCAGGGGCTTACACCAACTTTTCTGAGTTTTTCACAGTTGGTAGCTAGCTTGCACACTATTGACCAAATGTGTGAAAAACAGTACGGGTCTACTATGGGATAATCAGATTGTGTTATGTGACAGTGACATTGCTTTTTTGTTTCATTCCAATGAATATATATGAAACTTCTACATCCGACTGGAATTGTGTGAGGTTGATTTAATTGGGAAATTTGTAATTGTAATTTAATTAATTATACACCCATCAGTTAATTTGAATCTATGTAAGTGACTAAGTATGTAAAATGTTTAATCAAAAGAAAATAGTTCCAATGGAAAATGTAATAGTAATAGTAATATATTACACTGCCTTCAGCATGTAATGGTAATAGAAAGGAAAGTAAGTAATAGTAATATATTACATTGCAATGTAATAGACCCCAGGCCTGGTGTGTATATGCATTTACATTTCCCAAATTTAAACAACATCTGCAATTGTTCAGACCATTTAACTAATTTGTCTAGCTAATTGTGTAAATATTGTTTATCACTATCATTAAATTTTCTAAACTATTTTTTGTCATCTGCAAATGTCAGTATGTTGCTTGTTATATTACCGTCCAAGTCACTGATATATATTAAGAATAATAAAGGTCCTAATACTGATCCTTGTGGTACCCCACTCAAAACTGATTTCGAGTTTGAAACCTCCCCATCTACTGCAACATGCTGTCTTCTGTCAGTCAGCTATTTTTCTATCCAGTCGATTAAGCCATCCCCGATACCATGAGCTTTTAATTTAAGTAGTAAACTTTGATGTGGCACTTTGTTGAAAGCTTTCTGAAAATCTAAGTAGATAATATATCTACTGGCGATCCCTTGTCTATCCACTTAGTGATTTCTTCAAAAAAAACAACATATTTGTTAAGCATGATATCGCTTTTAGGAATCTATATTGATATGGATTTAATATGATGTGTTTATGTTGAACATTGTCACACACCAGTGATGTCATACACTAGTGATGTCATCCCTGGTGACTGTGTACACTTCCCTTTTTATAACTATGTCATTTTGTATCCTGGTAGTGTTGTACCTATTTAGATATTAGCCCTATTTCTAACTGGAGTGTCTATTCTTTACAAAGCCACCAGATGGCAGTACTGAGATACATTTAAATCAGTGGGAAGCACTCACTGAATCAGTCAAGTGATTTGTGTGCTTATGTTGCCACAGGGTAATGTTCATTCAGATCCTCTTACAGGTCCTCTTACAGGTCCTCATACAGATCCTCTTACAGGTCCTCTTACAGGTCTTCTTACAGGTCCTCATACAGGTCCTCTTACAGGTCCTCTTACAGGTCCTCATACAGGTCCTCATACAGGTCCTCTTACAGGTCCTCATACAGGTCCTCTTACAGGTCCTGATAGCTCTTTCATTTATGGTATGATTGTGCGCATGCGTCTCCACTGTTTCCAGGATAGGGGTGGGGCAGTATAATCTAGTTAGGATGGTTGATAGGATGGTTTCACTGCAAATTGTCTATTTCTTCCCTCAAAAGATAGGATATATGGAGTCTCCACCACAGCCTGTGAGAGGCTGTGCTTCGGTATACAATTTAATATTTTTTTATTTTTAATCTGTATTTTTTAAGGTTATATATCCTCTTGTGTCAGAATCATTGTCTCTCAATGTAACTAAACTAGATGAAACCAAAGCATTGTATTTCCCTGTTAATGTCTTATATAATTATATCATATCTCCTCTAAGTCAACGAAAAACCCGAGTTGGTAGTTTTAGCCTCTATAGCTCTTTATAGTCAAGGAATTTGACACAGCTCGAAAATACTCTAGCCACATTTATATGTGGCTAACATAGAGTCCTGAGCTTAAATGGAAGAAGAAGAAGAATTTAAAAACCGTGAATTCATTTGGTAGTTCTATGCTGGATGTTTTCAAGGGCTGTGATATGATTCATTAGGGATGGGGTCCAGACTTCATTTGCATATTCTATGTGGGGGCAGACAAGGGACTTAACACAAGCACAGTTCATCCATGTGGTCCATAGTACGCCATATTATGCTCATCACTGAGTTGGCCTCATTAATTTTTTCTGACATATGTGCCTCAAAGAGTAACAAAGTAACATATTTAACCTTGTCTGTATTGTTTAGCATTGTCTAATCAGGTCCCAGTGTGCATCCGTCATTTTTTATATGTGATTTTTCCAATTCTCATTGGGGTGGAATTTACAGACTGACCTTATCGACCTATTTTTGAAATTATTTCAGTTTAAAGCAGCGCTCTACTTGGATTTTATGTATGTATTACATTGTGAATGTCTTAAAATCACACCCATATCAGAAGCCTGGATGTTTGCGGTCATCTGGATTTTAGCGATTTTATATGACACATGCCACAGACAGTGAACATCGTTCATCGCCATGGTAATAGCATATATATAAGCCAGCAACTTCTTCAACTGTGGTGACAAATTACAAATCCTGTGATGCACGTCGCGAGTGCAATCTACAGCGACTTAAAACAATTACGCATTTGCAGCACTACTTTGACCTACTAACGGACAACTGCATTGGCAACATTCATCAATATCTATCAGTGACTGTAACGAATGTTTTGAAACACCTGAAATGTTTATCAATGGAATACATAAACTGCCTGTCAAATTTGGTTTATATCATTGCGCTTCGTAATAGTCTACAAACATCCAACTAAACATAAATCGGCCAGTCCAGTATTTTGCAAAGAATTTGTCGATCTGTCATTTCTGGCTGGCTATGTATGTCCTCTGTGACACGACTTCGTCTTTTATAAAATAAAAATGTTTCTCTTCATCCAGTGAACAAATAAGTCAAATGGTTGAAAAGTGTTCGATGGAACGTATTATCAGCCACTGTTGGACAACTTTTATATTTTGTCCAATTGTGCACACGTGGAGCTTATGATGGGAATTTTTATCATTAGTTTATGGATTTAATGAGCATCTTAGTGAAATGCATTTTGAAAACGCTCATAAAAATATATGAATTCTGTTTTATGATGGGTTTTCAGTATGAGCTCATTATCTTAGTGAAACAAATTTTTTTGTACAGTATGAAGCAGCAATGCACGAAGGAAGAAAATACAAAAAAATCTACTATTTAGCAACTTCAGGTTAAAAATTATTAAAACTCCTTGTGGTGAAGTATTGTGATGGGGCAAAATAAATAATAATAATAATGGTGAAAAATATTTCTCACACCTCACAGCACAAATATCAGGGAATTATCATGCAGAAACACGGGATATTGACAGTGACATCATTAAATTTAAACAGGGCTGGGGTCAATGCCATTTAATCAATTTCAATTCAAATTCCTTTCAATTCAATTCAATCAATTCCAATAAAAATAATTTGTTTCCAATTAATTTTTTTTCAATTCAAATTAAAATTCCTGCTCAAATCTTTAAAATCCAATTCAATTCCGAATAAATTCTATGGGAGGTTTTCAAAAGCAAACACTTGGGATAATAGTAATATGTCATTGTTATACAGGTTTTTTTTTTTAATAGTAATAGAGGAACTTTTTTCAAAAGTAATAGTAATGGATACTAAAGTAATAGATAACAGTCTATTACTTTTCTATTACATATATTGCTGCCAACTTACAAAATAATAGGCTTGTTTGCATGTTATTCCAACTGCTAGCAATTGTAAACAATGTACAGACAATGGCTGAGTCGTTATTCAAGCAACATGAAAAGACCAGTAGGCTGATCATTTTATGGTTTCAGAAATACCTGCTCATTGAAACAATGCAGGAGTAGCAAGTCAATTACTAATTGTTGGAATACCCCATTGGGGTGGCTATGGCTTCACAGATTCCTAGCACATACAAAGGGCATGGTTTAAGATATGTGCAGGCAGGCAACAAATGTTATCTTAGAGCAGGAGCTGCAACCTGTATTGAATTCAAAGTAAGCTCATCACACCCCACCATAGTTTGATTTGAGCAGAACTTCTGAGTTCTTTTTTCCAATTGCCATATGGCAGATCCTTTGTTTAAATTTGGATAAATTTTCTGACCTCAGATCTTAAAATGGTGTACAAATGTATGTTTAGCTGTTACAAAGACTTCATATACAATTCTAGGGTTGGATTGAGGATCACATTGGAAACAAAATCAGATCACACCTGCACAAGAAAATGAGGCTCAATTGTTTTTCTTTCAATTCCAATTCAACTTACTCAAAATCTTTCAATTCAAATTCCACTTGGTGAAAATCTGTCAATTCAAATTCAATTAAAAAATTTAACTGAATAATTCCAATTAATTTTTTTATTCACCCCAGCCCTGAATTTAAAAAATCTAATAGGCATTCATATTGCCTATAAATGCAAGGGGATTCCCCGACAAGCTCTGCTTTGGATAGACCAGACAATGGCCAGCGCTGACCACCATTGGCAGAACTTTGCTGGTTCATGCCAGCAATAACATGATGTGTTATTTCTGTCATTCTAATTTCCCACTCGGTGTGGGGCAAAGTGCACCTTCACTGTAAATCACAATGGGAGGGGTGGTTGTATAAACAAATCTGTTTAGTACATGTACAGTTTTTTCATGACTATTTATTGAATGAACACTCACTTAGGGGTCATTTCAGAACATCAATGTCCTACCACAGATGAAATAACTTTCATCTGGCGTCAGTCCCATCCCTCCCTCAGATGAAAGTTTGTAAATACTGATATGATGACTATCAATATATTAAAAATATCGGTTGATCTATGTCGATTCACACTCTATCATATGCCTATGTGCATTAACTTTTAATAACAATATTTTTTGAAGATATAAGTCACTTTTGGTGGTCCAAAAATTGTAGGTTGACGAAGCATTTTCTTCGGCATTGCCATTTTTGCATGAGCATATCACGTGATGGCATAGAACGAAGAATAAAATGGTGCAATAATTTTCTCTGTATGCACGAACAAAGTGAGGGGGCACAAAAGTCCAAAGCATAACATATCGATGTCTGACGACAGACGAAACTGCCTCTGGCCCCCCTCCCCCAAGCGAAAGTAATTTCATCTAATATCCAACATCGATGTTCTGAGATGCCCCCTTAAGTCAATTAATTATTCACCAATATAAACAGGAGCTTGGATCATGCACTGGTTTTCTTATCATATTTGTCTGAACATTAGACAGAAAATTTTATTAATGCAGCAGCACCATTAAAACAACTTTATTTAATTCATTCTGTGGTGCAAATGTTTACCTCAAGTCTTTGGTGTAATTAAAAAAAACTGACTTTGAAAGGCACCACACAAATATAACAACAGTTTTGGAATTCAACACAACTTGTAAGCCCATTGAAATGCAAGTTGTATGTTTGCCACAGAATATATGTAACATCTTTTAATAAATGTATTCGATCGTCAATATTTAGCCTTTTGTGTAGTTTAGAAAGGTCGGATAATTCATTTTTTTGGTAATTATTTTCACACCTTTATTTATTACAAAAGTCCACATCATGTATTTTATTTTAATACATGACATCTGTGTATTTTTTAGTTGAATTTGTTTACATGTGCATTACTGCACGACATGTGAATATATTTTTTTCTTTAATTGACATTTTTTATTTCTATATATACTTTTTAATGATCTACATGTTTATATTTATATATTTTTACGTGTATTTTATGTATATGTATATATATATATATATATATAACAAATGTAAAATAAAATGTTACCGACAGTCCTTCACGTTTCGACCCTGTTTAATGCACAGCATTAATATATAATAGACCCTAGCCTAGGAAATAATAATGTTTATTTCAGAAAAAAAATCCCTATATATATATATATATATATATATATATATATATATATATATATATATATATATAGGGATTTTTTTGTGAAATAAACATTATTATTATTATTACCTAGTCCTAGTCTAAGGTCTATTATATATTAATGCTGTACATTAAACAGGGTCGAAATGTGAAGGGCTGTCAGTAACATTTTATTTTACATTTGTTGTGTTGTTACTAAATCTCTGCAATTGTAATAGCAATACTTGGAATACTTGTCTATAGCTTATGCAAGCTCAATCGAATTTTAATACATGACATCTGTGTATTTTTTATTTGAATTTGTTTACATGCGCATTACTGCACGACATGTGAATATATTTTTTCTTTAATTGACATTTTTTATTTCTATATATACTTTTTAAAGATCTACATGTTTATATTTATATATTTTTACATGTATTTTATGTATATGTATATATATATATATATATCAAATGTAAAATAAAATGTTACCGACAGTCCTTCACATTTCGACCCTGTTTAATGCACAGCATTAATATATAATAGACTAGGAAATAATAATGTTTATTTCAGACAAAAAATCCATATATATATATATATATATATATATATATATATATATATATATATATATATATATATATATATATATATAGGGACTTTTTGTCTGAAATAAACATTATTATTATTATTACCTAGTAATATATATATATATATATATATATATATATATATATATATATATATATATATATATATATATATATATATATAGGGATTTTTTTGTGAAATAAACATTATTATTATTATTACCTAGTCCTAGTCTAAGGTCTATTATATATTAATGCTGTACATTAAACAGGGTCGAAATGTGAAGGGCTGTCAGTAACATTTTATTTTACATTTGTTGTGTTGTTACTAAATCTCTGCAATTGTAATAGCAATACTTGGAATACTTGTCTATAGCTTATGCAAGCTCAATCGAATTTTAATACATGACATCTGTGTATTTTTTATTTGAATTTGTTTACATGCGCATTACTGCACGACATGTGAATATATTTTTTCTTTAATTGACATTTTTTATTTCTATATATACTTTTTAAAGATCTACATGTTTATATTTATATATTTTTACGTGTATTTTATGTATATGTATATAATTTTATATATATATATATCAAATGTAAAATAAAATGTTACCGACAGTCCTTCACATTTCGACCCTGTTTAATGCACAGCATTAATATATAATAGACCCTAGCCTAGGAAATAATAATGTTTATTTCAGACAAAAAATCCATATATATATATATATATATATATATATATATATATATATATATATATATATATATATATATAGGGACTTTTTGTCTGAAATAAACATTATTATTATTATTACCTAGTAATATATATATATATATATATATATATATATATATATATATATATATATATATATATATATATATATATATATATAGGGATTTTTTTGTGAAATAAACATTATTATTATTATTACCTAGTCCTAGTCTAAGGTCTATTATATATTAATGCTGTACATTAAACAGGGTCGAAATGTGAAGGGCTGTCAGTAACATTTTATTTTACATTTGTTGTGTTGTTACTAAATCTCTGCAATTGTAATAGCAATACTTGGAATACTTGGCTATAGCTTATGCAAGCTCAATCGAACGACACTCCAAGTCCAAGTTAGTTGTCAAGTACCCGTGACCAGAGCTATCTCACATGTTGTATCACAACCTAATATATGTCGGCTGTGTTAAACCTGCGCACGATCTGACAGTGGCATAGCCTAGGATACATTATAAATGGACTCAACATTGCCCAAACATGATTATTTAGTCAATTACCTGGTTCGATTCGTACTCCCAAATTCGTTCCGTTAACGTCGCACCTGTCTACTGCCACCTCGTTTTGAAGCAAGTAGGTCATCCGTGTCCTTAACAGCAAGTTCACGTGACGCGTGCCGGGGAATCACAAAGCCATTCCCAGTTGAGCGTTTGTTTATTTATAACCGTGACGTTGTAATTGGTTCTTATCAGCCGGGTCATATGGGTGGTTGCGGGGGAAACGCCAGAAATTCCCGATGTTGTGCAGATGATGTCATCGGTGGCGAATGAAAGCAGTGTGGGAGTAAGTGAGTCGGACCGACAAATTCGGTCACCACAATAACGTCATCGATCAATTTAGTCTAGTTATTTTGTTTTCACAAACACCGCTACGGGCTATGTGTGTTGCTTTATGCATTGGTTCAATTAAGTCTAAGTGGCGTGTATGCATAGCCGTCGAGTTTAACACCAACACGACGACTGGTAGCGCACACCAAGCTGTCAATCGAACATGGGATTCGTGCAGTAAAGTGGGTTTTCACCTGGGATTTAGACATTACAGTCTCCCTGCTCGAATGGTCAAGGTATATATACGGTATTCCTGTGAACAACCTGTATAATTGGTCTCACTGTCTGGGGACCAACGGAGGGGGCTAGGCTAGGTGGGACCGGAGGCCCCATATGCGAGAAATTTCCACCCCAGCATCTAGCCATAAGGTTCGAACATAAGAATTTCGAGATAGCCAGAAGGAGTCGCGTATAATCGTGTCCATCTGATTACAATATTGTTGCCCGCAGAAGTAAAACACGCGGTAAGCTATTCACTTTACAATTGGTGCTTCACAATGACTGTTCTTACTCCACCATAGGAACCTCCGCTAAGTTGGCTACAACTGTTTTTCAGAGACGGGTTACGTCAACATTTCCAACACGGAATGTACCTAAGATAATGAACTAGATCATTCACTAGCACATACGATATTTATTTATATGATTCTTTCCCGCATACGACTTCCTCTTAATAGGGTCTCCTTTCCCCACTCTACCCTATACATAGAAAAGGTCTCACTGTACGTTGATCAACATTTATAAATGGTCTGTCCGTTCATCTATCAGCATCCGTCCATCTCGAAAGATAATGGAGCTGCGGTGACAAATAGGTGACATCAGTGTTTTGCACAGCATCTGTTGTGACTAAAAAGTCCGATTTTTGAGTGGCAATCTCTGTTAGAGATGGTACAGGTGTAGACAGTTTGACATAGAAGTGTTGTAGTCGACGGCCTTAAATTCTCTCCGATGCTCTTTCTTCTCCGTCCACCATTCGTTTCTTCGGCCTCCTCACACCACTCACTCTAGTCTGTCGACAGTTTATTTTGCGGTTTGCTGCAGCAGATTCAGAATCTGAATCAGTTTATTATTGGCAACTTTTCAGTTGGATTGTATGTACAGTCACGATAAAATACATAAAGCCACGTAAGTATAATTCTGTTATAAAACACCGGAAATTGCGTTAAAATAATTATTGCACATTTTGTACATAATAACAGTAATGCAACTACACTAAAATTACATTTATATGCATTCACTAAAACGAACCGTAAGTGCAACCCACTCAGTAGGAGGCACTTTACATTAAAACTGACTGTATCGTTATAATTACATTAATAAACTTCATTCTAATGAACATAATTAAATTACATTAAAATTAAAATAAATTACTTTGGATATTAAAATTGTATGTTAAGACATACTTGATAAACCATTTAAGTGTTCTGACAGTGTATCAAACACCATGGTATTAATGAATTTTTGTAGCAATTTGTGTTAGCCATTGGAACAGGTAGCTCGTTAAATGATCTCAGAGCATATATGGAACCATGCGAGTGTCCAGTAGTGGCTTATTCAGTTTGTGGTCACCACGCCTCAGTCTACCGAAATACACTTTACATATCGCATTGTGCCTGTCGTGCAGCGTTGGTGTGTTTACCATCTGCAAAATATCCTTGTACTCAATACCAGAAAATATAGTTCTGAGACACCGCTTTTTAATTATCTCGATATTGTCCGATAAGTATTTAGGCAAGTTCGTGTGCCACAATATTCAACTACTGGTCCGACCATATGCATGCACGCACGCACGCACGCACGCACGCACGCACGCACGCACGCACGCACGCACGCACGCACGCACGCACGCACGCACGCACGCACGCACATATAACAATTCTAACCAAATCATTTTGATTGATTCCAACACGTTTCAACTGATAGAACATATACACCCTTTCCTTGTCTTTGTAACTATTTAATCTACATGTGCATCCCAACTTAAATCAGATTATATAGTTATACCGAGAACTTTTGCTTGAGTGACTCTTTCAATATCAGTCCCATTTATATCAATATACGGCAGAGATTCAACATACGTTCCTTATTTACAGAAACATATAATCATTTCTTTTGCCTTACTCGTATTAATGCGCATATCATTATCGCTAGACCGCTGCGCAATAATGTTAGCTGAATCATGTGTGACAGATACTCTGCTCTGTTTGCATATTTCAAATAGTGTGCTGTTATCTACATGTTTGTAGATAGGGCAAGGTGTTCTTAAATAATTAATATGGACCAAAAAGTGTTTAGTCCAGACAAAGTTCCCTGGGGAACGCCTCCATTGTGGTAGCCTGGTCTTGATACAGTGTCCCCGATCTTAACTCAGGGTGTGCTGGTAATTCCATTGTGATCAGCTTATCTATTAATATATCATGATTAATTAGATCAAATGCTTTCATGTAGTCCATAAATAACAATGTCATAATATTGTCCGTTACATTAGTGGCTTCATACCACTTGTGGAGCATTTCAACCAGAACATCAAGTCCAAGTCCAAGTCCCTGCCATACCTGCGAACTGCCTATCATCAATCTGGGATTTAACAAAAATATCGACTCACTTCAGCATTGATATCTCGTGTACAAGCATCACTGAACAACTATTTTAATCAACAATTAGCGCCACCAGCGCCACTACTACAACCAGTAGAGACACCGCCACATGTACCACCAACGCCACTAATACAACCCGTAGAGACATCGCTACATGTACCACCAGCGCCACCACAACCAGTCGAGACATCGCCACATTGTATCACTAACGCCACTACCACAACCATTCGAGACACCGCCTCGTGTACCACCAGCGCCACCACCACAACCATTCGAGACACCGCCACATGTACCACCAACGCCACCACCACAACCTTTCGAGACACAGCCACATGTACCACCAGGGCCACCACCACAACCAGTCGAGACACCGCCACATGTACCACCAGCGCCACCACCACAACCATTCGAGACACCGCCACATGTACCACCAACGCCACAACCACAACCTTTCGAGACACAGCCACATGTACCACCAGGGCCACCACCACAACCAGTCGAGACACCGCCACATGTACCACCATCGCCACGACCACAACCAGTCGAGACACCACCACATGTACCGCCGACACCACAACCACTACCGCTGCACATACAGCGACGTGTCAGTGAATATATAACATTACGTTAGTACCGTCACCATTTCATCCTACGTCCCACCCGGAAGTAGGCTCTGCATGTAGACAATACAGCAGTCTTCCCAGCTATCTCTTTCTGTCATGTTGCTTCAATAGTTGTGACAAGCAGCGTGTGATACAACACCACTCTCGTCGGTCGAAGCAAAGTTTTTTAAATACCAACTGGGCATTCTAGTAGCCTAGTATATTATATAATTCCACATAGCATAATAGAACATTAATTGTACAGAAAACTATAGAATATTACAAATAAAAAAAATCTATGGAATATTGTAAAACAATTCTAATTGCAGGAAGCACAGTCAATGTGCTATTTCACATGCCAAAAAAACATAATGTGAAACGTTCTCCGTGCGTTTTGAAGCTGTACATGGCCACTACTAAATGTAATCCACTACTTCTCTTCCAGGAGCGAGGATGTCCTCTTGTGCCGCTTCCTCCTCGATCCTATTTGTCCTAAGAGCAACTATTCGTTTGTAATCTTTCTCGTAGCCCTATGACATAAATAAACATTGCACTTCCAATATTCTTGTTATTTAGCAAAACACTAATCCGCCAGGTGGTGTGACTTGTGTGACCTAGAATGACCTAGAATAGAATTCATACGAACGTCGATGTAGACATAGCAAACACGCGTTGAACAAGCGTACACTCAGCGAGTAGGACCAACGTTAAATACGGATTATGCAAATTTTGCTCCTTCGCAAACATATTAATACATTTGGCAAACATTGGACGACAATATTATAAAGGCGGCTAGTGGAGCTAACGTGCATGTTCACTGTTTGACTATCCAGCTTCGGGGCTATCCATAACGTACGTCACGCTATTTTTGAAATCCTCACCCCTTTGTCATGCCTCGTACCACTGGCCTGAACACCCTGCCCTAAAACTACGTTTATTTTGAGAAAGACCCCCACTTATCATGCATTGCCACACATGTTCGCATTGATTCGTAGTTCACGGGTAGAATATATGACTATGACTAAATAATAAGTCAATAGTCTATGTTTGTGTTCTTTTAATGTGTGTAATGATGCAAGTAGTGAAGCCCTCGTGACTTCTTCTCTGTACTGATACACACATGACTCGGCGTCTTGGCACACTGAAATACACACATGACTCGGCGTCTTGGCACACTGAAATACACACATGACTCGGCGTCTTGGCACACTGAAATACACACATGACTCGGCGTCTTGGCACACTGAAATACACACATGACTCGGCGTCTTGGCACACTGAAATACACACATTTCTGCTGATAGGATATCATGGTATATTTTCATAAGGGCAGTACTGTCCAACGTGACTATTGGTTTCCCACAAACAATTGTTTTTAATAACGAAAGCAACCCCCACGTAACGCCCCGTACCGCTTACCAGGACCCCTCATCGCCACTCACTACACAATATCTGTTCGAATTAAGTTGTGTGCTCATTACTGTTTATGCAAAGCGGTGTATTGTGGCGGGCACAGGGCCCCCGGTTCAAGTCATGATGAGTGTTCAAGTCATGATGGGTGTTCAAGTCATGGTGGGTGTTCAAGTCACGACGGGTGTTCGAGTTATGATGGGTGTTAGAGTCATGATTGGTGTTCGAATCATGAAGGGTGTTCGAGTCATAATGGGTGTGCGAATCATGGCGGGTGTTCAAATCATGATGGGTGTTCAAAGTCATGATGAATGTTGGGTGTTCGAGTCATGATGGGGGTTCGAATCATGGTGGGTGTTCAAGTCATGACGGGTGTTCAAGTTCGAGTTAATGAACTTGTAGTCTACTGTGTATATGTACCGGTTGTGCAGAAGACTTACGTACTGTCCAGCATTTATCTTATAATGTTCCTTTATTTAACTAAACTGAACAGCCCATGGGGAGAACCCTGACGTAATCACAGGCGGCTTTATCCTTCTCAGTGGGGGGGGGGGGTAACATTCACGAGGGTCCATAATTTTGCATTGATGCCGGAGGCTGACATTGCGTAGAAGCCGCGGAAGTAGAAACTAGCAACACTGCGGATCACAGGGCCCAAGGTGCTTAGGGAGGGTAATTAAGCTCCCCCAAAATGTATAAATTATTAGAGCTCAGAAATGCGTTCGGTCGGAATTAATTACTGAGGTTTAATTTTACATTTTGGACTGGTGCAGGGGGCACATCGCACGTTGCACGAGTGCCCCACAGTTGCAATTAAGGGGACACTACATATTTTTTATGTGGACTATGCCCCTCCCCCGGAGCGCATGGACATATAGTTGAGCCTCGTCCACGAATTATAAACACGCCATAATACATACGATACCATAATACATACGTCACATAACCACGGTAATGGCTGCCATGTTAACCTGATTGAGAAGGACTTTCCCACCGCAAGCAAATGAATAAACATGAGCTATAGCATGTCAAAGAACCAGGCTCAGTCGACCCAGATGTTATCAATGCAAGTCGACGTCGTCATGGTGTTAAATACGAATACTTCCTGTTCGCATTCGAGTCACTGAGAGCACCGCCATTACTGGTGAGAACGTCGACCGAGAGCGGACTGGCACACTTGTTGCTCGTCGCGACTCACCCTAACGTCAAGTCTTGCATTGGCGGCAACAATCAACGTATTATAGGTAAGATCATCTTGATAACATACTTGTCTTATATTTATGTGTCGCGGTGCAAGAGTGGTCTTACATGTGTTGTTTCTGAATAATTTACCAAGGAAAACACCAATAAATACATGTACACGTTGACCCATGGCCCACGTTGACCCATGAGACCCAGTAAGGCCGTTATGGGTCGTTCACACGCAAAATGCAAAGGGTATAAAGCCAATGAGCAGATTTTATCGTTCTACTTACAAACGGGGGGGGGGGGGGGCGACACATTAGCCGGCTGCTAATACTTCGGGACGCCACATGTGTCGTTCTACTTATAGAAGGGTTAATGTTAGCCGGCTGCTAATACTTCAGTCTTTACATTTACACTAGTTCCGGTGTAGGCCTATATACGTTGTCCTTTACCGTAATATTTGACCCCTCCATGGCCTAGGGGGGTCTTGAGATCCGCTGCTGCATTATACTGATATTATTGCTAAGGGTGCCTGCCTGGACGTTTGTCTGTGTACGTGCATGCATGAGATGTGCGTGCTCGTCCGTCCGTCCGTCCGCCCGTCCTTTCCCCCTCTTAAATCTGCGTCTGTCCAAGGCTACTGGAGTGCCCAGTTGATATATAAAAAACTGTGCTACGATCGACGAGAGTGGTGTTGTATAACATGCTGCTTGTCACAACTATTGATGCAACATGGCAGAAAGAGGAAGAAGTGTATTGTCTACTTGCAAAGCCTACTTCCGGGTGGGACGCAGGATGAAAATTAATGGTGAAAGTGCTGATGTAATGTAATGTTATATATTCACTGACACGTCGCGGTATGTGCAGCGGTAGTGGTTGTGATGGTGGCGCTGGTGTCTCGACTGGTTGTGGTGGTAGCGCTGGTGATACATGTGGCGGTGTCTCGACTGGTTGTGGTGGTGGCGCTGGTGGTACATGTGGTGGTGTATCGACTGGTTGTGGTGGTGACGTTGGTGGTACATGTGGTGGTGTCTCGACTGGTTGTGGTGGTGACGTTGGTGGTACATGTGGTGGTGTCTCGACTGGTTGTGGTGGTGACGTTGGTGGTACATGTGGTGGTGTCTCGACTGGTTGTGGTGGTGACGTTGGTGGTACATGTGGTGGTGTCTCGACTGGTTGTGGTGGTGACGTTGGTGGTACATGTGGTGGTGTCTCGACTGGTTGTGGTGGTGACGTTGGTGGTACATGTGGTGGTGTCTCGACTGGTTGTGGTGGTGACGTTGGTGGTACATGTGGTGGTGTCTCGACTGGTTGTGGTGGTGACGTTGGTGGTACATGTGGTGGTGTCTCGACTGGTTGTGGTGGTGACGCTGGTGGTACATGTGGTGGTGACTCGACTGGTTGTGGTGGTGACGTTGGTGGTACATGTGGTGGTGTCTCGACTGGTTGTGGTGGTGACGTTGGTGGTACATGTGGTGGTGTCTCGACTGGTTGTGGTGGTGACGTTGGTGGTACATGTGGTGGTGTCTCGACTGGTTGTGGTGGTGACGTTGGTGGTACATGTGGTGGTGTCTCGACTGGTTGTGGTGGTTACGCTGGTGGTACACGTGGCGGTGTCTCGACTGGTTGTGGTGGTGACGTTGGTGGTACATGTGGTGGTGACTCGACTGGTTGTGGTGGTGACGTTGGTGGTACATGTGGTGGTGTATCGACTTGTTGTGGTGGTGACGTTGGTGGTACATGTGGTGGTGTCTCGACTGGTTGTGGTGGTGACGCTGGTGGTACACGTGGCGGTGTCTCGACTGGTTGTGGTGGTGACGTTTGTGGTACATGTGGTGGTGTCTCGACTGGTTGTGGTGGTGACGTTGGTGGTACATGTGGTGGTGACTCGACTGGTTGTGGTGGTGACGTTGGTGGTACATGTGGTGGTGACTCGACTGGTTGTGTTGGTGACGTTGGTGGTACATGTGGTGGTGTCTCGACTGGTTGTGGTGGTGACGTTGGTGGTACATGTGGTGGTGTCTCGACTGGTTGTGGTGGTGACGTTGGTGGTACATGTGGTGGTGACTCGACTGGTTGTGTTGGTGACGTTGGTGGTACATGTGGTGGTGTCTCGACTGGTTGTGGTGGTGACGTTGGTGGTACATGTGGTGGTGTCTCGACTGGTTGTGGTGGTGACGTTGGTGGTACATGTGGTGGTGTCTCGACTGGTTGTGGTGGTGACGTTGGTGGTACATGTGGTGGTGTCTCGACTGGTTGTGGTGGTGACGTTGGTGGTACATGTGGTGGTGTCTCGACTGGTTGTGGTGGTGACGTTGGTGGTACATGTGGTGGTGTCTCGACTGGTTGTGGTGGTGACGTTGGTGGTACATGTGGTGGTGTCTCGACTGGTTGTGGTGGTGACGTTGGTGGTACATGTGGTGGTGTCTCGACTGGTTTTGGTGGTGACGTTGGTGGTACATGTGGTGGTGACTCGACTGGTTGTGGTGGTGACGTTGGTGGTACGTGTGGTGGTGTATCGACTGGTTGTGGTGGTGACGTTGGTGGTACGTGTGGTGGTGTCTCGACTGGTTGTGGTGGTGACGTTGGTGGTACACGTGGCGGTGTCTCGACTGGTTGTGGTGGTGACGTTGGTGGTACATGTGGTGGTGTCTCGACTAGTTGTATTAGAAGCTCTGGTGGCGCTAATTGTTGATTAGAAATTGTTGTTCCGTGATGCTTGCAAACGAGATATCAAATCTGCTCAGATCGTGGCCAACGGGGGGGATCCGCTGCTGAAAGCCGGCGGTATTCAAATACTAGCACGACAAATATGTATTTCAAGACAAATTACTATACATCGTGACTGTTCTTTTTCAGCACAATGCCGCTTAGGAGCACCGCTTCGTGCTGCCTGTTAGTAATCGTCATTGTCGCCCGTGCTGTCACGACTGACGGGACGCCAGGGTCGCCTGGCATCCAACTGACTACGACATCCAGAGACGGATGTCGCATACAACCAGCTGACCGTGGTGTCGGGGTGAACGTAGACTGCTCGGATTTACGGCTTGGTTATATTCCTAACGACTTGCCAATAGACATGCAAAGACTGACGATGAGACGCAACAACATTACTCGATTGAACGACTACTCCTTGGAGAAGTACACACTGTTGACGTCACTGGATCTGTCGCGAAACGAACTGCGTGCACTGGACGTGCATGCATTCTCTGGGATGTCACGTTTGGAGCAACTCGACCTCACATATAACAAGCTATGTCTTAACAATAAGACATATCCCGTCGGGCTTTTTTCTGGGATGACGTCGTTATGGCGTCTCACGATGACGTCAAACATATGTAATACTCAGCACACTGAATACCCGGCCGAGACATTGGCGCAGTTGTCGAACTTAGAGTATATATCCTTAACGGGGATACCAACTTCTCAACTCGGTGAAGGGTTTGGGCGACTTACCAATTTGAAATCACTCGTATTTGCTGGGCATGGGTGCAACATGCCAGTTGTAAGAAATATGACTTTTTCCAATTTGAGGAACGTCACGTTGTCACACTTGTGCATAAAAGCCTGTCGTTTGCGGACAATGGAGGCGGGTGCGTTAAAGCCATTGCCTCACTTGAAAACACTCAATCTTGCATGTAACCAGGAGGTCGGCTTCTTCCAGGTGTACACAGCCATTAAAACGGCGACGAGCATGAAACTGAAGACACTCGTCCTAGATGACGTCGACCCCGTGGCGGTGGCTCTTGCTAAGGAGCACTTCGAACACAACGCCTTCACGGACGTCGAGCGTCTGTCGATCCGTGCTAACTACATCATGAGTGTCGACGTGCGCATATGTCGCCCTCTCAAGAACCTCACTGACTTCAATATCGGCTACAACACCATCACATCAATGCAGCCCAAAGTCAACTCTTCGGAGGCGCTCTTTACCACGCTCTTCAGTCTCCATCTAGATGTCATCGACGTCTCGAATGTCTTCGGAAATATCTCCACCTACCGACGTCTTTACTGTTTTCGTGAGGCGATGTCCGAGGAGGAGGACCCGCCTGACCCGACCGAGTACTTCTTCCGAGGACGTCCGCCGTTCGACGATCTCGACTACAGCCGACCACGACCACCAACCAAGCCGCTCGTCAGTGAGATGACAAAACAGGAAGAGAAGGAACGTTTGACCATCCCGCCGTCCGTACAGATCATCTACGCCGACAACATCGGTCTGAAGTCCTCCAGGACATCAACAGCGGCATTAAATGTAACACGAGACAACGACGTTGTCGTGATGAACGTCTCTGGCAATCCCCAGTTTACAGCCGTCGGCCCCTTCCACGGACTGCGGCGCTGTCAGGTGGTCGACCTCAGACGCTGTGCTATAGAGTATATCAGCCCGGGCGCTCTAAGCGACATGCCCATGCTCAAATACCTCTTTCTAATGGACAACAAAATCGGGAAGAAAGCAACCAATCTGAGAGGCACGTTTGACGGTTTACCATCACTCGAAGTGTTGGATTTGTCCAGCAATAACATTTCTCAGATTCACGCTTCCGCGTTTGCCGGCTTGACTAACCTACGCACTCTGTCGCTGCGTGGAAACCAGCTAACTTCCGTCAGTTTCGACATCAGCGGCTTGCGACATCTGACTACGATCAATCTGGCGGATAACAACATCAATTACATTGATCCGAAATTCTTAGCTGATACAAAACGAATGCACATTGACGTTGACGTTGAGTTACGCGGCAATCAAAGAAATACTCACCACCCTTGGTTGGTCGTCGGTGTCATTGCGAGTTGTGTAGTTGCAGTTGTGATCTCCGTTGGTCTCGTTGCCGTTGCTATGGGTAGACGTGGGCAGCGTTTTCGCGGCGTTAGGCGACTGCTGCAAAGACGCGAGGATGACGATGAGCTGCTACAACCGATAGGGCCGGCTGACCTGCTGGACGACATGGAACCGGACCTGCCGGCCGAGCAGCCATGTCCATCGGCAGACCTCGAAGAGTAGCCGTATGACTGCTGGAAGAAAAACCGAGGAGAACTATAACACTGCATGATCACGGAAGATGAATCGTGTTAAGTACTGTCCACGGGGTGCATCTGAATGGTGGGCTCTATTGTGTGTTTGTTGATATAAATCGTGAAAGTAGTATTACATATATTGTGTTGGATGCGTGTAATCTGCATCGTTGATTATGTAGAGGTAACTTCTGGTGCGAATATGTTGACACTGTTTGTTTTGTTCTGAGCATATATCACACAGAAAACTTGTGTAGAACTTGCGCACCTATTTGGTATATCAAAGCTTTGAGTAGTCACACTCTAACAATAACACGGGAATGGGTTAATATTTACTAAGAGAAAAACAGAGCAGTGACACTTGGCATTGTCTAAGCTAATAATTGTATATATGTGATTGATACAACTGCACAGTTATGGTTTCAATAATGTTATTCGCAGGATATAGCTGTTAATAAAACCATTTGATGTTGTTTGAATAGTCACATCTTGTTCTGCTACTTTATGCCACAACAGCTTTCAAGAAGGCCAATTATTTTGGTTAAAAAGTTCATTAGTTTGTAGAATTATTTAATATAGATTTTATTTTGAACACAACTATGACAGACTACTTGCCTTAACACCAATCGTGATTCGAGACCAATTCAACCACGTATGGGACAGCGTGCTTGCCATGCCATCTAGCGAACAGAAGAACTAACTCTTGCCATGCCATCTAGCGAACAGAAGAACTAAATCTTGTCACGCCATCTGGCGAACAGAAGAACTAAATGTCAGAATTCAGTTTAACAAGATTTAACAAGATTTTTTTTTTTTTAACAAGATTGCCATCCCAAACGACAAGTTCCAGATTGGCAAGCGGACAAGGAAGCCATTGGCTTAGCGATAGTCCAACAATTTTATCATCTATGCGTAGCCTGCGCTTATAATATATCTGTCAATTCTATTTTTAAACATATTCACACTACTAGCATTAACACAATCATTTGGCAGTTTGTTCCATTCATTTATCACCCTCTGTGAGAAAGAGTACTTTTTCATGTCCAACCTACACTGTTCCTTAACTAATGCTGCTTTGTGTCCTCTGGATCTACTGCCTTCTTTAATTTTGAAGAACATATTCCTATCAACATCCTCATAACGGTTCACTATTTTAAACACTTCTATTTGGTCTCCTCTTAGTCTCCTGGTCTCTAATGTTGTCAAACCACAGTCTTTTCCTTTTCTCTGCTCTTATTATCCTCGACCATCCTGCCACCTAACAATCCCTCTTCACTCACTCGTTTATCTCCCTTTTGTTACACATTCTTCATTTTTCCATCTTTCTTCTTCTTACCAGCTTTCTCCCTCACATTGCCACTGCTCTCCTTGTTCTCACTACCTCTGTTCTCCTCGTTCTCACCGCCTCTGCTCTCTTCGTTCTCACCGACTATGTTCTCCTCTGTCGCACCACCTCTGCTCTCAGCATTCTCCCCACCTCTGCTCTCTTCTTTCTCACCCTGCCGTGTCATCATCAAAATCATACGCCTTAACTCATTTACCTGCTCCTGCAGATATTTCACTGTCATACGCTTTATGTCTTAATTAAATTTACAACTACTGTCTTGCAACTTACTGTCTATGTAACAGCGGACTATAACTAAACGTAATATCGCTCGCGCTAACGAAATTTCAGCGACCTTCTTTAAATGACATTGAATGACTACCTACGGCTAACTTTTAACAGTAAATGTTGCTAAAACAAAATAGTCAGGTTCTCAATCTTTAATATGTACTAAATTATTTACAATAATATTGTGTCTCGTATTATGTACCCAATCAACTGACCACAACAAACCTTAATTATCGCTCGCGCTACCGAGTCTTCGGCGATATACGATATAAACTCCCCTAAATTACTCCTATAGCTAAATTTTAACAGCAACTATTGCCTAAACAAGGACTCTTGTAAGTCTATGTTTAATATACACTTAATAATAATACTTAACCGATCAATATTCCACGCTTTAGACAAATATCCAATCCACCAAATTCAACTCCGTGTTCTCCTCAAGATTTCCCAAGATCAGTTCCCGAAGAATGCAACAGACGATTCCCGAACCGTTGAAGTGAGTAAACTTTGATATTTGTGTTAAAAGAAAATCTATGTTAAAAGGCCAATTATTGCTTATTATGTTGATGATTTAATTTCAAAGGCCTTTCTGGTGCCTGGACACAGTCTCATGCCACATGCTGGGTCCCAACAGTCCAGTGTCACATACATGTCCACAATTAGAGGGAGACTAGTGACCGGTGACTGGACACATATGTTGTCTTGTGCGTTAAAAAATCCATATGTTGTAATTCGATTCCTTTCCCAGTCGTATAATAGCCACGTGTCAAACAAAGAACAGACGTGATCTTGGTTATACGTCTGCCATCGTCACGGCATTGCGAGATATGTGCGTGATATGTAGTGGAAGGCAGTGTTAGTTGAGCCACTGGGTTAGTTGAGCCAACAAAGTTTCCCGGGAAACTACAGCAGCGACAGTTACATGGTACCACCCAGTGACAGTTACGTGGTACCACCCAGTGACAGTTACATGGTACCACTCAGTGATTGGACAGATAAAAGTATGTTTTTTTTGACGTTTTTCGAAACTTTTTGTAATTGTGATTAATGTCTGCTGGTGTGTAAACTATCAATGAACGTGACCAGACTTTATTATTTGTGCACTTACAAATGGTTTAACTATGCACAGAGAAGAAGAGTATTTACATCACTTCGCGCATTAATGAAGAGTTCATTAAGTAAGCTTAATTTTCGAAACGGGGCTAGTTGAGCCACCCAAGGCCCACGGGAGGATTAGTTGAGCAGAGCTTAAAGAACGAAGACAAGTGTTCTTTACCCCAAAATACATAAAGAAATAATTTTTTATCAGCAAATTGGGACATCAGATAGTTACAAGGCAACATATTAGCAGTTAATTACACTGGTTGCATTTGGCCTACAAGTATATATTAATTGTGTCGACTTATTAATTAAGCGTGTAGACTTTTAAAAGACGTGTTGTGTCCATTGGGTAGATGTGTTGGCTGAGTTGCTATGAATTTTTTTACAAGACCTACGTAAATTAAACAAATAAAGCATTTACGTAACCTATGCTACACTGTGGCTCAACTTACCCCACACCAAGTTGAGCCAGCTTACCAAACTTAATTGAATGTGCTATATTGAAGTAGCCCTTTTATTTGTCCCCTAGTCATATTATTCTCCCTACCGTGCTTTATTACCACAGTACCGTACACTTAACAAATATACATGGATCCTGCATGCCAGGGCGTATTCAATTAGTTTATAATGGGGGAAATGCCAGAAACAGCCATTTTCAGAATAACATATGCGAACAAACTTTCAGTTATCAAATCTACGTAGTTACATAATTACACGCAATCTACACACTCTCATCAAACATATGCATGCATTCATGCATTCATGCAAACGTACAAACATACGCACGCACGCACGCACGCACTCACGCACGCCCTCACGCACACACGCACGGACACACATGTACGCCATTACGACCGTACGCACGCATGCAAGCACGCTCCTTCCCGTTCTCTCATCTCTCCCTAATTCCCCCCCCACCTCCCTTTCTCGCATCACCGGTCAGGTGACTTCCAGCCAGTCAGGGTGTCACGGGTCAACGGGCGGGTGACTGACAGTCAGTCGGGTGTCACGTGTCAACGGGCGGGTGACTGACAGCCAGTCGGGTGTCACGTGTCAACGGTCGGGTGACTAACAACCAGTGGTTGTGTCCTTGCGTGTTCTTCGTTAGAAAGGACGCACAACATAACCTGATCTTACTTACAGCAAACAAGCTATGATCCCTTGTCTCATAGTTGTAGTGTTGTTCCGCATAAATACTTTAGAGAAAAGCCGACAAACAATCTGTAAGGTACTTAAACACAACGTCGGAAATCAACAGAAAACGGACACTGTTGTACAGTCCGCTGTGATAAGATTTATACGAATATCAAATTGCGTCCATGCATTAACCATCTAAGAGTTGTGGTTTCACAAGTCAATGGTCCGATAGCTAATACAAACTGTCCAACCATTCACGTATCACCTGTTTTATACACATTTAATAGTTCACAATACGACAACATATACAATAGTTTAACATAAACAAAATTAGCACGACTACTACATTAAAGTATTGATTAACCTAAAAAATGCAGATTAAAAATTAGATAATATTAATTCGTATACCTTGAATCATACCTTGAAAGGGTTTGAGGCAGGGAGCCTTCTGGCTTATACATAGCCATCAAATCAGTGGTTATGGCAGTCATTTTGATATTTTATTTTGAAATTGTTTACTTTTAGTGCATTAACACAATCGCTTGGTAGGGTGTTCCACGGCTTGAGTACTCGCTGTGAAAAGAACTTGTGGCATGCATCTAGTTGGCTGTAGTGTCGAACTATTGACTTGTTGTGTCTTCCTGGACGGGGGTATGGATTAGCTCGAATATTCTCTTGGTGTCTATGTCAGTAAATTCATTAATAATCTTGAAAACTTCAAGCCTTTTTTCTCCTATTTTGTAGAGACAGGAGGCCACACTTTCGCATTCTTAGATAATATGGGAGCTTAGAGATTCCAGTGACCATCTTAGTGGCCCTCCTCTGGACACTTTCTAAGTTGTCTATATCTTTCTGGAGATATGGGCACCATGCTTGTTGGCAGTTTTTGATGATGGGTCGGACCAAGGTAATGTATAAGTTTTTGATGTTTTTCATGCTTTTATCTGTGTAGGTCCTACCGTGCACAATCTCCCACAGTCTGGGATGGAGGTTCCATATATCCAATGTTTTGAGGGAAAAATTGACAAGTTGCAGTGAAACCGTCCTATCAACCATCCTAACTAGATTAAACTGCCCCATTCCTATCCTGAAAACAGTGAAGACGCATGCGCACAATCATACCTGGCAATAACCATGGGTGAAAGAGCTAGCAGGACCTGTAAGAGGACACGTAAGGGGACCTGTAAGAGGACCTGTATGAGGACCTGTATGAGGATATGTAAGAGGATCTGTATAAGGCCCTGTAAGAGGATCTGTATAAGGATATGTAGTAGGACCCGTATGAAGACCTGTAAGAGGATCTGTATAAATATCTGTATCAGGACCTGTAAGAGGACCTGAATGAACAACTTTGGCAGCATGAGCACATACATCACTTGACTGATTGAGTGAGCACTCCCCACTGATTTAAATGTATATCAGTACTGCCATCTGGTGGCTTTGTGAAGAATTGACACTTCAGCCAGAAAAAAGGCCAACAACTAAATAGGTACAAAACTACCATGATACAAAATGACATAGTTATAAAAAGGGAAGTTACATGGGGTCTATTACATTCCAATGTAATAGACCCCAGGCCTGGTGTTTTGGCATTTACACTTCCAAAAATTAAACAGCATCTGCCATTTTTCAGACCATTTAACTAATTAATCTATATCGTTTTGTAAATGTTGTTTAACTTTTCTAAACTATTTTGTGTCATCCGCAAATTTCAGTACGTTGCTTGTTATATTATCTTTCAAGTCATTGGTATATATTAGGAATAAAAAAGGTCCTAATACTGAACCTCCCAATCTACTGCAACACGCTGTCATATGTCAGTCAGCCATTTTACTATCCAGTCGATTGTGCAATCCCCGATACCATGGGCTTTTAATTTAAGTAGTAAACTTTGATGTGGAAATTTGTTGAACTCTTTCTTAAAATCTAAGTAGATCATATCTACTGGTGATCCCTTGTCTATCCACTTGGTCATTTCTTCCAAAAACATAACATATTTGTTAAGCATGACCTCGCTTTTAGAAATCCATATTGATATGGGTTTAGTATGATGTGTTCACTAGTGATGTCATCCTTGGTGATTATGTACACTTCCCTTTTTATAACTATGTCATTTTGTATCATGGTAGTTTTGTACCTATTTAGTTGTTGGCCTTTTTTCTGGCTGAAGTGTCAATTCTTCACAAAGCCACCAGATGGCAGTACTGATATACATTTAAATCAGTGGGGAGTGCTCACTCAATCAGTCAAGTGATGTATGTGCTTATGCTGCCAAAGGATAATGTTCATTCAGGTCCTCTTACAGGTCCTGATACATATATTTATACAGATCATCTTACAGGTCTTCATACGGGTCCTATTACATGTCCTTATACAGATCCTCTTACAGGGCCTTATACAGATCCTCTTACATATCCTCATACAGGTCCTCATACAGGTCCTCTTACAGGTCCCCTTACGTGTCCTCTTACAGGTCCTGCTAGCTCTTTCACCCGTGGTTATTGCCAGGTATGATTGTGCGCATGCGTCTTCACTGTTTCCAGGATAGGAATGGGGCAGTTTAATCTAGTTAGGATGGTTGATAGGACGGTTTCACTGCAACTTGTCTATTTTTCCCTCAAAAGATTGGATATATGGAGCCTTCACCACAGACTGTGGGAGGCTGTGCACGGTAGGACCTACACAGATAAAAGCATGAAAAACATCAAAAACTTATACATCACCTTGGTCCAACCCATCATCAAAAACTGCCAACAGGCATGGTGCCCACATCTTCAGAAAGATATAGACAACTCAGAAAGTGTCTAGAGGAGGGCCACTAAGATGGTCACTGGAATCTCTAAGCTCCCAATGCGAAAGTGTGGCCTCCTGTCTCTACAAAATAGGAGAAAAAAGGCTTGAAGTTTTCAACATTATTAATGGATTTACTGACATAGACACCAAGAGAATATTCGAGCTAATCCATACCCCCGTCCAGGAAGACACAACAAGTCAATAGTTCGACACCACAGTAGACTAGATGCACGCCACAAGTTCTTTTCACAGCGAGTACTCAAGCCGTGGAACACCCTACCAAGCGATTGTGTCAATGCACTAACAGTAAACAATTTCAAAATAAAATATCAAAATTACTGCCATAACCACTGATTTGATGGCTATGTATAAGCCAGAAGGCTCCCTGCCTCAACCCCTTTCAAGGTATGATTCAAGGTATACGAATTAATTATTATCTCATTTTTAATCTGCATTTTTAGGTTATATCCTCGTATCAGAATCATTGTCTCTCAATGTAACTAAACTAGATGAAACCAAAGCATCGTATTTTATGTAAATATCTTATATAATTCTATCATGTCTCCTCTGAGTCGACGATAAACCAGAGTTGGTAATTTTAGCCTCTGTAGCTCTTTATAGTCAAGGACTTTAAAAACCGTGAATTCATTTGGAAGCCCTATGCTGGACGTTTTCAGGGCTGTGATATGATTCATTAGGGATGGGGTCCAGACTTCATTTGCATATTCTATGTGGGGGCAGACAAGGGACTTAACATTTGTTGTGAAGCACAGTTCATCCATGTGGTCCATAGTACGCCATATTATGCCCATCATTGAGTTGGCCTCATTCATTTTTTCTGACATATGTGCCTCAAAGAGTAACAAAGTAACATCTTTAACCTTGTCTGTATTGTTTAGCATTGTCTAATCAGGTCCCAGTGTGCATCCGTCATTTTTTGTGTGTAATTTTCCGATTCTCATTGGGGTGGAATTTCAATACTGACATTTTCGCCCTATTGTTGAAATTAGTTCAGTTTAAAGCAGCGCTCTACTTGGATTTTATGTATGTTTGCATCGAGAATGTCTGCAGATCACACCAATGTCAGAATTTTAAGCCTGGATATTTCCGTTCAACTGGATTTTAGTGATTTTATATGACACGCGCCACAGACAGTGAACATCGATCGTCGCCATGGTAATAGCCTATACAAAAGCCAGCAATTTCTTCAACTGTGGTGACAAATTACAAAGTCTGTGATGCGCGTAGCGAAAGCAATCTACAGCGACTTAAAAACAATTACTACATTGACCCACTGACGGACAACTGGTGGTCGCCATTGACAGTACTCTATGAACGCGTAATTCTGTTACCAGGAATGCTGTGCCCACCAAGTTGCCTTTACATTAAATCAATAGGCAACATTTATCAGTGACTGTAACGAATGTTTTGAAACACCTACCTGTCAAATTTGGTTTATATCATTGCGCTTCATAATAGTCTACAAACCTCCAACTAAACCTAAATCGGCCAGTCCAGTATTTTTCAAATAATTTGTCGATCTGTCATTTCTCCAGTTGACTGAGGGCTGATATGTTAACCAGCGAGACTGGCTATGTCCTCTGTGATACGGAATCGTCTTTTATAAAATAAAAAGGTTTCTCTTCATTCAGTGAAAAAATAAGTCAAATGTGGTTGAAAAGTGTTCGATGGAACGTATTATCAGCCACTGTTGGACAACTTTTTTAATTTGCCAAATTGTGCACACTGTGGAGGTTATGAAGGGAATTTTGATCATTAGTTTATGACGGATTTAACAGCACAAATACCAGGTAATTGCCCGCTTCCCTGAATTCTTGTGCAGAAACACGGGATACTGACAGTGATATCACTAAATTTAAACAGGGTTGGAGTCAATTCCATTTAATCAATTCCAATTCAAATTCCATTCAATTAAATCAATTCCAATAATTTTTTTCAATTAATTTTTTTCAATTCTAATTCAAATTCCTGCTAACATCTTTCAATTCCAATTTAAATACAATTCCAATTCTTACTTAATTATATGGTAGTTTTTCCAAAGCAAACATAATAATAGTAATATGTAATTGTAATAAACAGTTTTTTTCTGTAATAGTAATAGAGGAAATTTTTTTCAAAAGTTATAGTAATGGATCCTAAAGTAATAGATAATAATCTATTACTTTTCTATTACATCTATTGCTGCAAACTTACAAAATATTAGGTTTGTTTGCATGTTATTCCAACTGCTAGCAATTGTAAACTATGTGCAACGTACGAACTGCCTATCATCAATCTGGGGTTTAACAAAAATGTCGACTCACTTCAGCATTGATATCTCGTGTACAAGCATCACTGAACAACTATTCTAATCAACAATTAGCGCCACCAGCGGCACTACTACAACCAGTAGAGACACCGCCACATATACCACCAACGCCACTAATACAACCAATCGAGACATCGCTACATGTACCACCAGCGTCACCATAACCAGTCGAGACATCGCCACATTGTATCACTAACGCCACCACCACAACCAGTCGAGACACCACCACATGTACCACCAGCGCCACCACCACAACCTGTCGAGACACCACCACATGTACCACCAGCGCCACCACCACAACCAGTCGAGACACCACCACATGTACCACCAGCGCCACCACCAAAACCAGTCGAGACACCACCACGTGTACCACCAGCGCCACCACCACAAACAGTCGAGACACCACCACATGTACCACCAGCGCCACCACCACAACCACTACCGCTGCACATACAGCGACGTTTAAGTGAATATATAACATTACGTCAGTACTATCACCATTTCATGCTACGTCCCACCCGGAAGTAGACTCTGCATGTAGACAATACACAGCAGGCTTCCCTTCTTCCTCGTTCTGTCATGTTGCTTCAATAGTTGTGACAAGCAGCGTGTGATACAACACCACTCTCGTCGGTCGAAGCAAAGTTTTTTATATATCAACTGGGCACTCCAGTAGCCTATTCAAGCCATTGTTTTAACACTTGGACAGACGCAGATTTAAGAGGGGGAACGGACGGCCGGTAGGACGGACGGACGGACGGACGGACGGACGGACGGACGGACGGACGGACGGACGGACGGACGGACGGACGGACGGACGGACGGACGGACGGACGGACGGACGGACGGACGGACGGACGGACGGACGAGCACGCACATCTCATGCATGCACGCACACAGACAAACGTTCAGTCGGGCACCCTTAGCAATAGCATCTCTAATAATGTTATAACATGTACTTAATTCTATAGAATTCTACAGAGTATTATAGAATTATGTATAAAAAACAATTGAATACTACAGATTCATCCTAATAGAATATGCTTACATATATTTTAATTCTCTATAGATTACTGTGATTGCTATTTGATTTTTTTTTGCATAGTAGGTTATATAATTCCACGGAGCATAATAGAACCTTAATTGTACAGAAAACTATAGAATATTACAAATTCAATAAAAACATCCGATTTCTATGGAAATATGTCCGCAAAAATCCTATTGAATATTCTAAAACAATTCTAAGGCAGGAAGCACACTCAATGGCCATTTCACATTCCAAAGCATAATGTGTAACACTTTTCCGTGCGTTTTGAAGCCGTACATGGCCACTACCTGACATCCGTTAAAATAACTCAATCCTCTACTTCTCTTCCAGGAGCGAGGATGTCCTCTTGCGCCGCTTCCTCCTCGGTCCTATTTGTCCTAAGAGCAACTATTCGTTTGTAATCTTTCTCGTAGCCCTATGACATAAATAAACATTGCATTTCCAATATTCTTATTATTTAAAAATACACAATTCCGCCAGGTGGTGTTACTTGTGTGACCGAGAATGACCTAGACTAGCTTCGGGGCTATCCATAAAGTACGTCACGCTTTTTTTTAGATCTTCACCCCTTTTTTCACGCTTAGTACCACGTACTGGCCTGAACACCCCGCCATAAAACTATGTTCATTTTGAGAAAGTCCCCCACTTATCATACTTTGCATATTTTATGTTCGTTGCATGTCTGCATTGATTCGTAGTTCACGGGCAAAATATATGACTATGACTAAATAATAAGTCAATAGTCTATGTTTGTGTTCGTTTATAATGTGTAATGATCTACGACCTCATTGCACGTAGTAGAACCCTTGTGACTTCCTCTCTGTACTGATACACGCACGACTCGGCGTCACACTGGAATACACGCACGACTCGGCGTCACACTGAAATACAAGCACGACTCGGCGTCACACTGAAATACACGCACGACTCGGCGTCACACTGAAATACACGCACGACTCGGCGTCACACTGAAATACACGCACGACTCGGCGTCACACTGAAATACACGCACGACTCGGCGTCTCACTGAAATACACGCACGACTCGGCGTCACACTGAAATACATGCATGACTCGGCGTCACACTGAAATACACGCACGACTCGGCGTCACACTGAAATACACGCACGACTCGGCATCACACTGAAATACACGCATGACTCGGCATCACACTGAAATACACGCACCACTCGGCATCACACTGAAATACACGCACCACTCGGCATCACACTGAAATACACGCATGACTCGGCGTCACACTGAAATACACACATTTCTGTTCATATGCCTACCCACACACTAGACACCCTCCCAAAAATACACAATCTTATGAAAATTTACCATGGTCAATGCATAGTATACCATGGTTTTTTGAAACAGGTAAACCTTTATACACCATGGTATACCATGGTATATTATGGGATACCATGGTATATTATGGGATACCATGGTATATTATGGGATACCATGGTATATTATGGGATACCATGGTATATTATGGGATGCCATGGTATATTTTCATAAGGGAAGGTACAAAGTCAATTAAATTTTAGCGTATAAAATCTTATGTTGCACAAACTATATCTATTTTAACATCTTGAACACACAAATGTGTTCTAATGATTCGTAATGAACAACAATTTTGTTACTCTAAATTGACTGTTATCAGTTTAATTTAAATGTGTCCGGGTGAATATCATGTTCACATTGCACGCTGAACGACAATGTCGATGTTCATAATCAGATAACGGTCAAATTGAATAAAACTTGGCGCATTAACACACTTTTCTCAATAATACTGATATGTTAACCTTATTTATTTGTAGAACCTGAATAAATGTGTCAGACTGTACTCAGTGTGTGTCACTGGACGTGGTTTCAGTGGCTCACCTGTCAATGTTTCCGTAACGTTAGAGCGGGAGGATGAGATCACTGGACCCGTCATTGCACCTTTCTTCCCACAGGTGAGATACCACTGTATTCATTCTACTGTATCCCTGTTTAATGTCGGAGAAATTGCATGCAAATCATGTTAAGGAGCATAGATATTTGTAATTTTAATAATATTATTAATGTTAACCAGTGTTAAGACAAACGTTAGAACTACATCTTCCTCAGGTGCCATACCAACTCTGTGGAACTCTCTCCCTACCAGCGTTAAGTTGGCAGGA
This sequence comes from Lamellibrachia columna, assembly GCA_963662155.1. Classification (NCBI taxonomy): domain Eukaryota; kingdom Metazoa; phylum Annelida; class Polychaeta; order Sabellida; family Siboglinidae; genus Lamellibrachia; species Lamellibrachia columna. The sequence continues at coordinate 22,760,160 of OY759261.1, read as the reverse complement.
AATATAGTAACCTTTCAGTGTCAACTAAAAATCAACCTGTTTAAATTTGATTATCCTACATAGCTCCTCAGCATACCAATCCAAATGTTTACGACTGGAATTGTTACACTGAGTAGAAACTGTATATAACCATTATGCTGTTCGCTGCTGAGCTTGGGTTTCCGGAGGAATTTAGCGCAATAAAAGTTTTTTTGTATTGGATTTAAGGGTACACAGATATATCTATAAGTTGAGTTGTATTCATCCATCTGTTGACCACTTTAACATAGTATATTGAGAGATTGCCTAACCATTTGGTTTTGATGCACGGCACCTCTGAGCTTGGATATCTGAGGAGCGCGATAGAAGTTTTCATATTGTTATAATTGGGTAAAAACAATATTATTTGTCAGTGGATTTCACATAGTTTGGAGGAGGTTAGCGGAATTTGACATATTTTATGGGCATCAACTTTCCAAATCCAGTTGTCAAGGAGAGACAATTGACCTGCTGTATGGTGTGGAAAAAACTAAATCACTGATTGTGCTTTGCAGAAACGCGAGGAGGGCTGGTGTGTGGTGATTGGCGATCCAAAGAGCAACAGCCTCATTTCCATCAAACGTCTGACCTTGCAGCAGAAAGAAAAGGTCCAACTTGACTTTGTTGTTCCATCACCAGGGAAACACAGCTATGTGCTCTACTACATGAGTGATGCTTACATGGGATGTGACCAAGAGTTTAAGTTCAGCATTGACGTGCATGAGGCAGACAGTGGAAGTGAAAGTGATAGCAACTGAAGTGAAACTGAAGTTGTGAAAGAGGGATAGTGAAAGTGGATACAGTTGACACCTATTTGAAGAAAATTGGAAGTGAGAGAACATATGAAAGTGAAAGTGAGGTCATGCAAAGTGAAACCACAGGTAGTGACTGTTCAAGGTTATCAATAGCTAAGAATGTTACAACTTTCACATCGTGGTGAGCATAACAGTATGACATTTTGTTTTATTAATTGTTTAAACTGTTTCATGCCACTTTGAAAGGGACAATACCTGCTAAAACGTTTTAAGCTATTCAAGTTTCTGTCATTGTATGTCTCGCTGTAACATGCCTTAGTTGTTATGCATTCCTATTTGTGAATGAAACAGGACTGGAACTGTGAAATTATAATACAAATTACAGAAAATTGTGTTTAATTGCTCCTTGTATAACCGTGGACACAGACAACAAGCTGCATGTCAAATACATTTGACAGAGTAAATTGCTATATAACCTTCTTAATGATCAATGTTTAGGCCTGGTAGAAAGAAGTTGATAGGATACAAATCAATATAGATATGGAGTATGGATGGTTCATACTCTCTATGCCAAACTGATGATGAGCTGCAATTCGTACTCAAGAAGATTCGTACCCAGGATGCATATGTGTGCATGTGTTTATATATATATATATATATATATATATATATATATATATATATATATATATATATATATATATATATATATATATATATATATATATATATATATATATATATATATATATATATATATATATATATATTATATATATATATATATATATATATATATATATATATTACCCTGCAACATGGTCACAACCGTTTGATCACAAAACTAACCAAATCGACTGGGTAAACAGGGGGGGTATTTATGACCAATACAGCTTATTACAGCGTGTTCACAAGTGCCATGGAAAAAATCACACAGCATTTTTTTTTACCAAAAGATAACTTGAGACAGCTAGACCGAATGCGGAATTGCATGTAAAAATGTGGGATAATCCAGAATACCGTATTACATCCCTAGGGAAGTTGGAATGAACCCCTTTTTTGAGAGAATTTGTTTTTACTGTAACATTTTCCAGAAATCATCCCAGAACTGATTCTGTTTGCCCGAACCCCCCTTTTAAAAACCCCGAGGACGGGACTGTGTAAGACGGGTCTGGAGAGTTTTACGTATCAACAATTTCTAATTCAGCGTTAAAGTTTAATTGTAGGCATATTAATTATTTATAGAACATGTCTGAAGTATGCCTATAAAGACAAATAGATTTAACAAAGCCCTAACTTTGGGCCTAAGGTTAAGGACGCCACATAAACTAGGCTTACCATCGAAACGTGTCAAATGGGCAGGATTAGTTTCACTCATCAATATATTCGTATATGATGGAGACCTCTCATTCCCTGCTTTCAAACCTACAGATCGGGTAGAGAGGACTCTGCTTAAAAGAATCATGGATTACAGAATCAGTTGTTTAGTATAATCAAAATGACTTCATTCGCCTCTTTCTGTGTTCCTTCGCCTCCTTGCACCAGTGACCTCTGATCTACCAAATTGGCGATGTATTAAAAAACCACAAAGGCAGTTATTTAGAGTTATTTACCACTATGCTTTTCTACTGTGGTTTACCTGTTTCAAAACACCATAGTGTCTTATCGTGGTTTCCCTGTTTCAAAACACCAAGGTATACCATGGTATATCATTGTATTTTATCTTGGAATACAGTAGTATATTTTCAGGTTATAGGCCCAATTATTAATTGTCAGGATATAGGCCCAATTATTAATTGTCAGGGCATAGGCCCAATCATCAACATCAACAAAGACGTACAATAAGTGCCATTTATCACAACGGTTAGAAAATGTGAGTTAAAAGAATTTTTTGACGTTTTTTTAAACTTTGGGTGATTGTGATTAATGTATGCTGGTGTGTAAACTATCAACGCATGTGACCAGACTTTATTGTCTGTGCACTTACAAATGGTTTAACTATGCACAGGGGAGAAGTTAAATAATCACGTTGTGCATTAATGAGAAATTAATTTTAAAAAGCTTAGTTGTCGAAACGAGGATTGTTGAGCCATCCAGTGCCCAAGGGACGGTTAGTTGAGCAGTGGTTAAAGAATGAAGACGAGTGTTCTTTACCCCCAAATAAATCAACGAATTTGATTTTCCGAAAAATTGGGACATCGGATAGATAAAAGGCAACATATTAGCAGCTGAGATGTTATAAAAACGTATAAATTGCGCGGTGCAATGTCCCGTAAATGTCCTGTAAAAAAGTTGATCAGTTAGCCAATAAAAGTCGTTGTACATTCTTTTGAAAAACAGTGCACATGAAAGTTATTATTTTGCTTCTAACACCCTAATGGTAAATATCTTGCTTCTAACACCCTAATGGTAAATATTTTGCTTCTAACACCCTAATGGTAAATATCAATTATATAATTTGTTTGGAATGCATATTGAAAGAATTAGTCTATGGCGCATGCTAATGCAGTTTGTAGGCATTTGTGTTGTCTCTGTGGTTTAAGATGTCACGCTATGCATATTGCAACCTGCGTATCCTCGAATGGTCACCTTTAAACCATTATGAAAATATACCATGGATTTAAAAAAACACCAATAAATACTGTGTGTTTTTAAGCTGTTTACATTTTGAATTTAATATCACGTGCACGTAGGCCAACGGATTAAGAAAAACACAAAAAAATACATGTTGACTCATTGTCATGAGACCCAGTAATGCCTTTATGGGTCGTTCGCTCGCACAATACAAAGGTTCAAAAACCCAGAGGCGGATCTAGGCTTGTTGGCGATCAGTCATAGTCATTATGTCGTTCTACTTACGAAGGGGGGGGGGAGGCGGGACGACACATGTGTAGTTGTACTTACAGAAGGGTTAATATTACCCGGCTGCTAATACTTCAGTCTTTGCTTCACATTGACAAAATGGTAAATGCATTCTCGGTGACGTTTTTTCAAGGGTTCGGATGCAAGAAGTCTTTGCCGGAGCACCAAGTTTGTAGACTTCACTGATGCATTCCTTTCCAGTTGGAATTCAGTTGAACTGTACCCCAAGACTGGCATAGCAAGCAATGTTATCACTATCGACAGCCCCCCCCCCATCCCCACCCAGTACACGTCTGTTCGAATTAAGTTATGTGCTCATTACTGTTTATACAAAGCGGTGTATTGTGGCGGGCATAGGGCTCCCGGTTCAAGTCATGATGAATGTTCAAGTCATGATGGGTGTTCAAGTCATGGTGGGTGTTGGGTGTTCGAGTTATGGTGGGTGTTCAAATCATGATGGGTGTTCAAGTTATAGTGGGTGTTCAAATCATGACGGGAGTTCGAGTCATGAAGGGTGTTCGACTCATGGTGGGTGTTCGAATCATGGTGGGTGCTCAAGTCATGATGGGTGTTCAAGTCATGATGGGTGTTATGGTGTTCGAGTTATGGTGGGTGTTCAAATCATGGTTGGTGTTGAAGTCATGATGGGTGTTGAAGTCATGACGGGTGTTCGAGTCATGATGGGTGTTCGAGTCATGATGGGCGTTCGAGTCATGATGGGCGTTCGAGTCATGATGGGCGTTCGAATCATGAATGGTGTTCGAGTCATGAAGGGTGTTCGAGTCATGATGCGTGTTCGAATCATGGTGGGTGTTCAAGTCATGACGGGTGTTCAAGTTCGAGTTAATGAAGTTGTAGTCTACTGTGTATATGTTGGCCCCATCCACAACCGGTTGTGCAGAAGAACTACATACTGTCCAGGATTTATCTTATAAGATTCCTTCATTTAACTAAACTGAACAGCCCATGGGGAGTACCCTGACGTAATCACAGGCGGTTTTATCCTTCCGTGTATGTGGGGGGGGGGTTGGCAACATTCACAAGGGTCCATAATTTTGCATTGATGCCGGAGACTCACACTGCATAGAAGCCGAGGGAGAAGAAACTAGCAACACTGCGGACCACAGGGCCCAGGGTGCTTAGGGAGGGTAATTAATGTATATAAATTATTAGAGCTTAAAAATGCTTTCGGTCGGAATTCATTGTTGAGGTTTAAAATTACATTTTTGGACTGGTGCAGGGGGCACATCGCAAGTTGCACGGGGGCCCCACAGTTGCAATTAAGGGCATATGCACTACACATTTTTCTATGTGGGCTATGCCCCTCCCCCGGAGTGCATGGACATATAGTTGAGCCTCGTCCACGAACTATAAACACGCCATCGATACCATAATACATACGTCACATAACCACGGTAATGGCTGCCATGGTAACCTGATTGAGATGGACTTTCCCGCCGAAAGCAAATTAATAAACATGAGCTATACAACGTCAAAGAACCAGGCTCTGTCGACCCAGATGTTATCGATACACATCGACGTCGTCATGGTGTTAAATACGAATACTTCCTGTTCGCAGTCGATTCACTGAAACCACCATCATTACTGGTGAGAACGTCGACCGAGAGCGGACTGGCACGTTTATTGCTCGTCGTGACTCACCCTAACGTCAAGTCTTGCATTGGCGGCAACAATCAACGAAGTATAGGTAAGATCATCTTGATAACATACTTGTCTTATATTCACACATCACACCGGTTACATGTTTGGTGTTAACTGTGTTTATTTGTGCAACCAAAATTAGTGCAAGTTAATTTGAAATCGAGCATGTGTCAACTAAACGGAGCCACTGATTCACTGTAACACAATGACCATGTGTCGCGGTGCATTATTAAACAATGTGGTTTGACAACACTAGATACCAGGATACTAAGAGGAGACCAAATAGAAGTGTTTAAAATAGTGAACGGTTATCAGGATGTTGATAGGAATATGTTCTTCAAACTTAAAGAAGGCAGTAGAACCAGAGGACACAAAGCAGCATTAGTTAAGGAGCAGTGTAGGTTGGACATGAAAAAGTATTCTTTCTCACAGAGGGTGATAAATGAATGGAACAAACTGCCAAATATTTGTGTTAATGCTAGTAGTGTGAATATGTTTAAAAATAGAATTGACAGATATCTGATAAAGACGGCTACATATAGATGAGAACATTGTTGGACTCTCGATAAGCCAATGGCTTCCTTGTCCACTAGCCTTCTGGAACTTGTTGTTTGGGATGGCAATTTTGTTAAATCTTGTTAAATGAGTGGTCTTACATGTGTTGTTTCTGTATAATTTACTATTGGCTAGTTTACTGTGTGTTTTTAAGCTGTTTACATTTTGAATTTAATATCACGTGCACGCAGGCCAACGGATTAAGAAAAACACAAATAAATACATGTTGACTCATTGTCATGAGACCCAGTAATACCATTATGGGTCGTTCGCACGCACAGTACAAAGGTTAAAAACCCAGGGGCGGATCTAGGCTTGTTGGCAGCCAGTCATAGTCATAATGTCGTTCTACTTACGAAGGGGGGAGGCGGGACGACACATGTGTAGTTGTACTTACAGAAGGGTTAATAATTATTACCCGGCTGCTTTACATTGACACTATTTCTGGTGTAGGCCTATATACGTTGTCCTTTACCGTAATATTTGCCCCCTCCATGGCTTAGGGGGGTCTTGAGACCCCCTGGATCCGCTGCTGCGTTATATGGATATTATTGTTAATTAAGGGTGCCTGCCTGCACGTTTGTCTGTGTGCGTGCATGCATGAGATGCTCGTGCTCGTTCGTTCTTCCGTCCTTGCCCCTCTTAAATGCTGCTTGTCACAACTATTGATGCAACATATCAGAAAGAGAAAGAGGGAAAGATTTTTTTGTATTGTCTACTTGCCGAGCTCACTTCTGGGTGGGGCGTAGGATGAAATGGTGATAGTATTGATGTAATGTAATGTAATGTTATAATATATAATTATATTCACTGACACGTCGCTATATGTGCCGCGGTAGTGGTTGTGGTGGTGGCGCTGGTGGTACATGTGGTGGTGTCTCGACTAGTTGTGGTGGTGGCGCTGGTGGTACATGTGGTGGTATATCGACTGGTTGTGGTGGTGGCGCTGGTGATACATGTGGTGGTGTCTCGACTGGTTGTAGTGGCGGCGCTGGTGGTACATGTGGCGGTGTCTCGACTGGTTGTGGTGGTGGCGCTGGTGATACATGTGGTGGTGTCTCGACTGGTTGTGGTGGCGGCGCTGGTGGTACATGTGGCGGTGTTTCGACTGGTTGTTGTGGCGGCGCTGGTGGTACATGTGGTGGTGTCTCGACTAGTTGTGGTGGTGGCGCTGGTGGTACATGTGGTGGTGTCTCGATTGGTTGTGGTGGCGACGCTGGTGGTACATGTGGCGGTGTCTCGACTGGTTGTGGTGGTGGCGCTGGTGGTACATGTGGTGGTGTCTCAATTGGTTGTGGTGGCGACGCTGGTGGTACATGTGGCGGTGTCTCGACTGGTTGTGGTGGTGGCGCTGGTGGTACATGTGGTGGTGTCTCGACTGGTTGTTGTGGCGGCGCTGGTGGTACATGTGGCGGTGTCTCGACTGGTTGTGGTGGTGGCGCTGGTGGTACATGTGGTGGTGTCTCAATTGGTTGTGGCGGCGGCGCTGGTGGTACATGTGGCGGTGTCTCGATTGGTTGTGGTGGTGGCGCTGGTGGTACATGTGGTGGTGTCTCGATTGGTTGTGGTGGCGGCGCTGGTGGTACATGTGGTGGTGTCTCGACTGGTTGTGGTGGTGGCGTTGGTGGTACATGTGGCGGTGTCTCGACTGGTTGTTGTGGCGGCGCTGGTGGTACATGTGGTGGTGTCTCGATTGGTTGTGGTGGCGACGCTGGTGGTACATGTGGCGGTGTCTCGACTGGTTGTGGTGGTGGCGCTGGTGGTACATGTGGCGGTGTCTCGATTGGTTGTGGTGGCGGCGCTGGTGGTACATGTGGCGGTGTCTCGACTGGTTGTGGTGGCGGCGCTGGTGGCGCTAATTGTTGATTAGAAATAGTGGTTCAGTGATGCTTGCAAACGATATATCAAATCTGCTCAGATCATGGCCTAGCGGGGTATTGAGACCCCTGTGTATTCAAATACTAGCATACGTATTTCCCCTGAAGAAAATTACTGTACACCTTGACTGTTCTTTTTCAGCGCAATGCCGCCTGGTAGCACCGCTTCGTGCTGCCTGTTTGTCATCGTCATTGTCGCCCGTGCTGTCACGACTGACGGGACGAGAGCGCCACCTGGCAACCAACTGACTACGACATCCAGAGACGGATGTCGCATACAACCAGCTGATCGTGGTGTCGGGGTGAACGTAGACTGCTCGGATTTACGGCTTGGCTATATTCCTAACGACTTGCCAACAGACATGCACAGACTGACGATGAGACGCAACAACATTACTCGATTGAACGACTACTCCTTGGAGAAGTACACACAGTTGACGTCACTGGATCTGTCGCGAAACGAACTGCGTGCATTGGACGTGCATGCATTCTCTGGCATGTCACGTTTGGAGCAACTCGACCTCACATATAACAAGCTGTGTCTGAACAATAAGACATACCCCGTCGGGCTTTTTTCTGGGATGACGTCATTATGGCGTCTCACGATGACGTCAAACATATGTAATACTCGGCACACTGAATACCCGGCCGAGACATTGGCGCAGTTGTCGAACTTAGAGTATATATCCTTAACGGGGATACCAACTTCTCAACTCGGTGAAGGGTTTGGGCAACTTACCAATTTGAAATCACTCGTATTTGCTGGGCAAGGGTGCAACATGCCAGTTGTAAGAAATATGACTTTTTCCAATTTGAGGAACGTCACGTTGTCACACTTGTGCATAAAAGCCTGTCGTTTGCGGACAATGGAGGCGGGTGCGTTAAAGCCATTGCCTCACTTGAAAACACTCAATCTTGCATGTAACCAGGAGGTCGGCTTCTTCCAGGTGTACACAGCCATTAAAACGGCGACGAGCATGAAACTGAAGACACTCGTCCTAGATGACGTCGACCCCGTGGCGGTGGCTCTTGCTAAGGAGCACTTCGAACACAACGCCTTCACGGACGTCGAGCGTCTGTCGATCCGTGCTAACTACATCATGAGTGTCGACGTGCGCATATGTCGCCCTCTCAAGAACCTCACTGACTTCAATATCGGCTACAACACCATCACATCAATGCAGCCCAAAGTCAACTCTTCGGAGGCGCTCTTTACCACGCTCTTCAGTCTCCATCTAGATGTCATCGACGTCTCGTATGTCTTCGGTAATATCTCCACCTACCGACGTCGTTATTGTTTTCGTGAGGCGATGTCGGAGGAGGAGGACCCGCCTGACCCGACCGAGTACTTCTTCCGAGGACGTCCGCCGTACGACGATCTCGACTACAGCCGACCACGACCACCAACCAAGCCGCTCGTCAGTGAGATGACAAAACAGGAAGAGAAGGAACGTTTGACCATCCCGCCGTCCATACAGATCATCTACGCCGACAACATCGGTCTGAAGTCCTCCAGGACATCGACAGCGGCATTAAATGTAACACGAGACAACGACGTTGTCGTGATGAACGTCTCTGGCAATCCCCAGTTTACAGCCGTCGGCCCCTTCCACGGACTGCGGCGCTGTCAGGTGGTCGACCTCAGACGCTGTGCTATAGAGTATATCAGCCCGGGCGCTCTAAGCGACATGCCCATGCTCAAATACCTCTTTCTAATGGACAACAAAATCGGGAAGAAAGCAACCAATCTGAGAGGCACGTTTGACGGTTTACCATCACTCGAAGTGTTGGATTTGTCCAGCAATAACATTTCTCAGATTCACGCTTCCGCGTTTGCCGGCTTGACTAACCTACGCACTCTGTCGCTGCGTGGAAACCAGCTAACTTCCGTCAGTTTCGACATCAGCGGCTTGCGACATCTGACTACGATCAATCTGGCGGATAACAACATCAATTACATTGATCCGAAATTCTTAGCTGATACAAAACGAATGCACATTGACGTTGACGTTGAGTTACGCGGCAATCAAAGAAATACTCACCACCCTTGGTTGGTCGTCGGTGTCATTGCGAGTTGTGTAGTTGCAGTTGTGATCTCCGTTGGTCTCGTTGCCGTTGCTGTGGGTAGACGTGGGCAGCGTTTTCGCGGCGTTAGGCGACTGCTGCAAAGATGCGAGGACGACGATGAGCTGCTACAACCGATAGGGCCGGCTGACCTGCTGGACGACATGGAACCGGACCTGCCGGCCGAGCAGCCATGTCCATCGGCAGACCTCGAAGAGTAGCCGTATGACTGCTGGAAGAAAAACCGAGGAGAACTATAACACTGCATGATCACGGAAGATGAATCGTGTTAAGTACTGTCCACGGGGTGCATCTGAATGGTGGGCTCTATTGTGTGTTTGTTGATATAAATCGTGAAAGTAGTATTACGTATATTGTGTTGGATGCGTGTAATCTGCATCGTTGATTATGTAGAGGTAACTTCTGGTGCGAATATGTTGACACTGTTTGTTTTGTTCTGAGCATATATCACACAGAAAACTTGTGTAGAACTTGCGCACCTATTTGGTATATCAAAGCTTTGAGTAGTCACACTCTAACAATAACACGGGAATGGGTTAATATTTACTAAGAGAAAAACAGAGCAGTGACACTTGGCATTGTCTAAGCTAATAATTGTATATATGTGATTGATACAACTGCACAGTTATGGTTTCAATAATGTTATTCGCAGGATATAGCTGTTAATAAAACCATTTGATGTTGTTTGAATAGTCACATCTTGTTCTGCTACTTTATGCCACAACAGCTTTCAAGAAGGCCAATTATTTTGGTTAAAAAGTTCATTAGTTTGTAGAATTATTTAATATAGATTTTATTTTGAACACAACTATGACAGACTACTCGCCTTAACACCAATCGTGATTCGAGACCAATTCAACCACGTATGGGACAGCGTGCTTGCCATGCCATCTAGCGAACAGAAGAACTAACTCTTGCCATGCCATCTAGCGAACAGAAGAACTAAATCTTGTCACGCCATCTGGCGAACAGAAGAACTAAATGTCAGAAATCAGTTTAACAAGATTTAACAAGATTTAATTTTTTTTAACAAGATTGCCATCCCAAACGACAAGTTCCAGATTGGCAAGCGGACAAGGAAGCCATTGGCTTAGCGATAGTCCAACAATTTTATCATCTATGCGTAGCCTGCGCTTATAATATATCTGTCAATTCTATTTTTAAACATATTCACACTACTAGCATTAACACAATCATTTGGCAGTTTGTTCCATTCATTTATCACCCTCTGTGAGAAAGAGTACTTTTTCATGTCCAACCTACACTGTTCCTTAACTAATGCTGCTTTGTGTCCTCTGGATCTACTGCCTTCTTTAATTTTGAAGAACATATTCCTATCAACATCCTCATAACCGTTCACTATTTTAAACACTTCTATTTGGTCTCCTCTTAGTCTCCTGGTCTCTAATGTTGTCAAACCACAGTCTTTTCCTTTTCTCTGCTCTTATTATCCTCGACCATCCTGCCACCTGACAATCCCTCTTCACTCACTCGTTTATCTCCCTTTTGTTACACATTCTTCATTTTTCCATCTTTCTTCTTCTTACCAGCTTTCTCCCTCACATTGCCACTGCTCTCCTTGTTCTCACTACCTCTGTTCTCCTCGTTCTCACCGCCTCTGCTCTCCTCGTTCTCACCGACTATGTTCTCCTCTGTCGCACCACCTCTGCTCTCAGCATTCTCCCCACCTCTGCTCTCTTCTTTCTCACCCTGCCGTGTCATCATCAAAATCATACGCCTTAACTCATTTACCTGCTCCTGCAGATATTTCACTGTCATACGCTTTATGTCTTAATTAAATTTACAACTACTGTCTTGCAACTTACTGTCTATGTAACAGCGGACTATAACTAAACGTAATATCGCTCGCGCTAACGAAATTTCAGCGACCTTCTTTAAATGACATTGAATGACTACCTACGGCTAACTTTTAACAGTAAATGTTGCTAAAACAAAATAGTCAGGTTCTCAATCTTTAATATGTACTAAATTATTTACAATAATATTGTGTCTCGTATTATGTACCCAATCAACTGACCACAACAAACCTTAATTATCGCTCGCGCTACCGAGTCTTCGGCGATATACGATATAAACTCCCCTAAATTACTCCTATAGCTAAATTTTAACAGCAACTATTGCCTAAACAAGGACTCTTGTAAGTCTATGTTTAATATACACTTAATAATAATACTTAACCGATCAATATTCCACGCTTTAGACAAATATCCAATCCACCAAATTCAACTCCGTGTTCTCCTCAAGATTTCCCAAGATCAGTTCCCGAAGAATGCAACAGACGATTCCCGAACCGTTGAAGTGACTAAACTTTGATATTTGTGTTAAAAGAAAATCTATGCTAAAAGGCCAATTATTGCTTATTATGTTGATGATTTAATTTCAAAGGCTTTTCTTGTGCCTGGACACAGTCTCATGCCACATGCTGGGTCCCAACAGTCCAGTGTCACATACATGTCCACAATTAGAGGGAGACTAGTGACCGGTGACTGGACACATATGTTGTCCTGTGCGTTAAAAAATCCATATGTTGTAATTCGATTCCTTTCCCAGTTGTATAATAGCCACGTGTCAAACAAAGAACAGACGTGATCTTGGTTATACGTCTGCCATCGTCACGGCATTGCGAGATATGTGCGTGATATGTAGTGGAAGGCAGTGTTAGTTGAGCCACTGGGTTAGTTGAGCCAACAAAGTTTCCCGGGAAACTACAGCAGCGACAGTTACATGGTACCACCCAGTGACAGTTACATGGTACCACCCAGTGACAGTTACATGGTACCACCCAGTGACAGTTACATGGTACCACTCAGTGATTGGACAGATAAAAGTATGTTTTTTTTTGACGTTTTTCGAAACTTTTTGTAATAGTGATTAATGTCTGCTGGTGTGTAAACTATCAATGAACGTGACCAGACTTTATTATTTGTGCACTTACAAATGGTTTAACTATGCACAGAGAAGAAGAGTATTTACATCACTTCGCGCATTAATGAAGAGTTCATTAAGTAAGCTTAATTTTCGAAACGGGGCTAGTTGAGCCACCCAAGGCCCACGGGAGGATTAGTTGAGCAGAGCTTAAAGAACGAAGACAAGTGTTCTTTACCCCAAAATACATAAAGAAATAATTTTTTATCAGCAAATTGGGACATCAGATAGTTACAAGGCAACATATTAGCAGTTAATTACACTGGTTGCATTTGGCCTACAAGTATATATTAATTGTGTCGACTTATTAATTAAGCGTGTAGACTTGTAAAAGACGTGTTGTGTCCATTGGGTAGATGTGTTGGCTGAGTTGTTATGAATTTGTTTACAAGACCTACGTAAATTAAACAAATAAAGCATTTACGTAACCTACGCTACACTGTGGCTCAACTTACCCCACACCAAGTTGAGCCAGCTTACCAAACTTAATTGAATCTGCTATATTGAAGTAGCCCTTTTATTTGTCCCCTAGTCATATTATTCTCCCTACCGTGCTTTATTACCACAGTACCGTACACTTAACCAATATACATGGATCCTGCATGCCAGGGCGTATTCAATTAGTTTATAATGGGGGAAATGCCAGAAAGAGCCATTTTCAGAATAACATATGCGAACAAACTTTCAGTTATCAAATCTACGTAGTTACATAATTACACGCAATCTACACACTCTCATCAAACATATGCATGCATTCATGCATTCATGCATTCATGCAAACGTACAAACATACGCACGCACGCACTCACGCACGCCCTCACGCACACACGCACGGACACACATGTACGCCATTACGACCGTACGCACGCATGCACGCACGCTCCTTCCCGTTCTCTCATCTCTCCCTAATCCCCCCCCCACCTCCCTTTCTCGCATCACCGGTCAGGTGACTTCCAGCCAGTCAGGGTGTCACGGGTCAACGGGCGGGTGACTGACAGTCAGTCGGGTGTCACGTGTCAACGGGCGGGTGACTGACAGCCAGTCGGGTGTCACGTGTCAACGGGCGGGTGACTAACAGCCAGTGGTTGTGTCCTTGCGTGTTCTTCGTTAGAAAGGACGCACAACATAACCTGATCTTACTTACAGCAAACAAGCTATGATCCCTTGTCTCATAGTTGTAGTGTTGTTCCGCATAAATACTTTAGAGAAAAGCCGACAAACAATCTGTAAGGTACTTAAACACAACGTCGGAAATCAACAGAAAACGGACACTGTTGTACAGTCCGCTGTGATAAGATTTATACGAATATCAAATTGCGTCCATGCATTAACCATCTAAGAGTTGTGGTTTCACAAGTCAATTGTCCGGTAGCTAATACAAACTGTCCAACCATTCACGTATCACCTGTTTTATACACATTTAATAGTTCACAATACGACAACATATACAATAGTTTAACATAAACAAAATTAGCACGACTACTACATTGAAGCATTGATTAACCTAAAAAATGCAGATTAAAAATTAGATAATATTAATTCGTATACCTTGAATCATACCTTGAAAGGGTTTGAGGCAGGGAGCCTTCTGGCTCATACATAGCCATCAAATCAGTTGTTATGGCAGTCATTTTGATATTTTATTTTGAAATTGTTTACTTTTAGTGCATTAACACAATCGCTTGGTAGGGTGTTCCATGGCTTGAGTACTCGCTGTGAAAAGAACTGGTGGCGTACATCTAGTCTATTGTGGTGTCGAACTATTGACTTGTTGTGTCTTCCTGGACGGGGGGTATGGATTAGCTCGAATATTCTCTTGGTGTCTATGTCAGTAAATTCATTAATAATCTTGAAAACTTCGAGCCTTTTTTCTCCTATTTTGTAGAGACAGGAGGCCACACTTTCGCATTCTTGGATAATATGGGAGCTTAGAGATTCCAGTGATCATCTTAGTGGCCCTCCTCTGGACACTTTCTGAGTTGTCTATATCTTTCTGAAGATATGGGCACCATGCTTGTTGGCAGTTTTTGATGATGGGTCGGACCAAGGTGATGTATAAGTTTTTGATGTTTTTCATGCTTTTATCTGTGTAGGTCCTACCGTGCACAGCCTCCCACAGTCTGGGATGGAGGCTCCATATATCCAATGTTTTGAGGGGAAAATAGACAAGTTGCAGTGAAACCGTCCTATCAACCATCCTAACTAGATTAAACTGCCCCATTCCTATCCTGAAAACAGTGAAGACGCATGCGCACAATCATACCTGGCAATAACCACGGGTGAAAGAGCTAGCAGGACCTGTAAGAGGACACTTAAGGGGACCTGTAAGAGGACCTGTATAAGGACCTGTATGAGGATATGTAAGAGGATCTGTATAAGTCCCTGTAAGAGGATCTGTATAAGGACATGTAATAGGACCCGTATGAAGACCTGTAAGAGGATTTGTATAAATATATGTATCAGGACCTGTAAGAGGACCTGAATGAACATCTTTGGCAGCATAAGCACATACATCACTTGACTGATTGAGTGAGCACTCCCCACTGATTTAAATGTATATCAGTACTGCCATCTGGTGGCTTTGTGAAGAATTGACACTTCAGCCAGAAACAAGTTGTTATATTATCTTTCAAGTCATTGGTATATATTAGGAATAAAAAAGGTCCTAATACTGAACCTCCCAATCTACTGCAACACGCTGTCATCTGTCAGTCAGCCATTTTACTATTCAGTCGATTGTGCAATCCCCGATACCTTGGGCTTTTAATTTAAGTAGTAAACTTTGATGTGGAAATTTGTTGAAATCTTTCTGAAAATCTAAGTACATCATATCTACTGGTGATCCCTTGTCTATCCACTTAGTCATTTCTTCCAAAAACATAACATATTTGTTAAGCATGACCTCGCTTTTAGAAATCCATATTGATATGGGTTCAGTATGCTGTGTTCACTAGTGATGTCATCCTTGGTGATTATGTACACTTCCCTTTTTATAACTATGTAATTTTGTATCATGGTAGTTTTGTACCTATTTAGTTGTTGGCCTTTTTTCTGGCTGAAGTGTCAATTCTTCACAAAGCCACCAGATGGCAGTACTGATATACATTTAAATCAGTGGGGAGTGCTCACTCAATCAGTCAAGTGATGTATGTGCTTATGCTGCCAAAGATGTTCATTCAGGTCCTCTTACAGGTCCTGATACAGATATTTATACAGATCATCTTACAGGTCTTCATACGGGTCCTATTACATGTCCTTATACAGATCCTCTTACAGGGCCTTATACAGATCCTCTTACATATCCTCATACAGGTCCTCATACAGGTCCTCATACAGGTCCTCTTACAGGTCCCCTTACGATTCCTCTTACAGGTCCTGCTAGCTCTTTCACCCATGGTTATTGCCAGGTATGATTGTGCGCATGCGTCTTCACTGTTTCCAGGATAGGAATGGGGCAGTTTAATCTAGCTAGGATGGTTGATAGGACGGTTTCACTGCAACTTGTCTATTTTTCCCTCAAAAGATTGGATATATGGAGCCTCCATCCCAGACTGTGGGAGGCTGTGCGCGGTAGGACCTACACAGATAAAAGCATGAAAAACATCAAAAACTTATACATCACCATCATCAAAAACTGCCAACAAGCATGGTGCCCATATCTCCAGAAAGATATAGACAACTCAGAAAGTGTCTAGAGGAGGGCCACTAAGATGGTCACTGGAATCTCTAAGCTCCCAATGCGAAAGTGTGGCCTCCTGTCTCTACAAGATAGGAGAAAAAAGGCTGATATGCTTGAAGTTTTCAAGATTATTAATGGATTTACTGACATAGACACCAAGAGAATATTCGAGCTAATCCATACCCCCCGTCCAGGAAGACACAAGTCAATAGTTCGACACCACAGTAGACTAGATGCACGCCACAAGTTCTTTTCACAGCGAGTACTCAAGCCATGGAACACCCTACCAAGCGAATGCGTCAATGCACTAACAGTAAACAATTTCAAAATAAAATATCAAAATTACTGCCATAACCACTGATTTGATGGCTATGTATAAGCCAGAAGGCTCCCTGCCTCAAAACCTTTCAAGGTATGATTCAAGTTATACGAATTAATTATTATATAATTTTTAATCTGTATTTTTAGGTTATATCCTCGTATCAGAATCATTGTCTCTCAATGTAACTAAACTAGATGAAACCAAAGCATCGTATTTTATGTAAATATCTTATATAATTCTATCATGTCTCCTCTGAGTCGACGATAAACCAGAGTTGGTAATTTTAGCCTCTGTAGCTCTTTATAGTCAAGGACTTTATAAAAACCGTGAATTCATTTGGAAGCCCTATGCTGGATGTTTTCAAGGGCTGTGATATGATTCATTAGGGATGGGGTCCAGACTTCATTTGCATATTCTATGTGGGGGCAGACAAGGGACTTAACATTTGTTGTGAAGCACAGTTCATCCATGTGGTCCATAGTACGCCATATTATGCCCATCATTGAGTTGGCCTCATTCATTTGTTGTGACATATCTGCCTCAAAGAGTAACAAAGTAACATATTTAACCTTGTCTGTATTGTTTAGCATTGTCTAATCAGGTCCCAGTGTGCATCCGTCACTTTTTGTGTGTAATTTTCCGATTCTCATTGGGGTGGAATTTCAATACTGACATTATCGTCCTATTGTTGAAATTAGTTCAGTTTAAAGCAGCGCTCTACTTGGATTTTATGTATGTTTGCATCGAGAATGTCTGCAGATCACACCAATGTCAGAATTTTAAGCCTGGATATTTCCGTTCAACTGGATTTTAGTGATTTTATATGACACGCGCCACAGACAGTGAACATCGATCGTCGCCATGGTAATAGCCTATACAAAAGCCAGCAATTTCTTCAACTGTGGTGACAAATTACAAAGTCTGTGATGCGCGTAGCGAAAGCAATCTACAGCGACTTAAAACAGTTACTACATTGACCCACTGACGGACAACTGGTGGTCGCCATTGACAGTACTCTATGAACGTGTAATTCTGTTACCAGGAATGCTGTGCCCACCAAGTTGCCTTTACATTAAATCAATAGGCAACATTTATCAGTGACTGTAACGAATGTTTTGAAACACCTACCTGTCAAATTTGGTTTATATCATTGCGCTTCATAATAGTCTACAAACCTCCAACTAAACCTAAATCGGCCAGTCCAGTATTTTTCAAATAATTTGTCGATCTGTCATTTCTCCAGTTGACTGAGGGCTGATATGTTAACCAGCGAGACTGGCTATGTATCGTCTTTTATAAAATAAAAAGGTTTCTCTTCATTCAGTGAAAAAATAAGTCAAATGTGGTTGAAAAGTGTTCGATGGAACGTATTATCAGCCACTGTTGGACAACTTTTTTAATTTGCCAAATTGTGCACACTGTGGAGGTTATGAAGGGAATTTTGATCATTAGTTTATGACGGATTTAACAGCACAAATACCAGGTAATTGCCCGCTTCCCTGAATTCTTGTGCAGAAACACGGGCTACTGACAGTGATATCACTAAATTTAAACAGGGTTGGAGTCAATTCCATTTAATCAATTCCAATTCAAATTCCATTCAATTAAATCAATTCCAATAATTTTTTTCAATTAATTTTTTTCAATTCTAATTCAAATTCCTGCTAACATCTTTCAATTCCAATTTAAATACAATTCCAATTCTTACTTAATTCTATGGTAGTTTTTCCAAAGCAAACATAATAATAGTAATATGTAATTGTAATAAACAGTTTTTTTCTGTAATAGTAATAGAGGAATTTTTTTTCAAAAGTTATAGTAATGGATCCTAAAGTAATAGATAATAATCTATTACTTTTCTATTACATCTATTGCTGCAAACTTACAAAATATTAGGTATGTTTGCATGTTATTCCAACTGCTAGCAATTGTAAACTATGTGCAATGTACGAACTGCCTATCATCAATCTGGGGTTTAACAAAAATGTCGACTCACTTCAGCATTGATATCTCGTGTACAAGCATCACTGAACAACTATTCTAATCAACAATTAGCGCCACCAGCGCCACTACTACAACCAGTAGAGACACCGCCACATGTACCACCAACGCCACTAATACAACCCGTAGAGACATCGCTACATGTATCACCAACGCCACCATAACCAGTCGAGACATCGCCACATTGTATCACTAACGCCACCACCACAACCAGTCGAGACACCGCCTCGTGTACCACCAACGCCACCACCATAACCAGTCGAGACACCACCACATGTACCACCAGCGCCACCACCACAACCAGTCGAGACACCACCACATGTACCACCAACGCCACCACCACAACCTGTCGAGACACCACCACATGTACCACCAGCGCCACCACCACAACCAGTCGAGACACCACCACATGTACCACCAGCGCCACCACCAAAACCAGTCGAGACACCGCCACGTGTACCACCAGCGCCACCACCACAAACAGTCGAGACACCACCACATGTACCACCAGCGCCACCACCACAACCACTACCGCTGCACATACAGCGACGTTTAAGTGAATATATAACATTACGTCAGTACTATCACCATTTCATGCTACGTCCCACCCGGAAGTAGACTCTGCATGTAGACAATACACAGCAGGCTTCCCTTCTTCCTCGTTCTGTCATGTTGCTTCAATAGTTGTGACAAGCAGCGTGTGATACAACACCACTCTCGTCGGTCGAAGCAAAGTTTTTTATATATCAACTGGGCACTCCAGTAGCCTATTCAAGCCATTGTTTTAACACTTGGACAGACGCAGATTTAAGAGGGGGAACGTACGGCCGGACGGACGGACGGACGGACGGACGGACGGACGGACGGACGGCCGGACGGACGGACGGACGGACGGACGGACGGACGGACGGACGGACGGACGGACGGACGGACGGACGGACGGACGGACGGACGGACGGACGGACGGAAGGACGGACGGACGGACGGACGGACGGACGGACGGACGGACGGACGGACGGACGGACGGACGGACGAGCACGCACATCTCATGCATGCACGCACACAGACAAACGTTCAGTCGGGCACCCTTAGCAATAGCATCTCTAATAATGTTATAACATGTACTTAATTCTATAGAATTCTACAGAGTATTATAGAATTATGTATAAAAAACAATTGAATACTACAGATTCATCCTAATAGAATATGCTTACATATATTTTAATTCTCTATAGATTACTGTGATTGCTATTTGATTTTTTTTTGCATAGTAGGTTATATAATTCCACGGAGCATAATAGAACCTTAATTGTACAGAAAACTATAGAATATTACAAATTCAATAAAAACATCCGATTTCTATGGAAATATGTCCGCAAAAATCCTATTGAATATTCTAAAACAATTCTAAGGCAGGAAGCACACTCAATGGCCATTTCACATTCCAAAGCATAATGTGTAACACTTTTCCGTGCGTTTTGAAGCCGTACATGGCCACTACCTGACATCCGTTAAAATAACTCAATCCTCTACTTCTCTTCCAGGAGCGAGGATGTCCTCTTGCGCCGCTTCCTCCTCGGTCCTATTTGTCCTAAGAGCAACTATTCGTTTGTAATCTTTCTCGTAGCCCTATGACATAAATAAACATTGCATTTCCAATATTCTTATTATTTAAAAATACACAATTCCGCCAGGTGGTGTTACTTGTGTGACCGAGAATGACCTAGACTAGCTTCGGGGCTATCCATAAAGTACGTCACGCTTTTTTTTAGATCTTCACCCCTTTTTTCACGCTTAGTACCACGTACTGGCCTGAACACCCCGCCATAAAACTATGTTCATTTTGAGAAAGTCCCCCACTTATCATACTTTGCATATTTTATGTTCGTTGCATGTCTGCATTGATTCGTAGTTCACGGGCAAAATATATGACTATGACTAAATAATAAGTCAATAGTCTATGTTTGTGTTCGTTTATAATGTGTAATGATCTACGACCTCATTGCACGTAGTAGAACCCTTGTGACTTCCTCTCTGTACTGATACACGCACGACTCGGCGTCACACTGGAATACACGCACGACTCGGCGTCACACTGAAATACAAGCACGACTCGGCGTCACACTGAAATACACGCACGACTCGGCGTCACACTGAAATACACGCACGACTCGGCGTCACACTGAAATACACGCACGACTCGGCGTCACACTGAAATACACGCACGACTCGGCGTCTCACTGAAATACACGCACGACTCGGCGTCACACTGAAATACATGCATGACTCGGCGTCACACTGAAATACACGCACGACTCGGCGTCACACTGAAATACACGCACGACTCGGCATCACACTGAAATACACGCATGACTCGGCATCACACTGAAATACACGCACCACTCGGCATCACACTGAAATACACGCACCACTCGGCATCACACTGAAATACACGCATGACTCGGCGTCACACTGAAATACACACATTTCTGTTCATATGCCTACCCACACACTAGACACCCTCCCAAAAATACACAATCTTATGAAAATTTACCATGGTCAATGCATAGTATACCATGGTTTTTTGAAACAGGTAAACCTTTATACACCATGGTATACCATGGTATATTATGGGATACCATGGTATATTATGGGATACCATGGTATATTATGGGATACCATGGTATATTATGGGATACCATGGTATATTATGGGATGCCATGGTATATTTTCATAAGGGAAGGTACAAAGTCAATTAAATTTTAGCGTATAAAATCTTATGTTGCACAAACTATATCTATTTTAACATCTTGAACACACAAATGTGTTCTAATGATTCGTAATGAACAACAATTTTGTTACTCTAAATTGACTGTTATCAGTTTAATTTAAATGTGTCCGGGTGAATATCATGTTCACATTGCACGCTGAACGACAATGTCGATGTTCATAATCAGATAACGGTCAAATTGAATAAAACTTGGCGCATTAACACACTTTTCTCAATAATACTGATATGTTAACCTTATTTATTTGTAGAACCTGAATAAATGTGTCAGACTGTACTCAGTGTGTGTCACTGGACGTGGTTTCAGTGGCTCACCTGTCAATGTTTCCGTAACGTTAGAGCGGGAGGATGAGATCACTGGACCCGTCATTGCACCTTTCTTCCCACAGGTGAGATACCACTGTATTCATTCTACTGTATCCCTGTTTAATGTCGGAGAAATTGCAAGCAAATCATGTTAAGGAGCATAGATATTTGTAATTTTAATAATATTATTAATGTTAACCAGTGTTAAGACAAACGTTAGAACTACATCTTCCTCAGGTGCCATACCAACTCTGTGGAACTCTCTCCCTACCAGCGTTAAGTTGGCAGGAAATATAGTAACCTTTCAGTGTCAACTAAAAATCAACCTGTTTAAATTTGATTATCCTACATAGCTCCTCAGCATACCAATCCAAATGTTTACGACTGGAATTGTTACACTGAGTAGAAACTGTATATAACCATTATGCTGTTCGCTGCTGAGCTTGGGTTTCCGGAGGAATTTAGCGCAATAAAAGTTTTTTTTGTATTGGATTTAAGGGTACACAGATATATCTATAAGTTGAGTTGTATTCATCCATCTGTTGACCACTTTAACATAGTATATTGAGAGATTGCCTAACCATTTGGTTTTGATGCACGGCACCTCTGAGCTTGGATATCTGAGGAGCGCGATAGAAGTTTTCATATTGTTATAATTGGGTAAAAACAATATTATTTGTCAGTGGATTTCACATAGTTTGGAGGAGGTTAGCGGAATTTGACATATTTTATGGGCATCAACTTTCCAAATCCAGTTGTCAAGGAGAGACAATTGACCTGCTGTATGGTGTGGAAAAAACTAAATCACTGATTGTGCTTTGCAGAAACGCGAGGAGGGCTGGTGTGTGGTGATTGGCGATCCAAAGAGCAACAGCCTCATTTCCATCAAACGTCTGACCTTGCAGCAGAAAGAAAAGGTCCAACTTGACTTTGTTGTTCCATCACCAGGGAAACACAGCTATGTGCTCTACTACATGAGTGATGCTTACATGGGATGTGACCAAGAGTTTAAGTTCAGCATTGACGTGCATGAGGCAGACAGTGGAAGTGAAAGTGATAGCAACTGAAGTGAAACTGAAGTTGTGAAAGAGGGATAGTGAAAGTGGATATAGTTGACACCTATTTGAAGAAAATTGGAAGTGAGAGAACATATGAAAGTGAAAGTGAGGTCATGCAAAGTGAAACCACAGGTAGTGACTGTTCAAGGTTATCAATAGCTAAGAATGTTACAACTTTCACATCGTGGTGAGCATAACAGTATGACATTTTGTTTTATTAATTGTTTAAACTGTTTCATGCCACTTTGAAAGGGACAATACCTGCTAAAACGTTTTAAGCTATTCAAGTTTCTGTCATTGTATGTCTCGCTGTAGCATGCCTTAGTTGTTATGCATTCCTATTTGTGAATGAAACAGGACTGGAACTGTGAAATTATAATACAAATTACAGAAAATTGTGTTTAATTGCTCCTTGTATAACCGTGGACACAGACAACAAGCTGCATGTCAAATACATTTGACAGAGTAAATTGCTATATAACCTTCTTAATGATCAATGTTTAGGCCTGGTAGAAAGAAGTTGATAGGATACAAATCAATATAGATATGGAGTATGGATGGTTCATACTCTCTATGCCAAACTGATGATGAGCTGCAATTCGTACTCAAGAAGATTCGTACCCAGGATGCATATGTGTGCATGTGTTTATATATATATATATATATATATATATATATATATATATATATATATATATATATATATATATATATATATATATATATATATATATATATATATATATATATATATATATATATATATATATATATATATATATATATATATATATATATATATATATATATTACCCTGCAACATGGTCACAACCGTTTGATCACAAAACTAACCAAATCGACTGGGTAAACAGGGGGGGTATTTATGACCAATACAGCTTATTACAGCGTGTTCACAAGTGCCATGGAAAAAATCACACAGCATTTTTTTTTACCAAAAGATAACTTGAGACAGCTAGACCGAATGCGGAATTGCATGTAAAAATGTGGGATAATCCAGAATACCGTATTACATCCCTAGGGAAGTTGGAATGAACCCCTTTTTTGAGAGAATTTGTTTTTACTGTAACATTTTCCAGAAATCATCCCAGAACTGATTCTGTTTGCCCGAACCCCCCTTTTAAAAACCCCGAGGACGGGACTGTGTAAGACGGGTCTGGAGAGTTTTACGTATCAACAATTTCTAATTCAGCGTTAAAGTTTAATTGTAGGCATATTAATTATTTATAGAACATGTCTGAAGTATGCCTATAAAGACAAATAGATTTAACAAAGCCCTAACTTTGGGCCTAAGGTTAAGGACGCCACATAAACTAGGCTTACCATCGAAACGTGTCAAATGGGCAGGATTAGTTTCACTCATCAATATATTCGTATATGATGGAGACCTCTCATTCCCTGCTTTCAAACCTACAGATCGGGTAGAGAGGACTCTGCTTAAAAGAATCATGGATTACAGAATCAGTTGTTTAGTATAATCAAAATGACTTCATTCGCCTCTTTCTGTGTTCCTTCGCCTCCTTGCACCAGTGACCTCTGATCTACCAAATTGGCGATGTATTAAAAAACCACAAAGGCAGTTATTTAGAGTTATTTACCACTATGCTTTTCTACTGTGGTTTACCTGTTTCAAAACACCATAGTGTCTTATCGTGGTTTCCCTGTTTCAAAACACCAAGGTATACCATGGTATATCATTGTATTTTATCTTGGAATACAGTAGTATATTTTCAGGTTATAGGCCCAATTATTAATTGTCAGGATATAGGCCCAATTATTAATTGTCAGGGCATAGGCCCAATCATCAACATCAACAAAGACGTACAATAAGTGCCATTTATCACAACGGTTAGAAAATGTGAGTTAAAAGAATTTTTTGACGTTTTTTTAAACTTTGGGTGATTGTGATTAATGTATGCTGGTGTGTAAACTATCAACGCATGTGACCAGACTTTATTGTCTGTGCACTTACAAATGGTTTAACTATGCACAGGGGAGAAGTTAAATAATCACGTTGTGCATTAATGAGAAATTAATTTTAAAAAGCTTAGTTGTCGAAACGAGGATTGTTGAGCCATCCAGTGCCCAAGGGACGGTTAGTTGAGCAGTGGTTAAAGAATGAAGACGAGTGTTCTTTACCCCCAAATAAATCAACGAATTTGATTTTCCGAAAAATTGGGACATCGGATAGATAAAAGGCAACATATTAGCAGCTGAGATGTTATAAAAACGTATAAATTGCGCGGTGCAATGTCCCGTAAATGTCCTGTAAAAAAGTTGATCAGTTAGCCAATAAAAGTCGTTGTACATTCTTTTGAAAAACAGTGCACATGAAAGTTATTATTTTGCTTCTAACACCCTAATGGTAAATATCTTGCTTCTAACACCCTAATGGTAAATATTTTGCTTCTAACACCCTAATGGTAAATATCAATTATATAATTTTTTTGGAATGCATATTGAAAGAATTAGTCTATGGCGCATGCTAATGCAGTTTGTAGGCATTTGTGTTGTCTCTGTGGTTTAAGATGTCACGCTATGCATATTGTAACCTGCGTATCCTCGAATGGTCACCTTTAAACCATTATGAAAATATACCATGGATTTAAAAAAACACCACCAGAAAAACACAAATAAATACATGTTGACTCATTGTCATGAGACCCAGTAATGCCATTATGGGTCGTTCGCTCGCACAATACAAAGGTTCAAAAACCCAGAGGCGGATCTAGGCTTGTTGGCGGTCAGTCATAGTCATTATGTCGTTCTACTTACGAAGGGGGGGAGGCGGGACGACACATGTGTAGTTGTACTTACAGAAGGGTTAATATTACCCGGCTGCTAATACTTCAGTCTTTGCTTCACATTGACAAAATGGTAAATGCATTCTCGGTGACGTTTTTTCAAGGGTTCGGATGCAAGAAGTCTTTGCCGGAGCACCAAGTTTGTAGACTTCACTGATGCATTCCTTTCCAGTTGGAATTCAGTTGAACTGTACCCCAAGACTGGCATAGCAAGCAATGTTATCACTATCGACAGCCCCCCCCCCCCATCCCCACCCAGTACACGTCTGTTCGAATTAAGTTATGTGCTCATTACTGTTTATACAAAGCGGTGTATTGTGGCGGGCATAGGGCTCCCGGTTCAAGTCATGATGAATGTTCAAGTCATGATGGGTGTTCAAGTCATGATGGGTGTTCAAGTCATGGTGGGTGTTGGGTGTTCGAGTTATGGTGGGTGTTCAAATCATGATGGGTGTTCAAGTTATGGTGGGTGTTCAAATCATGACGGGAGTTCGAGTCATGAAGGGTGTTCGACTCATGGTGGGTGTTCGAATCATGGTGGGTGTTAAAGTCATGGTGGGTGCTCAAGTCATGATGGGTGTTGAAGTCATGATGGGTGTTATGGTGTTCGAGTTATGGTGGGTGTTCAAATCATGGTTGGTGTTGAAGTCATGATGGGTGTTGAAGTCATGACGGGTGTTCGAGTCATGATGGGTGTTCGAGTCATGATGGGCGTTCGAGTCATGATGGGCGTTCGAGTCATGATGGGCGTTCGAATCATGAAGGGTGTTCGAGTCATGATGCGTGTTCGAATCATGGTGGGTGTTCAAGTCATGACGGGTGTTCAAGTTCGAGTTAATGAAGTTGTAGTCTACTGTGTATATGTTGGCCCCATCCACAACCGGTTGTGCAGAAGACTTACATACTGTCCAGGATTTATCTTATAAGATTCCTTCATTTAACTAAACTGAACAGCCCATGGGGAGTACCCTGACGTAATCACAAGCGGCTTTATCCTTCCGTGTATGTGGGGGGGGGGGGTTGGCAACATTCACAAGGGTCCATAATTTTGCATTGATGCCGGAGACTCACACTGCATAGAAGCCGAAGGAGAAGAAACTAGCAACACTGCGGACCACAGGGCCCAGGGTGCTTAGGGAGGGTAATTAATGTATATAAATTATTAGAGCTTAAAAATGCTTTCGGTCGGAATTCATTGTTGAAGTTTAAAATTACATTTTTGGACTGGTGCAGGGGGCACATCGCAAGTTGCACGGGGGCCCCACAGTTGCAATTAAGGGCATATGCACTACACATTTTGGTATGTGGGCTATGCCCCTCCCCCGGAGCGCATGGACATATAGTTGAGCCTCGTCCACGAACTATAAACACGCCATCGATACCATAATACATACGTCACATAACCACGGTAATGGCTGCCATGGTAACCTGATTGAGATGGACTTTCCCGCCGAAAGCAAATTAATAAACATGAGCTATACAACGTCAAAGAACCAGGCTCTGTCGACCCAGATGTTATCGATACACATCGACGTCGTCATGGTGTTAAATACGAATACTTCCTGTTCGCAGTCGATTCACTGAAACCACCATCATTACTGGTGAGAACGTCGACCGAGAGCGGACTGGCACGTTTATTGCTCGTCGTGACTCACCCTAACGTCAAGTCTTGCATTGGCGGCAACAATCAACGCAGTATAGGTAAGATCATCTTGATAACATACTTGTCTTATATTCACACATCACACCGGTTACATGTTGTTTGGTGTTAACTGTGTTTATTTGTGCAACCAAAATTAGTGCATGTTAATTTGAAATCGAGCATGTGTCAACTAAACGGAGCCACTGATTCACTGTAACACAATGACCATGTGTCGCGGTGCATTATTAAACAATGTGGTTTGACAACACTAGATACCAGGATACTAAGAGGAGACCAAATAGAAGTGTTTAAAATAGTGAACGGTTATCAGGATGTTGATAGGAATATGTTCTTCAAACTTAAAGAAGGCAGTAGAACCAGATGACACAAAGCAGCATTAGTTAAGGAGCAGTGTAGGTTGGACATGAAAAAGTATTCTTTCTCACAGAGGGTGATAAATGAATGGAACAAACTGCCAAATGATTGTGTTAATGCTAGTAGTGTGAATATGTTTAAAAATAGAATTGACAGATATCTGATAAAGACGGCTACATATAGATGAGAACATTGTTGGACTCTCGATAAGCCAATGGCTTCCTTGTCCACTAGCCTTCTGGAACTTGTTGTTTGGGATGGCAATTTTGTTAAATCTTGTTAAATGAGTGGTCTTACATGTGTTGTTTCTGTATAATTTACTATTGGCTAGTTTACTGTGTGTTTTTAAGCTGTTTACATTTTGAATTTAATATCACGTGCACGCAGGCCAACGGATTAAGAAAAACACAAATAAATACATGTTGACTCATTGTCATGAGACCCAGTAATACCATTATGGGTCGTTCGCACGCACAGTACAAAGGTTAAAAACCCAGGGGCGGATCTAGGCTTGTTGGCAGCCAGTCATAGTCATAATGTCGTTCTACTTACGAAGGGGGGAGGCGGGACGACACATGTGTAGTTGTACTTACAGAAGGGTTAATAATTATTACCCGGCTGCTTTACATTGACACTATTTCTGGTGTAGGCCTATATACGTTGTCCTTTACCGTAATATTTGCCCCCTCCATGGCTTAGGGGGGTCTTGAGACCCCCTGGATCCGCTGCTGCGTTATATGGATATTATTGTTAATTAAGGGTGCCTACCTGCACGTTTGTCTGTGTGCGTGCATGCATGAGATGCTCGTGCTCGTTCGTTCTTCCGTCCTTGCCCCTCTTAAATGCTGCTTGTCACAACTATTGATGCAACATATCAGAAAGAGAAAGAGGGAAAGATTTTTTTGTATTGTCTACGTGCCGAGCTCACTTCTGGGTGGGGCGTAGGATGAAATGGTGATAGTATTGATGTAATGTAATGTAATGTTATAATATATAATTATATTCACTGACACGTCGCTATATGTGCCGCGGTAGTGGTTGTGGTGGTGGCGCTGGTGGTACATGTGGTGGTGTCTCGACTAGTTGTGGTGGTGGCGCTGGTGGTACATGTGGTGGTATATCGACTGGTTGTGGTGGTGGCGCTGGTGATACATGTGGTGGTGTCTCGACTGGTTGTAGTGGTGGCGCTGGTGGTACATGTGGCGGTGTCTCGACTGGTTGTGGTGGTGGCGCTGGTGGTACATGTGGTGGTGTCTCGACTAGTTGTGGTGGTGGCGCTGGTGGTACATGTGGTGGTGTCTCGACTGGTTGTGGTGGTGGCGTTGGTGGTACATGTGGAGGTGTCTCGACTAGTTGTGGTGGTGGCGCTGGTGATACATGTGGTGGTGTCTCGACTGGTTGTGGTGGTGGCGTTGGTGGTACATGTGGAGGTGCCTCGACTAGTTGTGGTGGTGGCGCTGGTGGTACATGTGGTGGTGTCTCGACTGGTTGTGGTGGTGGCGCTGGTGGTACATGTGGTGGTGTCTCGACTGGTTGTGGTGGCGGCGCTGGTGGTACATGTGGTGGTGTCTCGACTGGTTGTGGTGGTGGCGTTGGTGGTACATGTGGAGGTGTCTCGACTGGTTGTGGTGGCGGCGTTGGTGGTACATGTGGAGGTGTCTCGACTGGTTGTGGTGGTGGCGCTGGTGGTACATGTGGTGGTGTCTCGACTGGTTGTGGTGGTGGCGCTGGTGGTACATGTGGTGGTGTCTCGACTGGTTGTGGTGGCGGCGCTGGTGGTACATGTGGCGGTGTCTCGACTGGTTGTGGTGGTGGCGCTGGTGGTACATATGGTGGTGTCTCGATTGGTTGTGGTGGCGGCGCTGGTGGTACATGTGGCGGTGTCTCGACTGGTTGTGGTGGCGGCGCTGGTGGTACATGTGGTGGTGTCTCGATTGGTTGTGGTGGCGGCGCTGGTGGTACATGTGGTGGTGTCTCGATTGGTTGTGGTGGTGGCGCTGGTGGTACATGTGGTGGTGTCTCGACTGGTTGTGGTGGCGGCGCTGGTGGTACATGTGGTGGTGTCTCGACTGGTTGTGGTGGTGGTGCTGGTGGTACATGTGGTGGTGTCTCGACTGGTTGTGGTGGCGGCGCTGGTGGTACATGTGGCGGTGTCTCGACTGGTTGTGGTGGTGGCGCTGGTGGTACATGTGGTGGTGTCTCGATTGGTTGTGGTGGCGACGCTGGTGGTACATGTGGCGGTGTCTCGACTGGTTGTGGTGGTGGCGCTGGTGGTACATGTGGCGGTGTCTCGATTGGTTGTGGTGGCGGCGCTGGTGGTACATGTGGCGGTGTCTCGACTGGTTGTGGTGGCGGCGCTGGTGGTACATGTGGCGGTGTCTCGACTGGTTGTGGTGGCGGCGCTGGTGGCGCTAATTGTTGATTAGAAATAGTGGTTCAGTGATGCTTGCAAACGATATATCAAATCTGCTCAGATCATGGCCTAGCGGGGTATTGAGACCCCTGTGTATTCAAATACTAGCATACGTATTTCCCCTGAAGAAAATTACTGTACACCTTGACTGTTCTTTTTCAGCGCAATGCCGCCTGGTAGCACCGCTTCGTGCTGCCTGTTTGTCATCGTCATTGTCGCCCGTGCTGTCACGACTGACGGGACGAGAGCGCCACCTGGCAACCAACTGACTACGACATCCAGAGACGGATGTCGCATACAACCAGCTGATCGTGGTGTCGGGGTGAACGTAGACTGCTCGGATTTACGGCTTGGTTATATTCCTAACAACTTGCCAACAGACATGCACAGACTGACGATGAGACGCAACAACATTACTCGATTGAACGACTACTCCTTGGAGAAGTACACACAGTTGACGTCACTGGATCTGTCGCGAAACGAACTGCGTGCATTGGACGTGCATGCATTCTCTGGCCTATCACGTTTGGAGCAACTCGATCTCACATATAACAAGCTGTGTCTGAACAATAAGACATACCCCGTCGGGCTTTTTTCTGGGATGACGTCATTATGGCGTCTCACGATGACGTCAAACATATGTAATACTCGGCACACTGAATACCCGGCCGAGACATTGGCGCAGTTGTCGAACTTAGAGTATATATCCTTAACGGGGATACCAACTTCTCAACTCGGTGAAGGGTTTGGGCAACTTACCAATTTGAAATCACTCGTATTTGCTGGGCAAGGGTGCAACATGCCAGTTGTAAGAAATATGACTTTTTCCAATTTGAGGAACGTCACGTTGTCACACTTGTGCATAAAAGCCTGTCGTTTGCGGACAATGGAGGCGGGTGCGTTAAAGCCATTGCCTCACTTGAAAACACTCAATCTTGCATGTAACCAGGAGGTCGGCTTCTTCCAGGTGTACACAGCCATTAAAACGGCGACGAGCATGAAACTGAAGACACTCGTCCTAGATGACGTCGACCCCGTGGCGGTGGCTCTTGCTAAGGAGCACTTCGAACACAACGCCTTCACGGACGTCGAGCGTCTGTCGATCCGTGCTAACTACATCATGAGTGTCGACGTGCGCATATGTCGCCCTCTCAAGAACCTCACTGACTTCAATATCGGCTACAACACCATCACATCAATGCAGCCCAAGGTCAACTCTTCGGAGGCGCTCTTTACCACGCTCTTCAGTCTCCATCTAGATGTCATCGACGTCTCGAATGTCTTCGGTAATATCTCCACCTACCGACGTCTTTACTGTTTTCGTGAGGCGATGTCTGAGGAGGAGGACCCGCCTGACCCGACCGAGTACTTCTTCCGAGGAGGAGGACCCGCCTGACCCGACCGAGTACTTCTTCCGAGGAGGAGGACCCGCCTGACCCGACCGAGTACTTCTTCCGAGGAGGAGGACCCGCCTGACCCGACCGAGTACTTCTTCCGAGGACGTCCGCCGTACGACGATCTCGACTACAGCCGACCACGACCACCAACCAAGCCGCTCGTCAGTGAGATGACAAAACAGGAAGAGAAGGAACGTTTGACCATCCCGCCGTCCATACAGATCATCTACGCCGACAACATCGGTCTGAAGTCCTCCAGGACATCGACAGCGGCATTAAATGTAACACGAGACAACGACGTTGTCGTGATGAACGTCTCTGGCAATCCCCAGTTTACAGCCGTCGGCCCCTTCCACGGACTGCGGCGCTGTCAGGTGGTCGACCTCAGACGCTGTGCTATAGAGTATATCAGCCCGGGCGCTCTAAGCGACATGCCCATGCTCAAATACCTCTTTCTAATGGACAACAAAATCGGGAAGAAAGCAACCAATCTGAGAGGCACGTTTGACGGTTTACCATCACTCGAAGTGTTGGATTTGTCCAGCAATAACATTTCTCAGATTCACGCTTCCGCGTTTGCCGGCTTGACTAACCTACGCACTCTGTCGCTGCGTGGAAACCAGCTAACTTCCGTCAGTTTCGACATCAGCGGCTTGCGACATCTGACTACGATCAATCTGGCGGATAACAACATCAATTACATTGATCCGAAATTCTTAGCTGATACAAAACGAATGCACATTGACGTTGACGTTGAGTTACGCGGCAATCAAAGAAATACTCACCACCCTTGGTTGGTCGTCGGTGTCATTGCGAGTTGTGTAGTTGCAGTTGTGATCTCCGTTGGTCTCGTTGCCGTTGCTATGGGTAGACGTGGGCAGCGTTTTCGCGGCGTTAGGCGACTGCTGCAAAGACGCGAGGATGACGATGAGCTGCTACAACCGATAGGGCCGGCTGACCTGCTGGACGACATGGAACCGGACCTGCCGGCCGAGCAGCCATGTCCATCGGCAGACCTCGAAGAGTAGCCGTATGACTGCTGGAAGAAAAACCGAGGAGAACTATAACACTGCATGATCACGGAAGATGAATCGTGTTAAGTACTGTCCACGGGGTGCATCTGAATGGTGGGCTCTATTGTGTGTTTGTTGATATAAATCGTGAAAGTAGTATTACGTATATTGTGTTGGATGCGTGTAATCTGCATCGTTGATTATGTAGAGGTAACTTCTGGTGCGAATATGTTGACACTGTTTGTTTTGTTCTGAGCATATATCACACAGAAAACTTGTGTAGAACTTGCGCACCTATTTGGTATATCAAAGCTTTGAGTAGTCACACTCTAACAATAACACGGGAATGGGTTAATATTTACTAAGAGAAAAACAGAGCAGTGACACTTGGCATTGTCTAAGCTAATAATTGTATATATGTGATTGATACAACTGCACAGTTATGGTTTCAATAATGTTATTCGCAGGATATAGCTGTTAATAAAACCATTTGATGTTGTTTGAATAGTCACATCTTGTTCTGCTACTTTATGCCACAACAGCTTTCAAGAAGGCCAATTATTTTGGTTAAAAAGTTCATTAGTTTGTAGAATTATTTAATATAGATTTTATTTTGAACATAACTATGACAGACTACTCGCCTTAACACCAATCGTGATTCGAGACCAATTCAACCACGTATGGGACAGCGTGCTTGCCATGCCATCTAGCGAACAGAAGAACTAACTCTTGCCATGCCATCTAGCGAACAGAAGAACTAAATCTTGTCACGCCATCTGGCGAACAGAAGAACTAAATGTCAGAATTCAGTTTAACAAGATTTAACAAGATTTAATTTTTTTTAACAAGATTGCCATCCCAAACGACAAGTTCCAGATTGGCAAGCGGACAAGGAAGCCATTGGCTTAGCGATAGTCCAACAATTTTATCATCTATGCGTAGCCTGCGCTTATAATATATCTGTCAATTCTATTTTTAAACATATTCACACTACTAGCATTAACACAATCATTTGGCAGTTTGTTCCATTCATTTATCACCCTCTGTGAGAAAGAGTACTTTTTCATGTCCAACCTACACTGTTCCTTAACTAATGCTGCTTTGTGTCCTCTGGATCTACTGCCTTCTTTAATTTTGAAGAACATATTCCTATCAACATCCTCATAACCGTTCACTATTTTAAACACTTCTATTTGGTCTCGTCTTAGTCTCCTGGTCTCTAATGTTGTCAAACCACAGTCTTTTCCTTTTCTCTGCTCTTATTATCCTCGACCATCCTGCCACCTGACAATCCCTCTTCACTCACTCGTTTATCTCCCTTTTGTTACACATTCTTCATTTTTCCATCTTTCTTCTTCTTACCAGCTTTCTCCCTCACATTGCCACTGCTCTCCTTGTTCTCACTACCTCTGTTCTCCTCGTTCTCACCGCCTCTGCTCTCCTCGTTCTCACCGACTATGTTCTCCTCTGTCGCACCACCTCTGCTCTCAGCATTCTCCCCACCTCTGCTCTCTTCTTTCTCACCCTGCCGTGTCATCATCAAAATCATACGCCTTAACTCATTTACCTGCTCCTGCAGATATTTCACTGTCATACGCTTTATGTCTTAATTAAATTTACAACTACTGTCTTGCAACTTACTGTCTATGTAACAGCGGACTATAACTAAACGTAATATCGCTCGCGCTAACGAAATTTCAGCGACCTTCTTTAAATGACATTGAATGACTACCTACGGCTAACTTTTAACAGTAAATGTTGCTAAAACAAAATAGTCAGGTTCTCAATCTTTAATATGTACTAAATTATTTACAATAATATTGTGTCTCGTATTATGTACCCAATCAACTGACCACAACAAACCTTAATTATCGCTCGCGCTACCGAGTCTTCGGCGATATACGATATAAACTCCCCTAAATTACTCCTATAGCTAAATTTTAACAGCAACTATTGCCTAAACAAGGACTCTTGTAAGTCTATGTTTAATATACACTTAATAATAATACTTAACCGATCAATATTCCACGCTTTAGACAAATATCCAATCCACCAAATTCAACTCCGTGTTCTCCTCAAGATTTCCCAAGATCAGTTCCCGAAGAATGCAACAGACGATTCCCGAACCGTTGAAGTGAGTAAACTTTGATATTTGTGTTAAAAGAAAATCTATGTTAAAAGGCCAATTATTGCTTATTATGTTGATGATTTAATTTCAAAGGCCTTTCTGGTGCCTGGACACAGTCTCATGCCACATGCTGGGTCCCAACAGTCCAGTGTCACATACATGTCCACAATTAGAGGGAGACTAGTGACCGGTGACTGGACACATATGTTGTCTTGTGCGTTAAAAAATCCATATGTTGTAATTCGATTCTTTTCCCAGTCGTATAATAGCCACGTGTCAAACAAAGAACAGACGTGATCTTGGTTATACGTCTGCCATCGTCACGGCATTGCGAGATATGTGCGTGATATGTAGTGGAAGGCAGTGTTAGTTGAGCCACTGGGTTAGTTGAGCCAACAAAGTTTCCCGGGAAACTACAGCAGCGACAGTTACATGGTACCACCCAGTGACAGTTACATGGTACCACCCAGTGACAGTTACATGGTACCACTCAGTGATTGGACAGATAAAAGTATGTTTTTTTTTGACGTTTTTCGAAACTTTTTGTAATAGTGATTAATGTCTGCTGGTGTGTAAACTATCAATGAACGTGACCAGACTTTATTATTTGTGCACTTACAAATGGTTTAACTATGCACAGAGAAGAAGAGTATTTACATCACTTCGCGCATTAATGAAGAGTTCATTAAGTAAGCTTAATTTTCGAAACGGGGCTAGTTGAGCCACCCAAGGCCCACGGGAGGATTAGTTGAGCAGAGCTTAAAGAACGAAGACAAGTGTTCTTTACTCCAAAATACATAAAGAAATAATTTTTTATCAGCAAATTGGGACATCAGATAGTTACAAGGCAACATATTAGCAGTTAATTACACTGGTTGCATTTGGCCTACAAGTATATATTAATTGTGTCGACTTATTAATTAAGCGTGTAGACTTGTAAAAGACGTGTTGGGTAGATGTGTTGGCTGAGTTGTTATGAATTTGTTTACAAGACCTACGTAAATTAAACAAATAAAGCATTTACGTAACCTACGCTACACTACACTTGGTGTGGGGTAAGTTGAGCCAGCTTACCAAACTTAATTGAATCTGCTATATTGAAGTAGCCCTTTTATTTGTCCCCTAGTCATATTATTCTCCCTACCGTGCTTTATTACCACAGTACCGTACACTTAACCAATATACATGGATCCTGCATGCCAGGGCGTATTCAATTAGTTTATAATGGGGGAAATGCCAGAAAGAGCCATTTTCAGAATAACATATGCGAACAAACTTTCAGTTATCAAATCTACGTAGTTACATAATTACACGCAATCTACACACTCTCATCAAACATATGCATGCATTCATGCATTCATGCAAACGTACAAACATACGCACGCACGCACTCACGCACGCCCTCACGCACACACGCACGGACACACATGTACGCCATTACGACCGTACGCACGCATGCACGCACGCTCCTTCCCGTTCTCTCATCTCTCCCTAATCCCCCTCCACCTCCCTTTCTCGCATCACCGGTCAGGTGACTTCCAGCCAGTCAGGGTGTCACGGGTCAACGGGCGGGTGACTGACAGTCAGTCGGGTGTCACGTGTCAACGGGCGGGTGACTGACAGCCAGTCGGGTGTCACGTGTCAACGGGCGGGTGACTAACAGCCAGTGGTTGTGTCCTTGCGTGTTCTTCGTTAGAAAGGACGCACAACATAACCTGATCTTACTTACAGCAAACAAGCTATGATCCCTTGTCTCATAGTTGTAGTGTTGTTCCGCATAAATACTTTAGAGAAAAGCCGACAAACAATCTGTAAGGTACTTAAACACAACGTCGGAAATCAACAGAAAACGGACACTGTTGTACAGTCCGCTGTGATAAGATTTATACGAATATCAAATTGCGTCCATGCATTAACCATCTAAGAGTTGTGGTTTCACAAGTCAATGGTCCGGTAGCTAATACAAACTGTCCAACCATTCACGTATCACCTGTTTTATACACATTTAATAGTTCACAATACGACAACATATACAATAGTTTAACATAAACAAAATTAGCACGACTACTACATTAAAGCATTGATTAACCTAAAAAATGCAGATTAAAAATTAGATAATATTAATTCGTATACCTTGAATCATACCTTGAAAGGGTTTGAGGCAGGGAGCCTTCTGGCTCATACATAGCCATCAAATCAGTGGTTATGGCAGTCATTTTGATATTTTATTTTGAAATTGTTTACTTTTAGTGCATTAACACAATCGCTTGGTAGGGTGTTCCATGGCTTGAGTACTCGCTGTGAAAAGAACTGGTGGCGTGCATCTAGTCTATTGTGGTGTCGAACTATTGACTTGTTGTGTCTTCCTGGACGGGGGGTATGGATTAGCTCGAATATTCTCTTGGTGTCTATGTCAGTAAATTCATTAATAATCTTGAAAACTTCGAGCCT
The DNA here is from genome assembly GCA_963662155.1 of Lamellibrachia columna. Classification (NCBI taxonomy): domain Eukaryota; kingdom Metazoa; phylum Annelida; class Polychaeta; order Sabellida; family Siboglinidae; genus Lamellibrachia; species Lamellibrachia columna. Next base: position 22,723,005 of record OY759261.1, on the reverse strand, counting down.
TTTTTCTCCTATTTTGTAGAGACAGGAGGCCACACTTTCGCATTCTTGGATAATATGGGAGCTTAGAGATTCCAGTGATCATCTTAGTGGCCCTCCTCTGGACACTTTCTGAGTTGTCTATATCTTTCTGAAGATATGGGCACCATGCTTGTTGGCAGTTTTTGATGATGGGTCGGACCAAGGTGATGTATAAGTTTTTGATGTTTTTCATGCTTTTATCTGTGTAGGTCCTACCGTGCACAGCCTCCCACAGTCTGGGATGGAGGCTCCATATATCCAATGTTTTGAGGGGAAAATAGACAAGTTGCAGTGAAACCATCCTATCAGCCATCCTAACTAGATTAAACTGCCCCATTCCTATCCTGAAAACAGTGAAGACGCATGCGCACAATCATACCTGGCAATAACCACGGGTGAAAGAGCTAGCAGGACCTGTAAGAGGACACGTAAGGGGACCTGTAAGAGGACCTGTATGAGGACCTGTATGAGGATATGTAAGAGGATCTGTATAAGTCCCTGTAAGAGGATCTGTATAAGGACATGTAATAGGACCCGTATGAAGACCTGTAAGAGGATTTGTATAAATATATGTATCAGGACCTGTAAGAGGACCTGAATGAACATCTTTGGCAGCATAAGCACATACATCACTTGACTGATTGAGTGAGCACTCCCCACTGATTTAAATGTATATCAGTACTGCCATCTGGTGGCTTTGTGAAGAATTGACACTTCAGCCAGAAACAAGTTGTTATATTATCTTTCAAGTCATTGGTATATATTAGGAATAAAAAAGGTCCTAATACTGAACCTCCCAATCTACTGCAACACGCTGTCATCTGTCAGTCAGCCATTTTACTATTCAGTCGATTGTGCAATCCCCGATACCTTGGGCTTTTAATTTAAGTAGTAAACTTTGATGTGGAAATTTGTTGAAATCTTTCTGAAAATCTAAGTACATCATATCTACTGGTGATCCCTTGTCTATCCACTTAGTCATTTCTTCCAAAAACATAACATATTTGTTAAGCATGACCTCGCTTTTAGAAATCCATATTGATATGGGTTCAGTATGCTGTGTTCACTAGTGATGTCATCCTTGGTGATTATGTACACTTCCCTTTTTATAACTATGTCATTTTGTATCATGGTAGTTTTGTACCTATTTAGTTGTTGGCCTTTTTTCTGGCTGAAGTGTCAATTCTTCACAAAGCCACCAGATGGCAGTACTGATATACATTTAAATCAGTGGGGAGTGCTCACTCAATCAGTCAAGTGATGTATGTGCTTATGCTGCCAAAGATGTTCATTCAGGTCCTCTTACAGGTCCTGATACAGATATTTATACAGATCATCTTACAGGTCTTCATACGGGTCCTATTACATGTCCTTATACAGATCCTCTTACAGGGCCTTATACAGATCCTCTTACATATCCTCATACAGGTCCTCATACAGGTCCTCTTACAGGTCCCCTTACGATTCCTCTTACAGATCCTGCTAGCTCTTTCACCCATGGTTATTGCCAGGTATGATTGTGCGCATGCGTCTTCACTGTTTCCAGGATAGGAATGGGGCAGTTTAATCTAGCTAGGATGGTTGATAGGACGGTTTCACTGCAACTTGTCTATTTTTCCCTCAAAAGATTGGATATATGGAGCCTCCATCCCAGACTGTGGGAGGCTGTGCGCGGTAGGACCTACACAGATAAAAGCATGAAAAACATCAAAAACTTATACATCACCATCATCAAAAACTGCCAACAAGCATGGTGCCCATATCTCCAGAAAGATATAGACAACTCAGAAAGTGTCTAGAGGAGGGCCACTAAGATGGTCACTGGAATCTCTAAGCTCCCAATGCGAAAGTGTGGCCTCCTGTCTCTACAAGATAGGAGAAAAAAGGCTGATATGCTTGAAGTTTTCAAGATTATTAATGGATTTACTGACATAGACACCAAGAGAATATTCGAGCTAATCCATACCCCCCGTCCAGGAAGACACAAGTCAATAGTTCGACACCACAGTAGACTAGATGCACGCCACAAGTTCTTTTCACAGCGAGTACTCAAGCCATGGAACACCCTACCAAGCGAATGCGTCAATGCACTAACAGTAAACAATTTCAAAATAAAATATCAAAATTACTGCCATAACCACTGATTTGATGGCTATGTATAAGCCAGAAGGCTCCCTGCCTCAAAACCTTTCAAGGTATGATTCAAGTTATACGAATTAATTATTATATAATTTTTAATCTGTATTTTTAGGTTATATCCTCGTATCAGAATCATTGTCTCTCAATGTAACTAAACTAGATGAAACCAAAGCATCGTATTTTATGTAAATATCTTATATAATTCTATCATGTCTCCTCTGAGTCGACGATAAACCAGAGTTGGTAATTTTAGCCTCTGTAGCTCTTTATAGTCAAGGACTTTATAAAAACCGTGAATTCATTTGGAAGCCCTATGCTGGATGTTTTCAAGGGCTGTGATATGATTCATTAGGGATGGGGTCCAGACTTCATTTGCATATTCTATGTGGGGGCAGACAAGGGACTTAACATTTGTTGTGAAGCACAGTTCATCCATGTGGTCCATAGTACGCCATATTATGCCCATCATTGAGTTGGCCTCATTCATTTGTTGTGACATATCTGCCTCAAAGAGTAACAAAGTAACATATTTAACCTTGTCTGTATTGTTTAGCATTGTCTAATCAGGTCCCAGTGTGCATCCGTCACTTTTTGTGTGTAATTTTCCGATTCTCATTGGGGTGGAATTTCAATACTGACATTATCGCCCTATTGTTGAAATTAGTTCAGTTTAAAGCAGCGCTCTACTTGGATTTTATGTATGTTTGCATCGAGAATGTCTGCAGATCACACCAATGTCAGAATTTTAAGCCTGGATATTTCCGTTCAACTGGATTTTAGTGATTTTATATGACACGCGCCACAGACAGTGAACATCGATCGTCGCCATGGTAATAGCCTATACAAAAGCCAGCAATTTCTTCAACTGTGGTGACAAATTACAAAGTCTGTGATGCGCGTAGCGAAAGCAATCTACAGCGACTTAAAACAGTTACTACATTGACCCACTGACGGACAACTGGTGGTCGCCATTGACAGTACTCTATGAACGTGTAATTCTGTTACCAGGAATGCTGTGCCCACCAAGTTGCCTTTACATTAAATCAATAGGCAACATTTATCAGTGACTGTAACGAATGTTTTGAAACACCTACCTGTCAAATTTGGTTTATATCATTGCGCTTCATAATAGTCTACAAACCTCCAACTAAACCTAAATCGGCCAGTCCAGTATTTTTCAAATAATTTGTCGATCTGTCATTTCTCCAGTTGACTGAGGGCTGATATGTTAACCAGCGAGACTGGCTATGTATCGTCTTTTATAAAATAAAAAGGTTTCTCTTCATTCAGTGAAAAAATAAGTCAAATGTGGTTGAAAAGTGTTCGATGGAACGTATTATCAGCCACTGTTGGACAACTTTTTTAATTTGCCAAATTGTGCACACTGTGGAGGTTATGAAGGGAATTTTGATCATTAGTTTATGACGGATTTAACAGCACAAATACCAGGTAATTGCCCGCTTCCCTGAATTCTTGTGCAGAAACACGGGCTACTGACAGTGATATCACTAAATTTAAACAGGGTTGGAGTCAATTCCATTTAATCAATTCCAATTCAAATTCCATTCAATTAAATCAATTCCAATAATTTTTTTCAATTAATTTTTTTCAATTATAATTCAAATTCCTGCTAACATCTTTCAATTCCAATTTAAATACAATTCCAATTCTTACTTAATTCTATGGTAGTTTTTCCAAAGCAAACATAATAATAGTAATATGTAATTGTAATAAACAGTTTTTTTCTGTAATAGTAATAGAGGAATTTTTTTTCAAAAGTTATAGTAATGGATCCTAAAGTAATAGATAATAATCTATTACTTTTCTATTACATCTATTGCTGCAAACTTACAAAATATTAGGTATGTTTGCATGTTATTCCAACTGCTAGCAATTGTAAACTATGTGCAATGTACGAACTGCCTATCATCAATCTGGGGTTTAACAAAAATGTCGACTCACTTCAGCATTGATATCTCGTGTACAAGCATCACTGAACAACTATTCTAATCAACAATTAGCGCCACCAGCGCCACTACTACAACCAGTAGAGACACCGCCACATGTACCACCAACGCCACTAATACAACCCGTAGAGACATCGCTACATGTATCACCAACGCCACCATAACCAGTCGAGACATCGCCACATTGTATCACTAACGCCACCACCACAACCAGTCGAGACACCGCCTCGTGTACCACCAACGCCACCACCATAACCAGTCGAGACACCACCACATGTACCACCAGCGCCACCACCACAACCAGTCGAGACACCACCACATGTACCACCAACGCCACCACCACAACCTGTCGAGACACCACCACATGTACCACCAGCGCCACCACCACAACCAGTCGAGACACCACCACATGTACCACCAGCGCCACCACCAAAACCAGTCGAGACACCGCCACGTGTACCACCAGCGCCACCACCACAAACAGTCGAGACACCACCACATGTACCACCAGCGCCACCACCACAACCACTACCGCTGCACATACAGCGACGTTTAAGTGAATATATAACATTACGTCAGTACTATCACCATTTCATGCTACGTCCCACCCGGAAGTAGACTCTGCATGTAGACAATACACAGCAGGCTTCCCTTCTTCCTCGTTCTGTCATGTTGCTTCAATAGTTGTGACAAGCAGCGTGTGATACAACACCACTCTCGTCGGTCGAAGCAAAGTTTTTTATATATCAACTGGGCACTCCAGTAGCCTATTCAAGCCATTGTTTTAACACTTGGACAGACGCAGATTTAAGAGGGGGAACGTACGGCCGGTAGGACGGACGGACGGACGGACGGACGGACGGACGGACGGACGGACGGACGGACGGACGGACGGACGGACGGACGGACGGACGGACGGACGGACGGACGGACGGACGGACGGACGGACGGACGGACGGACGGACGGACGGACGGACGGACGGACGGACGGACGGACGGACGGACGGACGGACGGACGGACGGACGGACGGACGGACGGACGGACGGACGGACGGTAGGAAGGACGGACGAGCACGCACATCTCATGCGTGCACGCACACAGACAAACGTTCAGTCGGGCACCCTTAGCAATAGCATCTCTAATAATGTTATAACATGTACTTAATTCTATAGAATTCTACAGAGTATTATAGAATTATGTATAAAAAACAATTGAATACTACAGATTCATCCTAATAGAATATGCTTACATATATTTTAATTCTCTATAGATTACTGTGATTGCTATTTGATTTTTTTTTGCATAGTAGGTTATATAATTCCACGGAGCATAATAGAACCTTAATTGTACAGAAAACTATAGAATATTACAAATTCAATAAAAACATCCGATTTCTATGGAAATATGTCCGCAAAAATCCTATTGAATATTCTAAAACAATTCTAAGGCAGGAAGCACACTCAATGGCCATTTCACATTCCAAAGCATAATGTGTAACACTTTTCCGTGCGTTTTGAAGCCGTACATGGCCACTACCTGACATCCGTTAAAATAACTCAATCCTCTACTTCTCTTCCAGGAGCGAGGATGTCCTCTTGCGCCGCTTCCTCCTCGGTCCTATTTGTCCTAAGAGCAACTATTCGTTTGTAATCTTTCTCGTAGCCCTATGACATAAATAAACATTGTATTTCCAATATTCTTATTATTTAAAAATACACAATTCCGCCAGGTGGTGTTACTTGTGTGACCGAGAATGACCTAGACTAGCTTCGGGGCTATCCATAAAGTACGTCACGCTATTTTTTAGATCTTCACCCCTTTTTTCACGCTTAGTACCACGTACTGGCCTGAACACCCCGCCATAAAACTATGTTCATTTTGAGAAAGACCCCCACTTATCATACATTGCATATTTTATGTTCGTTGCATGTCTGCATTGATTCGTAGTTCACGGGCAAAATATATGACTATGACTAAATAATAAGTCAATAGTCTATGTTTGTGTTCGTTTATAATGTGTAATGATCTACGACCTCATTGCACATAGTAGAACCCTTGTGACTTCCTCTCTGTACTGATACACGCACGACTCGGCGTCACACTGGAATACACGCACGACTCGGCGTCACACTGAAATACAAGCACGACTCGGCGTCACACTGAAATACACGCACGACTCGGCGTCACACTGAAATACACGCACGACTCGGCGTCACACTGAAATACACGCACGACTCGGCGTCACACTGAAATACACGCACGACTCGGCGTCACACTTAAATACACGCACGACTCGGCGTCACACTGATATACACGCACGACTCGGCATCACACTGAAATACACGCATGACTCGGCATCACACTGAAATACACGCACCACTCGGCATCACACTGAAATACACGCACCACTCGGCATCACACTGAAATACACGCATGACTCGGCGTCACACTGAAATACACACATTTCTGTTCATATGCCTACCCACACACTAGACACCCTCCCAAAAATACACAATCTTATGAAAATTTACCATGGTCAATGCATAGTATACCATGGTTTTATGAAACAGGTAAACCTTTATACACCATGGTATACCATGGTATATTATGGGATACCATGGTATATTATGGGATACCATGGTATATTATGGGATACCATGGTATATTATGGGATACCATGGTATATTATGGGATACCATGGTATATTATGGGATACCATGGTATATTTTCATAAGGGAAGGTACAAAGTCAATTAAATTTTAGCGTATAAAATCTTATGTTGCACAAACTATATCTATTTTAACATCTTGAACACACAAATGTGTTCTAATGATTCGTAATGAACAACAATTTTGTTACTCTAAATTGACTGTTATCAGTTTAATTTAAATGTGTCCGGGTGAATATCATGTTCACATTGCACGCTGAACGACAATGTCGATGTTCATAATCAGATAACGGTCAAATTGAATAAAACTTGGCGCATTAACACACTTTTCTCAATAATACTGATATGTTAACCTTATTTATTTGTAGAACCTGAATAAATGTGTCAGACTGTACTCAGTGTGTGTCACTGGACGTGGTTTCAGTGGCTCACCTGTCAATGTTTCCGTAACGTTAGAGCGGGAGGATGAGATCACTGGACCCGTCATTGCACCTTTCTTCCCACAGGTGAGATACCACTGTATTCATTCTACTGTATCCCTGTTTAATGTCGGAGAAATTGCATGCAAATCATGTTAAGGAGCATAGATATTTGTAATTTTAATAATATTATTAATGTTAACCAGTGTTAAGACAAACGTTAGAACTACATCTTCCTCAGGTGCCATACCAACTCTGTGGAACTCTCTCCCTACCAGCGTTAAGTTGGCAGGAAATATAGTAACCTTTCAGTGTCAACTAAAAATCAACCTGTTTAAATTTGATTATCCTACATAGCTCCTCAGCATACCAATCCAAATGTTTACGACTGGAATTGTTACACTGAGTAGAAACTGTATATAACCATTCTGCTGTTCGCTGCTGAGCTTGGGTTTCCGGAGGAATTTAGCGCAATAAAAGTTTTTTTGTATTGGATTTAAGGGTACACAGATATATCTATAAGTTGAGTTGTATTCATCCATCTGTTGACCACTTTAACATAGTATATTGAGAGATTGCCTAACCATTTGGTTTTGATGCACGGCACCTCTGAGCTTGGATATCTGAGGAGCGCGATAGAAGTTTTCATATTGTTATAATTGGGTAAAAACAATATTATTTGTCAGTGGATTTCACATAGTTTGGAGGAGGTTAGCGGAATTTGACATATTTTATGGGCATCAACTTTCCAAATCCAGTTGTCAAGGAGAGACAATTGACCTGCTGTATGGTGTGGAAAAAACTAAATCACTGATTGTGCTTTGCAGAAACGCGAGGAGGGCTGGTGTGTGGTGATTGGCGATCCAAAGAGCAACAGCCTCATTTCCATCAAACGTCTGACCTTGCAGCAGAAAGAAAAGGTCCAACTTGACTTTGTTGTTCCATCACCAGGGAAACACAGCTATGTGCTCTACTACATGAGTGATGCTTACATGGGATGTGACCAAGAGTTTAAGTTCAGCATTGACGTGCATGAGGCAGACAGTGGAAGTGAAAGTGATAGCAACTGAAGTGAAACTGAAGTTGTGAAAGAGGGATAGTGAAAGTGGATACAGTTGACACCTATTTGAAGAAAATTGGAAGTGAGAGAACATATGAAAGTGAAAGTGAGGTCATGCAAAGTGAAACCACAGGTAGTGACTGTTCAAGGTTATCAATAGCTAAGAATGTTACAACTTTCACATCGTGGTGAGCATAACAGTATGACATTTTGTTTTATTAAATTGTTTAAACTGTTTCATGCCACTTTGAAAGGGACAATACCTGCTAAAACGTTTTAAGCTATTCAAGTTTCTGTCATTGTATGTCTCGCTGTAACATGCCTTAGTTGTTATGCATTCCTATTTGTGAATGAAACAGGACTGGAACTGTGAAATTATAATACAAATTACAGAAAATTGTGTTTAATTGCTCCTTGTATAACCGTGGACACAGACAACAAGCTGCATGTCAAATACATTTGACAGAGTAAATTGCTATATAACCTTCTTAATGATCAATGTTTAGGCCTGGTAGAAAGAAGTTGATAGGATACAAATCAATATAGATATGGAGTATGGATGGTTCATACTCTCTATGCCAAACTGATGATGAGCTGCAATTCGTACTCAAGAAGATTCGTACCCAGGATGCATATGTGTGCATGTGTTTATATATATATATATATATATATATATATATATATATATATATATATATATATATATATATATATATTATATATATATATATATATATATATATATATATATATATATATATATATATATATATATATATATATATTACCCTGCAACATGGTCACAACCGTTTGATCACAAAACTAACCAAATCGACTGGGTAAACAGGGGGGGTATTTATGACCAATACAGCTTATTACAGCGTGTTCACAAGTGCCATGGAAAAAATCACACAGCATTTTTTTTTACCAAAAGATAACTTGAGACAGCTAGACCGAATGCGGAATTGCATGTAAAAATGTGGGATAATCCAGAATACCGTATTACATCCCTAGGGAAGTTGGAATGAACCCCTTTTTTGAGAGAATTTGTTTTTACTGTAACATTTTCCAGAAATCATCCCAGAACTGATTCTGTTTGCCCGAACCCCCCTTTTAAAAACCCCGAGGACGGGACTGTGTAAGACGGGTCTGGAGAGTTTTACGTATCAACAATTTCTAATTCAGCGTTAAAGTTTAATTGTAGGCATATTAATTATTTATAGAACATGTCTGAAGTATGCCTATAAAGACAAATAGATTTAACAAAGCCCTAACTTTGGGCCTAAGGTTAAGGACGCCACATAAACTAGGCTTACCATCGAAACGTGTCAAATGGGCAGGATTAGTTTCACTCATCAATATATTCGTATATGATGGAGACCTCTCATTCCCTGCTTTCAAACCTACAGATCGGGTAGAGAGGACTCTGCTTAAAAGAATCATGGATTACAGAATCAGTTGTTTAGTATAATCAAAATGACTTCATTCGCCTCTTTCTGTGTTCCTTCGCCTCCTTGCACCAGTGACCTCTGATCTACCAAATTGGCGATGTATTAAAAAACCACAAAGGCAGTTATTTAGAGTTATTTACCACTATGCTTTTCTACTGTGGTTTACCTGTTTCAAAACACCATAGTGTCTTATCGTGGTTTCCCTGTTTCAAAACACCAAGGTATACCATGGTATATCATTGTATTTTATCTTGGAATACAGTAGTATATTTTCAGGTTATAGGCCCAATTATTAATTGTCAGGATATAGGCCCAATTATTAATTGTCAGGGCATAGGCCCAATCATCAACATCAACAAAGACGTACAATAAGTGCCATTTATCACAACGGTTAGAAAATGTGAGTTAAAAGAATTTTGTGACGTTTTTTTAAACTTTGGGTGATTGTGATTAATGTATGCTGGTGTGTAAACTATCAACGCATGTGACCAGACTTTATTGTCTGTGCACTTACAAATGGTTTAACTATGCACAGGGGAGAAGTTAAATAATCACGTTGTGCATTAATGAGAAATTAATTTTAAAAAGCTTAGTTGTCGAAACGAGGATTGTTGAGCCATCCAGTGCCCAAGGGACGGTTAGTTGAGCAGTGGTTAAAGAATGAAGACGAGTGTTCTTTACCCCCAAATAAATCAACGAATTTGATTTTCCGAAAAATTGGGACATCGGATAGATAAAAGGCAACATATTAGCAGCTGAGATGTTATAAAAACGTATAAATTGCGCGGTGCAATGTCCCGTAAATGTCCTGTAAAAAAGTTGATCAGTTAGCCAATAAAAGTCGTTGTACATTCTTTTGAAAAACAGTGCACATGAAAGTTATTATTTTGCTTCTAACACCCTAATGGTAAATATCTTGCTTCTAACACCCTAATGGTAAATATTTTGCTTCTAACACCCTAATGGTAAATATCAATTATATAATTTGTTTGGAATGCATATTGAAAGAATTAGTCTATGGCGCATGCTAATGCAGTTTGTAGGCATTTGTGTTGTCTCTGTGGTTTAAGATGTCACGCTATGCATATTGCAACCTGCGTATCCTCGAATGGTCACCTTTAAACCATTATGAAAATATACCATGGATTTAAAAAAACACCAATAAATACTGTGTGTTTTTAAGCTGTTTACATTTTGAATTTAATATCACGTGCACGTAGGCCAACGGATTAAGAAAAACACAAAAAAATACATGTTGACTCATTGTCATGAGACCCAGTAATGCCTTTATGGGTCGTTCGCTCGCACAATACAAAGGTTCAAAAACCCAGAGGCGGATCTAGGCTTGTTGGCGATCAGTCATAGTCATTATGTCGTTCTACTTACGAAGGGGGGGGGGGAGGCGGGACGACACATGTGTAGTTGTACTTACAGAAGGGTTAATATTACCCGGCTGCTAATACTTCAGTCTTTGCTTCACATTGACAAAATGGTAAATGCATTCTCGGTGACGTTTTTTCAAGGGTTCGGATGCAAGAAGTCTTTGCCGGAGCACCAAGTTTGTAGACTTCACTGATGCATTCCTTTCCAGTTGGAATTCAGTTGAACTGTACCCCAAGACTGGCATAGCAAGCAATGTTATCACTATCGACAGCCCCCCCCCCATCCCCACCCAGTACACGTCTGTTCGAATTAAGTTATGTGCTCATTACTGTTTATACAAAGCGGTGTATTGTGGCGGGCATAGGGCTCCCGGTTCAAGTCATGATGAATGTTCAAGTCATGATGGGTGTTCAAGTCATGGTGGGTGTTGGGTGTTCGAGTTATGGTGGGTGTTCAAATCATGATGGGTGTTCAAGTTATAGTGGGTGTTCAAATCATGACGGGAGTTCGAGTCATGAAGGGTGTTCGACTCATGGTGGGTGTTCGAATCATGGTGGGTGCTCAAGTCATGATGGGTGTTCAAGTCATGATGGGTGTTATGGTGTTCGAGTTATGGTGGGTGTTCAAATCATGGTTGGTGTTGAAGTCATGATGGGTGTTGAAGTCATGACGGGTGTTCGAGTCATGATGGGTGTTCGAGTCATGATGGGCGTTCGAGTCATGATGGGCGTTCGAGTCATGATGGGCGTTCGAATCATGAATGGTGTTCGAGTCATGAAGGGTGTTCGAGTCATGATGCGTGTTCGAATCATGGTGGGTGTTCAAGTCATGACGGGTGTTCAAGTTCGAGTTAATGAAGTTGTAGTCTACTGTGTATATGTTGGCCCCATCCACAACCGGTTGTGCAGAAGAACTACATACTGTCCAGGATTTATCTTATAAGATTCCTTCATTTAACTAAACTGAACAGCCCATGGGGAGTACCCTGACGTAATCACAGGCGGTTTTATCCTTCCGTGTATGTGGGGGGGGGGGTTGGCAACATTCACAAGGGTCCATAATTTTGCATTGATGCCGGAGACTCACACTGCATAGAAGCCGAGGGAGAAGAAACTAGCAACACTGCGGACCACAGGGCCCAGGGTGCTTAGGGAGGGTAATTAATGTATATAAATTATTAGAGCTTAAAAATGCTTTCGGTCGGAATTCATTGTTGAGGTTTAAAATTACATTTTTGGACTGGTGCAGGGGGCACATCGCAAGTTGCACGGGGGCCCCACAGTTGCAATTAAGGGCATATGCACTACACATTTTTCTATGTGGGCTATGCCCCTCCCCCGGAGTGCATGGACATATAGTTGAGCCTCGTCCACGAACTATAAACACGCCATCGATACCATAATACATACGTCACATAACCACGGTAATGGCTGCCATGGTAACCTGATTGAGATGGACTTTCCCGCCGAAAGCAAATTAATAAACATGAGCTATACAACGTCAAAGAACCAGGCTCTGTCGACCCAGATGTTATCGATACACATCGACGTCGTCATGGTGTTAAATACGAATACTTCCTGTTCGCAGTCGATTCACTGAAACCACCATCATTACTGGTGAGAACGTCGACCGAGAGCGGACTGGCACGTTTATTGCTCGTCGTGACTCACCCTAACGTCAAGTCTTGCATTGGCGGCAACAATCAACGAAGTATAGGTAAGATCATCTTGATAACATACTTGTCTTATATTCACACATCACACCGGTTACATGTTTGGTGTTAACTGTGTTTATTTGTGCAACCAAAATTAGTGCATGTTAATTTGAAATCGAGCATGTGTCAACTAAACGGAGCCACTGATTCACTGTAACACAATGACCATGTGTCGCGGTGCATTATTAAACAATGTGGTTTGACAACACTAGATACCAGGATACTAAGAGGAGACCAAATAGAAGTGTTTAAAATAGTGAACGGTTATCAGGATGTTGATAGGAATATGTTCTTCAAACTTAAAGAAGGCAGTAGAACCAGATGACACAAAGCAGCATTAGTTAAGGAGCAGTGTAGGTTGGACATGAAAAAGTATTCTTTCTCACAGAGGGTGATAAATGAATGGAACAAACTGCCAAATATTTGTGTTAATGCTAGTAGTGTGAATATGTTTAAAAATAGAATTGACAGATATCTGATAAAGACGGCTACATATAGATGAGAACATTGTTGGACTCTCGATAAGCCAATGGCTTCCTTGTCCACTAGCCTTCTGGAACTTGTTGTTTGGGATGGCAATTTTGTTAAATCTTGTTAAATGAGTGGTCTTACATGTGTTGTTTCTGTATAATTTACTATTGGCTAGTTTACTGTGTGTTTTTAAGCTGTTTACATTTTGAATTTAATATCACGTGCACGCAGGCCAACGGATTAAGAAAAACACAAATAAATACATGTTGACTCATTGTCATGAGACCCAGTAATACCATTATGGGTCGTTCGCACGCACAGTACAAAGGTTAAAAACCCAGGGGCGGATCTAGGCTTGTTGGCAGCCAGTCATAGTCATAATGTCGTTCTACTTACGAAGGGGGGAGGCGGGACGACACATGTGTAGTTGTACTTACAGAAGGGTTAATAATTATTACCCGGCTGCTTTACATTGACACTATTTCTGGTGTAGGCCTATATACGTTGTCCTTTACCGTAATATTTGCCCCCTCCATGGCTTAGGGGGGTCTTGAGACCCCCTGGATCCGCTGCTGCGTTATATGGATATTATTGTTAATTAAGGGTGCCTACCTGCACGTTTGTCTGTGTGCGTGCATGCATGAGATGCTCGTGCTCGTTCGTTCTTCCGTCCTTGCCCCTCTTAAATGCTGCTTGTCACAACTATTGATGCAACATATCAGAAAGAGAAAGAGGGAAAGATTTTTTTGTATTGTCTACGTGCCGAGCTCACTTCTGGGTGGGGCGTAGGATGAAATGGTGATAGTATTGATGTAATGTAATGTAATGTTATAATATATAATTATATTCACTGACACGTCGCTATATGTGCCGCGGTAGTGGTTGTGGTGGTGGCGCTGGTGGTACATGTGGTGGTGTCTCGACTAGTTGTGGTGGTGGCGCTGGTGGTACATGTGGTGGTATATCGACTGGTTGTGGTGGTGGCGCTGGTGATACATGTGGTGGTGTCTCGACTGGTTGTAGTGGTGGCGCTGGTGGTACATGTGGCGGTGTCTCGACTGGTTGTGGTGGTGGCGCTGGTGGTACATGTGGTGGTGTCTCGACTAGTTGTGGTGGTGGCGCTGGTGGTACATGTGGTGGTGTCTCGACTGGTTGTGGTGGTGGCGTTGGTGGTACATGTGGAGGTGTCTCGACTAGTTGTGGTGGTGGCGCTGGTGATACATGTGGTGGTGTCTCGACTGGTTTTGGTGGTGGCGTTGGTGGTACATGTGGAGGTGTCTCGACTAGTTGTGGTGGTGGCGCTGGTGGTACATGTGGTGGTGTCTCGACTGGTTGTGGTGGTGGCGCTGGTGGTACATGTGGTGGTGTCTCGACTGGTTGTGGTGGCGGCGCTGGTGGTACATGTGGTGGTGTCTCGACTGGTTGTGGTGGTGGCGTTGGTGGTACATGTGGAGGTGTCTCGACTGGTTGTGGTGGCGGCGTTGGTGGTACATGTGGAGGTGTCTCGACTGGTTGTGGTGGTGGCGCTAGTGGTACATGTGGTGGTGTCTCGACTGGTTGTGGTGGTGGCGCTGGTGGTACATGTGGTGGTGTCTCGACTGGTTGTGGTGGCGGCGCTGGTGGTACATGTGGCGGTGTCTCGACTGGTTGTGGTGGCGGCGCTGGTGGTACATGTGGTGGTGTCTCGATTGGTTGTGGTGGCGGCGCTGGTGGTACATGTGGCGGTGTCTCGACTGGTTGTGGTGGCGGCGCTGGTGGTACATGTGGTGGTGTCTCGATTGGTTGTGGTGGTGGCGCTGGTGGTACATGTGGTGGTGTCTCGACTGGTTGTGGTGGCGGCGCTGGTGGTACATGTGGTGGTGTCTCGACTGGTTGTGGTGGTGGTGCTGGTGGTACATGTGGTGGTGTCTCGACTGGTTGTGGTGGCGGCGCTGGTGGTACATGTGGCGGTGTCTCGACTGGTTGTGGTGGTGGCGCTGGTGGTACATGTGGTGGTGTCTCGATTGGTTGTGGTGGCGACGCTGGTGGTACATGTGGCGGTGTCTCGACTGGTTGTGGTGGTGGCGCTGGTGGTACATGTGGCGGTGTCTCGATTGGTTGTGGTGGCGGCGCTGGTGGTACATGTGGCGGTGTCTCGACTGGTTGTGGTGGCGGCGCTGGTGGTACATGTGGCGGTGTCTCGACTGGTTGTGGTGGCGGCGCTGGTGGCGCTAATTGTTGATTAGAAATAGTGGTTCAGTGATGCTTGCAAACGATATATCAAATCTGCTCAGATCATGGCCTAGCGGGGTATTGAGACCCCTGTGTATTCAAATACTAGCATACGTATTTCCCCTGAAGAAAATTACTGTACACCTTGACTGTTCTTTTTCAGCGCAATGCCGCCTGGTAGCACCGCTTCGTGCTTCCTGTTTGTCATCGTCATTGTCGCCCGTGCTGTCACGACTGACGGGACGAGAGCGCCACCTGGCAACCAACTGACTACGACATCCAGAGACGGATGTCGCATACAACCAGCTGATCGTGGTGTCGGGGTGAACGTAGACTGCTCGGATTTACTGCTTGGTTATATTCCTAACGACTTGCCAACAGACATGCACAGACTGACGATGAGACGCAACAACATTACTCGATTGAACGACTACTCCTTGGAGAAGTACACACAGTTGACGTCACTGGATCTGTCGCGAAACGAACTGCGTGCATTGGACGTGCATGCATTCTCTGGCCTATCACGTTTGGAGCAACTCGATCTCACATATAACAAGCTGTGTCTGAACAATAAGACATACCCCGTCGGGCTTTTTTCTGGGATGACGTCATTATGGCGTCTCACGATGACGTCAAACATATGTAATACTCGGCACACTGAATACCCGGCCGAGACATTGGCGCAGTTGTCGAACTTAGAGTATATATCCTTAACGGGGATACCAACTTCTCAACTCGGTGAAGGGTTTGGGCAACTTACCAATTTGAAATCACTCGTATTTGCTGGGCAAGGGTGCAACATGCCAGTTGTAAGAAATATGACTTTTTCCAATTTGAGGAACGTCACGTTGTCACACTTGTGCATAAAAGCCTGTCGTTTGCGGACAATGGAGGCGGGTGCGTTAAAGCCATTGCCTCACTTGAAAACAGTCAATCTTGCATGTAACCAGGAGGTCGGCTTCTTCCAGGTGTACACAGCCATTAAAACGGCGACGAGCATGAAACTGAAGACACTCGTCCTAGATGACGTCGACCCCGTGGCGGTGGCTCTTGCTAAGGAGCACTTCGAACACAACGCCTTCACGGACGTCGAGCGTCTGTCGATCCGTGCTAACTACATCATGAGTGTCGACGTGCGCATATGTCGCCCTCTCAAGAACCTCACTGACTTCAATATCGGCTACAACACCATCGTATTAATGCAGCCCAAGGTCAACTCTTCGGAGGCGCTCTTTACCACGCTCTTCAGTCTCCATCTAGATGTCATCGACGTCTCGAATGTCTTCGGAAATATCTCCACCTACCGACGTCTTTACTGTTTTCGTGAGGCGATGTCGGAGGAGGAGGACCCGCCTGACCCGACCGACTACTTCTTCCGAGGACGTCCGCCGTTCGACGATCTCGACTACAGCCGACCACGACCACCAACCAAGCCGCTCGTCAGTGAGATGACAGAACAGAGAGAGAAGGAACGTTTGACCATCCCGCCGTCCGTACAGATCATCTACGCCGACAACATCGGTCTGAAGTCCTCCAGGACATCAACAGCGGCATTAAATGTAACACGAGACAACGACGTTGTCGTGATGAACGTCTCTGGCAATCCCCAGTTTACAGCCGTCGGCCCCTTCCACGGACTGCGGCGCTGTCAGGTGGTCGACCTCAGACGCTGTGCTATAGAGTCTATCAGCCCGGGCGCTCTAAGCGACATGCCCATGCTCAAATATCTCTTTCTAATGGACAACAAAATCGGGAAGAAAGCAACCAATCTGAGAGGCACGTTTGACGGTTTACCATCACTCGAAGTGTTGGATTTGTCCAGCAATAACATTTCTCAGATTCACGCTTCCGCGTTTGCCGGCTTGACTAACCTACGCACTCTGTCGCTGCGTGGAAACCAGCTAACTTCCGTCAGTTTCGACATCAGCGGCTTGCGACATCTGACTACGATCAATCTGGCGGATAACAACATCAGTTACATTGATCCGAAATTCTTAGCTGATACAAAACGCATGCACATTGACGTTGACGTTGAGTTACGCGGCAATCAAAGAAATACTCACCACCCTTGGTTGTTCGTCGGTGTCATTGCGAGTTGTGTAGTTGCAGTTGTGATCTCCGTTGGTCTCGTTGCCGTTGCTGTGGGTAGACGTGGGCAGTGTTTTCGTGGCGTTAGGCGACTGCTGCAAAGATGCGAGGATGACGATGAGCTGCTACAACCGATAGGGCCGGCTGACCTGCTGGACGACATGGAACAGGACCTGCCGGAACACGATTGACCTATAATAGGTTACATTTGTCACAACAGTCAGAACATGTGAGATAAAATATGTCTTTTTGACGTTTTTCGAAACTTTTGGTAATTGTGTTTAACGTCTGCTGGTGTGTAAACTATCAACGCACGTGACCAGACTTTATTATTTGTGCCACTTACAAATGGTTTAACTATGCACAGAGAAGAAGAGTATTTACTTCACTTCGCGCATTAATGAGGAGTTAATTAAGTAAACTTATTTGTCCAAACGGGGCTAGTTGAACCACCCAATGCCCAAGGGAGGATTAGTTGAGCAGCGCTTAAAGAACGAAGACAAGTGTTCTTTACCCAAAAATACATAAAGAAATAATTTTTTATCAGCAAATTGGGACATCAGATAGTTACAAGGCAACATATTAGCAGTTAATTACACTGGTTGCATTTGGCCTACAAGTCTATATTAATTGTGTCGACTTATTAATTAAGCGTGTAGACTTGTCAAAGACGTGTTGTGTCCATTGGGTAGATGTGTTGGCTGAGTTGTTATGAATTTGTTTACAAGACCTACGTAAATTAAACAAATAAAGCATTTACGTAACCTACGCTACACTGTGGCTCAACTTACCCCACACCAAGTTGAGCCAGCTTACCAAACTTAATTGAATCTGCTATATTGAAGTAGCCCTTTTATTTGTCCCCTAGTCATATTATTCTCCCTACCGTGCTTTATTACCACAGTACTGTACACTTAACCAATATACATGGATCATGCATGCCAGGGCGTATTTAATTAGTTTATAAGGGGGAAAGGTCAGAAGCAGCCATTTTCAGAATAACATAAATCAAATCAAATCAAGTTTATTTAGACACCGCATATCTCTAAAAATAGAATCAGGGGTGTTTACAAAAAAAATAAATAAGTAAAATAAATTAATAAAATAGATTACATTAGTGAATATAATTATTACAATACAGGCATTACATAAGATAACATATGCGAACAAACTTTCAGTTATCAAATCTACGTAGTTACATAATTACACGCAGTCTTCAAGCTGTCATAAAATACAGGCATGCATTCATGCATTCATGCAAACATACAAACATACGAACGCACGCACGCACGCACGCACGCACGCACGCACGCACGCACGCACTCACGCACGCACGCACGCACGCACGCACACCCACACACACACCCACACCCACACACACACACACACACACACACACACACACACACACAAACACACACACACACACACACACACACACACACACACACACACGTGTACGCCCGCACGACCGTACGCACGTACGCACACTCTCTCCCGTTCCCCCATCTCTCCCTAATTCCCCCCTCCTTTCTCGCGTCACCGGTCAGGTGACTTCCAGCCAGTCAGGGTGTCACGTGTCAACGGGCGGGTGACTGACAGCCAGTCGGGTGTCATGTTGTAAAATATATGCCAGTTTTATTTAATTAGTTTTTAATAGCTAATGTTAGTAAGTCATTTGGAGGTTTATTCCATGTATTAAGCCTAGATTAGCAAAAGAAAAACAGGTTTCGAAAAGTTTATAGTTAAACCACCCATGTGGATATGGACAAAATCCATATGGTGCCAAAGATTGATGGTACTGTTTAGACGCTTCAGTCTTCCCTTTAATCCTGACATTTGCTAATTTGCTCTGACCGCGGGTGTCAACGTAATTGGGGAACTGAGAGGGAGCCCTGGGAACCCTGGATTTGATTTAACAAGTTGACCAATAGTAAAGCGTATTGGGTATTTGAGCAATCACAGCGCCTCTAGTGGTCAACGGGCGGGTTACTGACAGCCAGTCGTCGTGTCCTTGTGTGTTCTTCCTCGTTAGGAAGGACGCACAACATAACCTATGGTCTTACTTACAGCAATCAAGCTATGATCCCTGGTCACATAGTTTTAGTGCATAAATACTTTAGAGAAAAGCCGACAAACAATATGTAAGGTAGTTAAACACAACGTCGGAAATCAATAGAAAACGGACACTGTTGTACAGTCCGCTGTGATAAGATTTATACGAATATCAAATTGCGTCCATGCATTAACCATCTAAGAGTTGTGGTTTCACAAGTCAATGGTCCGGTAGCTAATACAAACTGTCCAACCATTCACGTATCACCTGTTTTATACACATTTAATAGTTCATAATACGACAACATATACAATAGTTTAGCATAAAGAAAATTAACACGACTACTACATTGAAGTATTGATACTCAATTAATTTATACAATACATGCACCAAACGGAGAACATGAACGTTAAGCTAGGCGCCCTTCACAGTTTCTGAACTGTAGAAAGTAGCAAATGGGCAGGCCGATAACACACTTCATGTATAGTTCTTGTACTACTGGTAATGCCGTCAAGAGAACAGTTCCTTTACTACTGGTAATGCCGTCAAGACAACAGTTCGTGTACTACTGGTAATGCCGTCAAGATAACTGCTCGTGTACTACTGGTAATGCCGTCGAGACAACAGTTATTGTACTACTGGTAGCGCCGTCAAGACAACAGTTGTTGTACTACTGGTAGCGCCGTCAAGAGAACAGTTCTTGTACTACTGGCAGCGCCGTCAAGACAACAGTTGTTGTACTACTGGTAGCGCCGTCAAGAGAACAGTTCTTGAAATACTGGTAGCGCCGTCAAGACAACAGTTGTTGTACTACTGGTAGCGCCGTCAAGAGAACAGTTTTTGTACTACTGGTAGCGCCGTCAAGACAACAGTTGTTGTACTATTGGTAGCGCCGTCAAGAGAACAGTTGTTGTACTACTGGTAGCGCCGTCAAGACAACAGTTGTTGTACTACTGGTAGCGCCGTCAAGAGAACAGTTCTTTTACTACTGGTAGCGCAGTCAAGACAACAGTTGTTGTACTACTGGTAGCGCCGTCAAGAGAACAGTTCTTGAACTACTGGTAGCGCCGTCAAGACAACAGTTGTTGTACTACTGGTAGCGCCGTCAAGAGAACAGTTTTTGTACTACTGGTAGCGCCGTCAAGACAACAGTTGTTGTATTACTGGTAGCGCCGTCAAGAGAACAGTTCTTGAACTACTGCTAGCGCCGTCAAGACAACATTTCTTGAACTACTGCTAGCGCCGTCAAGAAAACAGTTCTCGAACTACTGGTAGCGCCATCAAGAAAACAGTTCTTGTACTACTGGTAGCGCCGTCAAGAGAACAGTTCTTGTACTACTGGTAGCGCCGTCAAGACAACATTTCTTATACTACTGGTAGCGCCGTCAAGACAACAGTTCTTGTACTACTGGTAGCGCCGTCAAGACAATAGTTCTTGAACTACTGGTAGCGCCGTCAAGAGAGCAGTTCTTGTACTACTGGTAGCGCCGTCAAGAGAACAGTTTTTGCACTTCTGCTAGCGCCGTCAAGACAACAGTTGTTGTATTACTGGTAGCGCCGTCAAGACAATAGTTCTTGTCCTTCGGTTTGCACTGATTTGATGTTCTACGATTTTCTGCTGTCTCCAGATGTCCTGTAGTTGTTGTTGTCATCCCCGGTAGATCCAACTAAACAAACATGGAATTGAAATGTTTCGAATTGCAAATGCTGAAATAACACACACTAAGCTACAATCGTGTAGATAATTTAAGTAGTATCATAAGTAGTAGTTTAAGTAATGCATAGGTACGCGTACCCCGGGGGTACCCCAGAGGTTTTCCAGGGGTACGCGGAGGAGGGTTGGCTGAAGGTAAGGTGACATGCACTGGTGCAAAAAAAAATCACTCTGCGTAATCCACGTAGGAGAAATTGTGTTTCTGTAATGCTGTCAGATTCACGCAAAACATTTTCCTCTCAAGCGAACATTCAACGCTATTAGAAAACGTCGTGATCCAAGTCCATACATTACTGTTCTCGAGGGACCTACAGTTTTCCCAGTTAAGATATTTGCCATCTAAAATATTCGAAATTTACGACGATTTCGCCTCGATTCAACGGTTAGTGCCTAACTAGTAAGTTTGCGTCATCAAGTCCAACGTCCCCAATACGAGGCTCTTCTGCCTCTTGTGCCAGGCGCTCGACGGACCTAATAGTTTGCGTCATCAAGTCCAACGTCCCCAATACGAGGCTCTTCTGCCTCTTGTGCCAGGCGCTCGACGGACCTAATAGTTTGCGTCATCAAGTCCAACGTCCCCAATACGAGGCTCTTCTGCCTCTTGTGCCAGGCGCTCGACGGACCTAATAGCGCTGTTCGTCCACATCGATTTTCGTTGGATGAGATCATCAAATTCTCTTCGCGTTCGCAAGGAGCAGTGTAGAAGTGCAGGAGGATTTGGTGAAGTTCGTCAACGATTCCACAGCACGTGATCCATTTGAAGCTCTTCCCCAGCCTAAGTTTTGTTCTAAGATTAGCGAATCTGCATGAAAACTAAATTAATTGCAAGCCCGACTGTGCATGAAGGAAGACCTCCACGTCTCCTTATCCAAAGCTGTTCCATGAATCGAGGTCCTGGTTTCGACCAGGTAAACTCAGCCCTCACATTGAGGTGATTTTTCGAATAGTGGTTTCTTATCGTATCCATTCGGGGTACAACTTTGTCGTCAATAAAATGTATCGCTGAACTCAATGTTGAATGTTGTGTTGTCTATAATTCTGTATCACTATAATGGGGTACCCGGCTGTTCGTTTCAGGACACATGGGGTACCCGGCTGATCGTTTCAGGACACAGGGGGTACCCGGCTGATCGCTTCAGGCCACAGGAGATACCCGGATGATCGTTTCAGGCAAAAGGAGGTACCCGGCTGATCGTTTCAGGCCACAGGAGATACCCGGATGATCGTTTCAGGCCACAGGAGATACCCGGCTGATCGTTTCAGGCCACAAGGGGTACCCGGCTGATTGCTTCAGGCCACAGGAGGTACCCAGCTGATCGTTTCAGGCCACATGGGGTACCCGGCTGATCGTTTCAGGCCACATGGGGTACCCGGCTGATCGTTTCAGGCCACATGGGGTACCCGGCTGATCGTTTCAGGCCACAGGGGGTACCCGGCTGATCGTTTCAGGCCACAGGGGGTACCCGGCTAATCGTTTCAGGCCACAGGGGGTACCCGTCTGATCGTTTCAGGCCACAAGGGGTACCCGTCTGATCGTTTCAGGCCACAGGGGGTATGCGGGGAGAAAAAGGTTGGGAACCGTTGGCATAAGGTATCCAACATGTCTAGATTTATACAGTGAGCATTTGCTAATACTAAAAAAATACCCATCTTTCGGACAAGTAAACTTAATAGTTCATAAGTGACTGTCATGATAACAATATTTACAAACTATCAGGATACAACATTATCACAGAAATATCAATTTATGCCTTGGTACTTGGTGCTGCCATCAATATCTTGATGGCTTCTTGGAATTCAAATCTTGATATTGCGACGTAATTATGGCAATTATAGTAGCGTCAAGCGACGATTTATGTAACTATGAACAATCGTAGAAAAGAAACATGAATCATACGCGCGCGAATTCGCGCGCATGTGTATGTGCGCGTGTCGATGTGTGTGTGTGTGTGTGTGTGTGTGTGTGTGTGTGTGTGTGTGTGTGCGCGCGCGTGTGTGTGCCTGTGCGTTTATGCGTGCGTGCGATTGTGCGTGCGATTGTGCGTGCGCATGTGTGTGTGTGTGTGCATTCGCGCGCGTGTGCGTGTGTGTGCGTGCGCGCGTGTGTGTGCGTTCGCGCGCGTGTGCGTGTGTGCGTGTGTGTGCGTGCGCGCGTGTGTGTGCATTCGCGCGCGTGTGCGTGTGTGTTCGTGTGTGTGCGTGTGTGTAGTTAGGTCCCCTCGTATAATGAAATTACATAACAAGAGGAATAACTGCAGTGTAGACAGGTGCACATTTAGCGTACCGATACTGTTCCGTCGAAAATCGAGTGCAGACTAATGTATCGATGACGACTGTGACGGCGACGGTGTCTTGTCGTTGGCAGACTTGCCAGAGGTCGAGCTCTCGGAGCTGTCGTCGCCTTCCTCCACGAACAGTGTAGTCACCGCTTCTAGCATCACATGAGCCGCCAACAGACTGTCCGCAGTCGGCGTGTGCGGTATGTACTTTTCTGGTTTCGTCGGACTGAAGGCAAACACCGGATGCATGCGTGCATATGCGTGTGTGTGCGTGCATGTGCATGTGTGCGTGTGCACGCCGATCACAAGGCTATGAAATTTCACCATGGGCGAAATTCGTGATTCGTATCCATTTTCACTTCAATAAATGTTGGATCAAGCGTTAAAAAATTAATAGTTTGTCTGATGATTTCAAAAAAAAAATACATATAAAAGTTGTACAAACGAGGTAGCACGTCGTAGTGGATACTAGGTAAGTTTGAATTTTCGGAAAATGAATTTGAAATGACACGAACAAACAATCGAATTGAGGAGGTAGCTTTAATGTTTGTCTACCTCTACTGCCTTCTACCACCTTTTCCGTTTTCGATGCCCTATGTGTCATTCTCTCATCGATTAGTCTGAATATGTCTGAACGTACCCATCGCAGTCTGCTACCAAATACTTTCTATTTCAGTCGTTTCTTCACTGCAATCTCTTGTCGTAACTCCACCATTTTTCATATAGTCATCTCGTTGCGTATTGTATATTCTCCTGACCAATGTGTTCCATTGGTACTATGCTAAACGCATTATCTTGGTCTATACACATTAAATGCTACATCTTTTCTAAATTCCCTCTTCTTCTCCACAATTTACCTGCGCACTAATCGTGACACTCACAAAATAACCCACCTTTTAATATACTTCCTCCACAGGTGCCAACACCACAAAGCCAAGGCAAGCGCCAGTAGGGAAACTAGACAGGTTACGAAACACACCACGATCGTTGTACTGGATGCCATTAGCGGCATGGTGGCTGGTGGTGTCCTAGTCTGAGCCGCTGACCGTTCTGAAGTACCTACACTATCGACCCGTTTATTTCTCAGTCTACACAGACGTCACAGGCTGCTGTCTTGATCTCCCCTGACATCATATCCTGCGCTTACGTCACTGACTTAATTTAGTGACGCTTCGCTCATACCTCGAATTGCAATGCAGTATTAAATTTTCATTTTATGTCTTCTCCGCGATTACGTAGGCCGGGAGAAATACACTTCCCCAGGTAATCACAATCGAAAGCACTCATATGTCTTATTATTCAATGTTGTTTTTTGTTGTAATATTTACAAATATACAATGAATCTTCTATACAATATGCTACCACATTAGTGCGTTTGAATACATTGTATCCTCTCAGAGTCAAATAACAGTATTTTCATAAAGTCTAACTAAATTTCATATAGTCTGACTAATATGTCAAGTTACGATATACACACATTCATCGCGTAAATAGATGTATTCATACGTGCATTCACGCGTACGTACGCACGTACACATACATGCATACATACATACATACATACATACATACATACATACATACATACATACATACACGCACACAAGCACACACTAGATAAAACATACACACGTATTCACACGTACACATACACATACGTTCGAATACATACATTCATACGTAATCATACATGCTTCCGTGCTAGGCAATATATACTATCTCGTAACTCCAGGCAAATCATCAGAAAATACGTGCGATTAACGCTATAATCAATCGTATGACATACTGGAAAACATTGTCTAGTTGACTAAGTCCTATTAGCCGAACGCACATTCTAATTTACAAAGAGCATCATTAAAATCACAAAGGTATGTGTTTACTACGTCATAATCGTTTTACGTCGGAGTCTGCAGAAGCATTGGCATAGACTCCGTCCGGAACAGACGAGACGCCAACGAATTGGCAAGCGCAATGAATAGCACCGGTATGTAGTGTTTTCTATGGTAGGGGAGACCGGGGCTAGTTGTATACAGGGGCAAGTTGTTACAGATGGGTTTTACGAAAACATAGCACACATGGAGTCACCATCGACGATAGTTATTTGGAAGTCCACCAACAGACACACTGTCAAAAACCGGGAGTTAAGAAGACGAAATTAACGAGATGTGGAAAAATTACTGTTTAACCACCTAAAACTTGTTTGGGTATGCCCGCATAATATCGTCTTACGCAGCCACCTTTTATATTTCATGAATGAAAGTTGTCTACTATATAGCATAAGTGGTACCAAGTAGAAGTTAAACTGAAATTCAGGATTTGTTATCGCACACATGTTTGGGACAAGTTGTTACAATTGTATTGTGGCAAGTTGTTACAATTGTATTGTGGCAAGTTGTTACAATTGTATTGTGGCAAGTTGTTACAATTGTATTGTGGCAAGTTGTTACAATTGTATTGTGGCAAGTTGTTACAATTGTATTGCGGCATGTTGTTACAATTGTATTGTGGCAAGTTGTTACAATTGTATTGTGACAAGTTGTTATAATTGTATTGTGGTAAGTTGTTACAACTGTAACAACGCTCGGGTGGCTCGTACAGATGGTTCAGCCAGCGAGTTTTGTGCTGACAATGACCGAAAAAAAACATTTATTTAACCACGACGTGTGAGTGCTTTATTTAACTTATGAAGCCTAGTGTACTGGTTTATGACCAGTACTTTAATTGCTAGAAGCGTCAAACAAAATTAACAAATATCTCAGAAGGGCGGATTACACATAGATGATAATTTTGCGGACTCTCGAAAAACCCAATGGCTTCCTTGTCCACTTGTCATCTGGGTGTTTTACCTTGGATGACAATCTTGTTCAATCTTGCTATTTTTTATGGCACAGCGCTAATTGAGCAATTAATAAATATTGCACGATTCACTGAAATGTGGATGTGTGTGCGTGAGTGCGCAAGTGTGCGTATCATTCAATCAAATAGAAGTATATATATATATATATATATATATATATATATATATATATATATATATATATATATATACACACACACACACACACAATATGGAAAATCAATGGCATGGTACATTTTATTAACAGAAATAATATATTTAATGTATGCATTTACAGAAATAATGCATCTAACATACTTTTCACCTGAAAATTGTAACAACTATCCCCGGTCTCCTCTACAAACGCGCGAACGTGCATGTATATGTATGTATATATATATATATATATATATATATATATATATATATATATATATATATATATATATGTATATATGTATATATATATATATATATTGCTGCTGCTTATGTGTATATATATATATATATATATATATATATATATATATATATACACACACACATATACATATATATACATAAGCAGCAGCAAGAAGAATATATTATAGAATATATTATAATGATATTTATAATAGTTCTTAGACACATTGCAGTCACGGTATGTGGATGACATAGGTAAGAAGGAAGACTGTAAAGAAGAGCGATTGACATGTCCCAACACTGAAAGAACTCAATTACGGACTTACAACCTACAATAAGCGACATGTCTAAACACTGCTAATGCTACTGACTGGCGCTAATGCCTACTTGAATTATTAATAAAGGTCACGACGGGTGCACTTGCAATCCTGCACTCAGTGGCTGCGATTGCTTCAAATTGTCGCTTCAATTCGGGCTGCACTGTCGTAACAACAAATTGGCCTCGCTAATTGGTCTGGCGATGATGTCTACACGAGCGATAAATTGTCCAATTGGTCGGGCGACACAATTGGTCAATACATCGCTCGTGTAGACAGGCCCTAAATACGCATGGTTGGATGTTCGGACAAGTGTTCTTGTTGTAGCGAAAGTGACGTTGACGCGAGGTCCGACAATGTCGTTCTCGACAGTGGGCGAGACCGACAGGATGAACAGTGTGTTGTTCTACGCCATTATGCCGGCGCTCGGCGTAATGCTCATTCTCGTCGTTGGCCTCGCCATCTGCTGGGATAGGAGCTTGAAGAAAACGTCGAGGTCGGTCATGTTTCCACATAGAAACGTTACTGGTTGTTTATGTTTCCGTCGATGTATGTCGGTGTGCGTGCATACTCACAAACGCAAACGCGCGCGCGTGCACGCACTCACGCACGCACGCACGCACACACACGTTATTCATGTGTCAACGGGCGGAGACCTCTAGCCAGTCGGGTATCACCGTGCTTCTTCCTGTCAGGATGCCTCTCCTTATGTTTCAGTTCCACTCAATTTTAATACAATTTACCAATATCTTAGAAGGGCGGTTTACATACAAGTAAAGAATTGTTGGACTCTTGATAAGCCAACGGCTTCCTTGTCCACTTGCCATTTGTTTTTTTGCCTTAGATGGCAATCTTGTTAAATCTTGTTAAATCATGTTGACTGTTCTATGGCAAGCACTGCAAAGAACAAATGTCTTTAATCTCAGTAAACTCAGTAATTTCTTCCAACCTTTCTTATAATATCTGCCAACATAGTGCTTGTGATCTCGGCAGTTTTCATTTTATTATTGGATGAGCTTGTGATAAAAACGGCAAAATTTCGCATTGCCACAAATATGGCACTCTTCCAGTCGTACGTGACATACCACATCATTTCTTGACCGTAGGTTGGAGCTGTAGCAGACGTCGCGGTCAACAGTGAAGCCGGAAGAGGAGACTTTGATTGCAGACTGTGTAGCGAAGGAACTAGACGATTTCAACTGGGAGGCGATAAACGAAAGGTCGTGTCATATGAGGAGACCTCGAAGATCGTGTCATGTGAGGAGGCATCGAAGATCGTGTCATGTGATGAGGCATCAAAGGTCGTGTCACGCGAGGAGGCTTCGAATGTCGTATTATGCGAGTAGGCATCAAATGTCGCATCATGTGAGGAGGCATCGATGGTCGCGTCATGTGAAGAGGCATCGGATTTAGTGTCATGTGAGTAGGATGGAAGAGCCGTACTGTATAGCGACGGAACTAAACATCTTCAAATGGGAGACGATAAATGAAATGTCGTGCCATAAGAGGAGGCATCGAAGGTCATGTGAAAATGTATCGAAGAGAGCTGCGTGGAACACACAAAGCACTGCGCAAGACGGAACAGTTTAAATAGTTGAGACAGACCGCGGAGAAAGACGGACATGGGCTGTCATGTCGCTATCGTAAGTGGTCAGCGTTGATGTGCCGCTCTCCTGTTATTAAAATCTTGATAAGTCTACTTTTAGCATCTACATTAATGTAATTAACATTTGATTTTCTAAAAAATTATCAAATGAAATTTTTTACAAATCATATTTTCACGAACATATTTCCATATTGTTGAGCCGTGTTTAGAAGTTTATTCTTAAAAGGTTACTTCAGAAAAAAATATATATTTAATTTCATTATGGTTGGTGTGAATGAGAACGAGATAGGGGATTGCTCAATTTATGGAAGGATAAGAAATTGAAAAGGAATAAAACTTTGAATAGAAACAATTAATTATATCGTATTGTATTCTGTGTATCAAGAGCCCAACACTATATAACGCAATATTGAAATAATTTTTTTTTTTTTTATTATCATCGAGTGATTAATTACATAGAAAATATTATACATTGTAGTGTATGTAGCGAATCCCGGTTTACCGATCCACAGCCCAGATTTGTGAGGGGTCAGGGCTCCAGAACAGACGGCGGGTTCGTATCTGCCAGGAAGCTGTCCGCCTGTTGTACGCTTGCGAACAGGTTCGAGGTACAGATAGTAAAGTTGGGACCTAGATTAAACCGACCCTCGGCAATGGGCTGATTTGACCGGCACACTGGTCACTCTCGCCCGTGCACATTCAACAACGAACTACCCAACACGGAACACTTGCTAGAGTCTTTTTCCCCGGACAAGTTTCAAAGATAATCGACGCATGATCATTTTCGATAGCAGCCGACTCCTCTATGAGGTAAGTGTCCATAAAAAAATTAAAAGAAATCCGTCAACATTTGAAACTTGTAGAGCGAGCACAAGCAATCTCTACTGATGGAAGCGATTACTATACCATAGTATCCCCCAAGTGGTGGACGTGATGATTAAACCATAGTATCCCCCAAGTGGTGGACGTGATGACTAAGCCATAGTATCCCCCAAGTGGTGGACGTGATGACTAAGCCATAGTATCCCCCAAGTGGTGGACGTGATGACTAAGCCATAGTATCCCCCAAGTGGTGGACGTGATGACTAAGCCATAGTATCCCCCAAGTGGTGGACGTGGTGACTAAGCCATAGTATCCCCCAAGTGGTGGACGTGATGACTAAGCCATAGTATCCCCCAAGTGGTGGACGTGATGACTAAGCCATAGTATCCCCCAAGTGGTGGACGTGATGACTAAGCCATAGTATCCCCCAAGTGGTGGACGCGATGATTAAACCATAGTATTCCCCAAGTGGTGGACGTGATGACTAAGCCATAGTATCCCCCAAGTGGTGGACGTGATGATTAAACCATAGTATCCCCCAAGTGGTGGACGTGATGACTAAGCCATAGTATCCCCCAAGTGGTGGACGCGATGATTAAACCATAGTATCCCCCAAGTGGTGGACGTGATGACTAAGCCATAGTATCCCCCAAGTGGTGGACGCGATGATTAAACCATAGTATCCTCCAAGTGGTGGACGTGATGACTAAGCCATAGTATCCCCCAAGTGGTGGACGTGATGACTAAGCCATAGTATCCCCCAAGTGCATTCGTATGGAGGATACAATAACACACAGATGTGATCATTCCAAAGTTAAAAATGTTACATGTACATATACACTCTAAAAACAGATTGGTTAAAATGACCAGGATATTGGTCAAATTCAACCAATGTGGTTGGTAGATATGTGTCCAACCAATCTCTTGGTTAAGACAACCAATTTTGTTATGGTTAACTTTTTAACCAATCCATATTGGTTAGAATAGTAACCAACATATGTTGGTCAATTTAACCAAGTTATTGGTTAATATATCTAGGTCATGTAGCAACCAATGTAAATTGGTTAGGCTAGGACCAATTATATTGGTTGGAATATGACCAATTGATTGGTTGTCTAGAATAGGACCAATTATGTGGAATTAATACAATATACCATTTAGGCAATGCAATAGACAAGCTAGTTCATTCTACTATCACTGCATGCATTTAATTTCAGGAACATCATGTCAGTTTTTTCAACAAAGTTGTCAGTGCAAGTCGGTGCAAAACATGTAATATGACGGCATTGTACTGAGACATTAAATCATTTAACCTTTAGAGACCCGGATTTTTTTCAAGAAATTGCTATGCTATTCTTTAAACGCATGTCATTTCATTACTATAAAGAATTTCAATACACATGTATACATTTTTGGAAAG
This sequence comes from Lamellibrachia columna, assembly GCA_963662155.1. NCBI lineage: Eukaryota > Metazoa > Annelida > Polychaeta > Sabellida > Siboglinidae > Lamellibrachia > Lamellibrachia columna. Next base: position 22,691,962 of record OY759261.1, on the reverse strand, counting down.
GTAATATCCTCAAGAATTCAGTCACAGTGAAATATTTGTGTTTATAAGTTGTCAGACATCACACTTTATTCAAAATGGCTGACAATCATTATCGCTGGCGACACATCATCACATTTATTAGACAATAACAAAAAAAGTACTACTCACATATGAAAACTGTTTACATATTCAGAAACTGCACTAAAAACTACACAAAGTTTGAAGAAAATATCTTCATTGTTTCCTGTTCTATACAAAGTACGAACTGTAGGCCTAGCCACAGGCCTGCCATGTCCACGACCACGCCCTCTGTGAATAGGGGACCGGTCACGTCCACGTCTTGACTTTGAAGCGGTAGCCCTACCTCACCTGGGCCTGCCTGTCGTTGCCGTTGCCCTGGCCTTAGACCTAGTCAGTCTAGCCACACCTTGCTGTTGTTCACTGTAGCTGTCAGTGTCACTGCTGCTTTCAGGATGAAGATTACCACTGGTAGCAGCAGCTACAACTGTCGAAACCACTCCACTTCCACTCGGGATTGGATCGATCGAATCAATCGTTTCAGTCTCACTGTCCGAATGAACAGGCGTCACAGCGAGCGATATTTCGGCTTCTTCGTCAGTCTCGCTGTCATCGTCATTCGATAATTCACTATCTTCCATATCATCAATAATTCGAAGCACCTCGTGTGGATCTGCGATCAAGCGCGATCGCAGCGCCATTACTTACTTTTACGGCGGAACACAAATTATCAACAACAATCTTCAAAACGCTATAACAACACTAATATCAAAAAATTTGCGACGCCATTACTACAGGGAATGCCTAGGCTATTGCTCTATTGATCAATCCCCTACACCCCTCTACCAGAGCAATAAAATTACCGCAACAGACCACATATGACCACCCCTATGCCGTCGCGCGATATATCGCGCGACCGGTTTCTAAAGGTTTTAACATAAAATACAATCCATTATAAACTACGGGTGAACGATATAGAACTAAAGCCAATAAAAAATCAATGCAAACAAAGGCAAATGATAGAATAGCTCAAACTGGCACGTCTAGTCAATGTGTGACATAGTCACTTGTCGGTTCGAGTAGTTTAGTTACCCACCACATGATGGCAGCACCCAGGGTAATGTAATGTAATTTAGAGAATATAATTAGTGAACTATTATTGCTATGATTATTTGTCCTGTAATTAGTTGTATTTACTGTGTAGGTAGTTGGTCTTATTACTAATAATTCAGTTGTTTAAACATAAATTTTACCCTAGAGACAGGGGTCACGTGTGGTCAGTGGAAGGGGCCCTGCCCCAGTGGGCCAGGCGTGATTCTACAGTTAATGACAACTATGTTTTGGTAAGTCCCTAAATGATGTTTTCTACCTTATTAAGCAATGTTTTCAATTTATAATTGTATCATACTGTGTGATAGAGAATTGTCCATCTGTTTATGTCAAGGCATTTACTTTATCAGTTATAATTACTTAGTGGTGACTTTGATTACTAATGTGTGGAAGATCAGGAATAAGTGGTCATTGGACCTTAGGGAAGAATGCCCAACAGGGCTTAATGAGATTTTGACCACATCCAGTCAGTAGCTTGTAAATGTACAGATCCCTTTAGAAAGTTAAGTTTTGATCATGTTTAGTGGTGCTACTGTTATAGTTAATATGTTATAAGATGTGATAGACATGGTGCAAGCATAAATTGTGCATGTATATAGGTATTATGTAACTGTCCCTACAGTTAAGCCAGGATCAGTCTGGTACCTTCTCTCCCTTTAAAGTTACATTGATTAATTGCTCTAGGAGGTGGCTGGGAGAGGACTGATCTTGAGTATTCCCTAGAGACCTGTAAGTTGAGCAGTGTCCAAGACTTGCTTGTAAACAACAGTGGAATGACAGCTAGGCTAGTCAGGGCATGCACATGTGAAATTGACAACATTGTTGACTGTTGAATTTATAATATTAAGGGTGTTTTACATGTAGAGTACTAGTATTACATTAATACCTACAAGTATGATTATATATTAGTACTGAATAAGATAACAGGTATTTTACATACAATATTGTGAACAACACCAATGTGTTGGAACTATGGTATTTAACAGATGTTGATATGTCATCTTACACTGGACACTATGATATGCAAATAGCTTACTGGTTTGGTTTGTATTTGTACAGGCGAACGCAAGTCCTGGCCCACTCCAGATTGTGGCCAGTTGTCTTTTAAGACATTCTTTAAATCGTCTTTAAGTCGTCTTTTAAGACGTCTTTTAAGACATCTTTTAAGTCGTCTTTTGGGTCGTCTTTGTTATTGTGTTCAATGTAATCTGTTCTTTCACCTTTTATTGTTGTTCTTAACGCTCTTGCTTTTGGTTGTATTTTGAACTTTTGGTTGACATTTTATACTTTGACGAGGTACCGAAGTTAGATCAGTAGTGCAAATTGTGCAAGGACTGAGAAACTTGGTTTTGTATAATTTTAGTAGTTAAACTGTAATAAACGCAATCCTATCTTCAAATTTGCCTTACAGTGGTCTATTCTTAATTTAGGCATAAGCTTACCACCCACAGCCTACAAACGTACTATAGTAACCCTCAAGGTCATGAAAGTATAAAAATGTGTCGTGTGACATATGCACAATGTAAATTGTTAATTGTGTTACATGAAATAATTCAAGAGACGTCACACTGTGATCTTGATTTCAGTTTTCTAGTACACACAAAAGTACACATTACGAGTACACATTTGTAAGGGCAAATAACTGGCATGCAGTGCATGACTCTATTCGTTGTCTGTTTCAATTACTAACTAACCAAGCACAATGCACATAGAGCAGACGGGCAGCTTGATGACAACTAAAAACAAAACAATGTCAGCTTCGTATTTCTAGTCCTAACATTTAATGTGGCCGAGAAGTTCCATCTCTCTTGGTGTGACCGCGTCATATGGCGTGGTGATGTTGAAAAGCCCCTTCTGTACGAATGTCCACACGTCTGCTGCCTCAGCGGGGTACTCTGCATTGAATATAAAGAAGACCTTGAAGCAGATGTCGACTGCCTTCACCAAAAAGTCCACCTCATAGAGCACATCCTCACAGAGGAGGAATAACTCCTTGGCCGCCAAGATAGTGTCACAAAGAGCGAGGATTTGAGGTTGCCGAGTCATACCTCACTTCTCCTCTCATCTCTTTCTTAGGTAGGCAGCAAGGTATGTCCCACTCTGGAATAAGCAAGGAACACGGAGTATAATACGCTTAAGCATGACGACATTCCAGTACATTATGTGTACATTTATTTATATATTCATTTATAATTACTAAGTTAGTAATGTTTTTGATTACGGATGTGGCATATGCTGCGAAGATAGACATGCCATGTGTACTCCAGTGAGAAGTGTCAAATAGCCAGACTGGTGACTATAGAACAGTGGATTTGAACAAAAAAGTTAATACTTAAACTTACCCCTGAATATCTCAATCATGTGATGCATTCCCCAATCGGCCATCTTGTCTTCCACATAATTGTCCATCAGTGATGACTGGTGAAACTACAAAAATATTACCAAATATATTAATCAATATAATGTACTAATTGGTAGACATCAAGTAGGTCTAAATACTCAAACTACCCGTTATATAGAAAATAGCAACACAGCTGCACAAGTCCACAGTGACTCAATACCATTGTATTTATGTAGTTCACTACACGCGTTTACTTTACTAAGAATGTATGACATAGTATGTAAATGCTAATAAACAGCTACAAGAAGCAATTTGAGTTTGTTAAATCTTGCTGGCTGGTACATGTAGACTATCCTTGAAAGTCATTAACACTGACTGCTGTCTGCCATCTAGTGGAGTATGGCTGTTGCTATGAACCACCCCGCTGGCTTGAGCTGGTCACTGGGTAATTTGTCATTTCTGCATTCCACAGTCAAACACAGGATATATCAGTTTCAAACATTCCATTAAAGCTTTGCTAACTAACTTTACTAACTACTTACAACTCCGCATTTTACAGTTAACATAGAGCAAGATGTACACTGGCTAACAGAGAGTTACTAACTCCTTATGATGATAAACCAAGATCTGGTATATTTCATCAAGAACTCCTAGTACTGCTTCCAGCTCTATATGAAAACTGATACGTGCGGGCTTGGCCCGTCTCCATCACTAAACACATACAAGGTCACACCCCTGAGAATAAAACTAGTCATATGTATGAATATATACTAATACATTACATTAAAGTTACATCAAATAATAGCATATTCCTTTATATACCATATCATGCCAAAATTATATAATATAATCAAACTTTTGGTTAAGAAACTATTTGACACTTACCAAGAGTCTACGCGGTGGCCTCGTCAGTTCAAAGTCATGCTGTGAAAAGGAAGTTGCCTGCATCTCACGTGACCACTGCCACTCAGCAAATGTAGTCACCTAGTATTTAACTGAAACTTCTTGGATTGTTTAGTTGTTTTATTATGGGATTCACAAAGTACTAATACAGCGGTTTAAGTTGCTGTACTGCACAATAAGGAAGACATCAGGCAACAATAATAAACAAAGATTGGTTGTAGGCCTAATCAATGTGATTGGTTACCGGACAACCAAAATAATGGTCACTAGTTGACCAATATATTGGTTAAGCCAACCGATATTGGGCCAAACAATTATATTACTAATCTAATGTACTAATACATCGTCTGAAGTTGCTGTACTGCACAATAAGCAAGGCATAAGGCAACAATAATGCATAAAACAATTGGTTGTAGGCGTAACCAATGTGATTGGTTACCGGACAACCAACGTATTGGTCATTAGTTGACCAATATATTGGTTAAAACAACCAATATATAACCAATATTGGGCCAACCAATTAGATTGGTCGTTTTCTCAACCAATCTGTTTTTAGAGTGTACAATTAACTACATTTGACTATATTTCATTGTTTTCTATTCTTTCTTTCTTTCTGGTCTCTTAGTTTTATGTTTGCTTGCCTGATGGTGTGATGTAGCCTGACGTTTACCATTAGATGTACAATGACATCATACACGTGACATTAAATTGAATTAAACTTCTTTCTTGCCTCACTGTAGTTTTTCGCTGATACAAAGTCATACCTAGAATGACGTACCTCATCACTATCAGCTCATATCTTACCGAGACAATTTTCTTGACAATGTAACCACAAATGTAATTGATTACATTCTGTTCTTGTAAAGACAGTTCTTGAACACCGACATCAGTGTTTCGATGGCGTCCGGCTGGTAACTCCTGTTGAACCGGCACTGTGATTGGTAACAGTTCCTTAAAATAAAAATTAAGTGTATACTTTTAATGATGGGCTAATATACATGTAAGGCAAAAGAAATATTTCTTAATATTATTTTTTTAATAAAAGGTTGATACCATAGCCATCGGCACTGTACTATTGTAATATGATGAATATAATTAGATGACAAATGATTGACATGAATAATAGTAACTTTATTCCTGGGCAGCAGATTTTCAAATAGTGATACGGAAATGATGCCTTAGCCGTCGAAGAGGGAAACTCAGTCAGACCGGGATTTGAACCCTATTACCCGCATACTTTCCAGTTTCTATGTGATTGTAGTGCTTATTTTTATTGATTTACCTATCCATGTCTTTCGGGAAACTAAAAAACTTAGGTTTCTATGAGACTTTCTGCTGCTGTTGCATGCAACAGCTGCACAAAAATGGCCCGTCATCTTCGAACACCATGGCGGCTTATCCATCGCTGCACCTTCTTCACCACACGGGGCGCCACCATCTCAAGCGACATTGTGCAGTATTGTACCGCCTCTTTATTATATTACACTCTTTGGGCCGATGTCGTAGCAGTGTTGGGGCAGGCAGGTCGCTCAATGCAGTCGACCCATAACTTGTCCTCCGTGCAGTTGTCTGTGTAGCACACATACAACGTTCATAATCAGGTTCACTGTGTTTCCATTTGCCCTTATGCATGTATGGTGGCCATTTTGTATTTTCAAAATGGCCGCGATTGCCAAACTTGTATTTGCCAATATCTTGGTAACTAAGCGACACGGGGCCTTGATTTTAACAGCTAAACCTACATTTTAAAGGGTAATGAATATACTTATTATGATAATTCAAGTAGTTAACCTCTAAGCGGCGTTCCCAAAATTCATTGGCGCAGACAATGGTTGTAACTACGGTACACATATTACATACGTTTAACGAATTCCCTTAAATAAGTGGATATGTTAAATGATATTACGCTAATCCAACTTGCGGCTTATACAAGGCGCGTTCACATGGTTATGTCGAATAAAACCTGGATATTGAATCCACGTAGCAATCTCCTATTATATAAAGACTCGTTCCATCCGTTTCTAATGAGTTATAGATATAGTTGCTATCCAAGAATCAGGACAATTTTCGGATGTCGCTGCACTGGAAACCACGAATAAACGCAATTGTGAATCAAAGTGAATCACTAGACTCAAAACGACACCACTCGTCGGACTTAATACAGGGAGGATACTTTATTACACCATACCTGTTGTGATTCACTTCTCTCATCAAAGTCGGGCTATTGCTAGTCTAGCTAAAGCAATGTGTTCGTGTGACCTAGATTTTGGGTATTTCCAGTAGGTGTACAGAAGGAGTGGTCCCCGTGATTTATGTGACTGGGGATTTCCAGCAGTTATATGTGGGGAAGGTTACGTGGACCACATCTCCATATGGCCAACTTCTCCCCACAATTCCATACTTAGTATAGTTGAGCAGAAGTTAAACAATCCAGAAGAAACACTGTGAACAACTAGCATGTAGCATACCAAATTAAATCAAGAGACTAACACACACGGTCTTTGTCCTGTGAACATCTGGTCGTTCTATGAGCAACGCCTCCACTTGCGAGCGTCAATAAAATCCCGTGATATATGTTGTTGATGTGTCGCAGTTACCGTCGACACGTCTTCCCGTGTTTTATCATCGTGTATAAACCACGTTTCCATGGCCAGTTGTGCGCGAGGCATGAATAATGACAGCGGGAGACAACCACCGCCGGGTACCGGCGGTGGTTGTCTCCCGCTGTGGTGGGTGCTATTTAAGAATGTTGCTTTACGAACGTTGCAAAGTAAATGACGTAGCTGCGCAACCATGCTGATGCTCGCCTTGTTACTGGTCGCTGTTGCTTTATGGTAAGTACAACTGTCGCAGACCGTATGCTGTCATACAGGGTTCTTTAGGTACTACAAGCTTCATATTTTGGAACTTTCTCAAATGTCGAGCGTACGTAATATCGTGGAACCTTTTTATCCGGGCACCTTGATCTTCGGTGGATGTGTCTGGTTTAACGAGTTTTCCGGATAAACGAATCATACAATTAACGGGGTGTGTTAGCGCTTGGAAATACCGTTCCTTTGAAATGCTGTCCGGACGCCGAGGTGTCCGGATTATCGGCGTCCGGTTTAACGAGATTCGACTGTAATTGGCTTTTACTCTCATTTGGAATGTGTCCACTCGCTGTGATAGTTCGATATTTTAATAAGTAATATATACTAATAATTATGTAAACTGAAGAACAACCTAACTACTGTGCCACATATGTTTATGTCTGGAGGAGTGATATTGCTACGCAATGCACATATTCTTTTACATATGGCATTTCATTGGAAAACTGCCGTGTTGTAGATATTCCTATCAAGAATTCCACAAGAAAACCACAATATGATTTATGCTTCCCACCAGAAATTTCACTGGAATATCTATTATGATTATATGGTAGAACTGTTCTGCCTAGAATCCTATCTGAAAAATACCATATGGTAGACTCGTGGAGCATCTACCACATCTGCCTAAAACAACCATGAAATATATTTTCATGTCACAAATCAATCTGCCTAAAACAATCATGAAATAGATTTTCATGCCACATTTTCATGTTTTTTTCGGAAAATCAAACTACATTTTTTGCTCCTTCATCTCCTCCCGGCCTTCGTCGAAAGGAATGTTATTGGCTTTTCATAAATACATAAGTCTTGATAACTAGGAACAACCTAGACAAGTCAGTTACTTTTCTGTTGTAAAATGGATTATACATACCATTGTATGTGTTAACTTTACAAAACACGTCACGCACGAGCGACTTTGGCACAGTACACGGTCTGGTGAACACGGCTGCTATGACAAAGTACTAGTGTGGATGGCGGTCGCCATTCGTCATGCAAGGCGGGCGACACGTGGTGCTCGCTTCCAGTGCGCCACGTTTTAATTGGCCATAGTGGTTTTTTGTTTCGCTGCTGGGAAAGTTGTGTTGCAAAAGACTCCACTTTCACCTTGTGCACATCACAAGGCACACGTTTGTCTGGTGCAACGTGCAAACGTCGAAACCACGTGCATGATTTCAGCACATTCCCTTTATTTAAAATCTGTTTATGTTGATGTATTGAATCATGTTGCCTTTCCTAATACCACTGAGCTAATGTTCAGCACTATCATTAAGGCCTCAAACTCTACAAATCCACCTCTGATTAACCCTCCTCGAGAATGATAGAAGATACCTAACTCGAGAGTCGCCACCTAGTGGGATAACCACAAAATAACGCTTAATTTAAATCATGCGGAGCATTACTATTATTATATAAACAAAAGGTGGAATATCAATTTCTCAGCGCGCATGTAAATTTGTATTATTATTATTCCGTTAATTTATGTAGCCACCTTGGTCGGTTAATATAAGCGATCATCTGTAAATATACATCATTTTAAACATTACTTTACATGTTGAGTAAACGGCGCCTTCTGTAAACAGCAATGCATGCACAAAGACACAAGTACGTTGTCCGGGCGTAGGGACGTTCTCGAAGCAGGGACCGTACAAGCGTTGGCGCTTGCCGAAGTGTCCCGACTCTCTGTCCGTCAACATGATTCTCTACACGAGGAGCAACCGCGGCTCTGGGAAGGCGATCTCGGCCAGGACCATTCCGTAAGCATCCCTGTTAATAGTAAATAATATATATTAAACACAAGTATATTAGCAACTCAATTGAGTTGGATTCAAATATCATAAATAATACACGTAAAACTCATACATCAGTCATACATTCCCCTTCCAAGATATATGGCGCTATTAGTATTTACCTTGTACCATTGAGTATATAGTATGTATATATATATATATATATATATATATATATATATATATATATATGTATATATATATATATATATATATGTATATATATATATGTATATATGTATATATATATATGTATATATATATTTATATATATATATACATATATACTATATATATATATATATATATATATATATATATATATATATATATATATATATATATATATATATATATATGCGTGTATACACACACATATATATATATATATATATATATATATATATATATATGCGTGTATACACATATATAATATATATTATATATATATATATATATATATATATATATATATATTCGTCAGAGTTATTGGCAAGGCGTTGATTCAGCTGGACGGTGTGTGTGCGGGCGTGCTTGCGTGCGTGCGTGCGTGCATGCGTGCGTGCGTGCGTGCGCGCGTGCGTGCGTACAAAGTGCGCTGGCCTCATACCAAAACGGAGCAACATAGTTAGTTAGAGGACACCAAGTTGTTGCCGCAACCTGCCCCGTCAGGTCCTATTTCTAGCTGAGCTGGACATACAAAGGGAGACATTAGGAGGTTAGCAACCAAAAAAGTAAGTGTCTTGTTCCTATGAACAATTGCAGTGCTTCTTCTGGAAGCACCGTCTGCTAATCGAAAATTACTTCCCTAAACAGACCGGCAATAAATTATTTCAGGTCCGTCCTGATAAGACAGTTGGTAATTACAATAAATGTCCCCGATCACTAATGTCGCTGCATGTTTCAGATCCGTGTTCCGCTCAGGGAAAAGAACCATTGTTCTCGTACATGGCTACATGCAACGAAACGAATGGTTCGCTGACATGAAGAGCGCCTTCCTGACTAAGGTAACACTTATCCACCTGGTCATCTACAATACACTGCGCTGTCTGGGGTACAATAATGCCATAGCTTTGTGCATGGCACGATTTTGTTCTAATTAATAAGTTATTTCTCATATCGAACATTTTCAAACCGAAGACACATAACAGCGGAAATAAATAGAGAGTAGATCGTTTGTTTTTCGACAGTTGTTTTGATTTTTTTGTCACATCATTTACCTGCGTTTTTGTTGTTGTCATGTTTTGCTGTTCATCAGACTAACTACTGCTATATCTAAATATGCTTATCGGATTTCAATCACTAGTATAATTAACATCTCCAGAACTAGACTAGATCACAACCAGCGATTGGTTATGACGACGAATGATGTAGGAAACCATGCTATGTTTGTATACAAGGTGATTTAACGTAATATGAAAATGAGCAACGTATACCCCAGGGTGACTTCAATGTGATCACGGTAGACTGGGACTCGAAGAACCTGTTCTACCCCCAGTCAGCATCCGACACCCGCACAGTGGGGGCAGCACTAGCTCTGGTGATGCGACATCTGGTGGACAACAACCGCATCACTCGCCCCAAACTCTGGTGCATCGGGCAGAGTCTTGGCGCTCATGTTTGTGGTAACGCTGGCAAGAGATATCGCTTCGGCCGAATCACAGGTGAGGCTATTCACAGGAACATCATGGCCAGACGCAGCACTGTCAGAAGCAGCACTGTCAGCCTAAGCACTATCTAGCAAAGCACTACCAGCCAAAGCATTACCAAGCAAAGTACTACTAGACTGCCAGCCAAAGCACTGTCAGGCAGGGCATTTCTAGGCATATCACTAAGAGGAACAACACTGCAAGACAATACAATGATAGACCTAGCTAACACTGTCAGGTAAAACTGCCAGATAAAGCACAGTCAGCAACAGCTTGGCAGAAGTTCTGAAAAGCCAAGTTCTGTCAAATAACGTTTTGTTGTTGTTGGACGGGATATTTGAAGTTAGCATCACGATCTTGATGTAAGGAAACCGAACATACGTGCGGCGCGGCACCGTAGTAGTAAGAACGTCAGACTATCAATCGAGAGAACCAGGGTTCGAATCCTCTTGCTGCCGGGTAATTTCGTTCACCCCTCGTTGCCACAGTTCACCCAGCTGTATAAATGAGTACCTGACAACAGACACTGAGAACTAAGAACGAACAGTTTTCGCGCAACAATTGCAGCGTAGCTGAATGCTTCAATATAAGTTTACCCATTGTCTAATCGAATCCTAACAATGCTTTCGAGAAGTCGCCGATTGTTGACGCAGTCACGGTCTGTAATGCAGGTCTCGATCCGGCGGGTCCGAAATTTAAGGACAACACAGCTGCTGGCCTGGTCTCTAGTAGCGGCGACTTCGTCGATGTGATACATTCAGGGGCGAACTTACTAGGCATGATGACGCCTGTCGGCCATGTTGACTTCTACCCGAACGGCGGTAAGAGCCAACCCGGCTGCAACTGGTTACGTACGTATGTTTACGCCCGCACTCTTGGTAGATGAACGCGTGTTGTTGTGTACAAGCCGTAAACAGTGCCAGATTAACAATGTTACAAGCGGTACACTCGTACCAGGCGCCGTACAAAAGGGACCCCTAAGAAATTAATCATAATCCATAAGATTAGCCGCTTAGAATCTATCTTCGCGTCCCGTGAATCGGGCTCCGACCTATGCTCAACATCTGTGCTGTAGTCGTGACTGCGACTCCGCCTCAAAGCGGTGTAGGGTGAACAGAAGGAAGAGAACGTCACAAAATACTGATGTGAAGTGCACTAGCATATTATATCTAGCATATTAGTTATATGTTAATCTTGACATTTCTGGCGCAGTGGCGCCCCATACACTTAGCGCGCCTTACAATGTCACGAAGTGTTTACATCTTTTTAAACTTGCTTTGGCATAACCTCTGGTTTGGTGATTTCCGTCTATCCAGTTGTAACCGCATAACACTATAAGGTGGCAGGGATTAGAATAACTAAGGATTGTTAAGGTATGAGGTTACATCCTTAGTCAATACCACGCATCAAGGTCGTCGCCTTGCACTCATTTAGTATTGTCTCAAAAACTTGTACCACGCACCCCCCCCCCCCCCCACACACACACACATTCTTAATCCGGCACTGGCAGTAATAAGTTCCGATTTGCTTTGTTACTGTAGCCGGTATTAGTGGCAGCAACACAAAAACTACATGGAGTTATTATATTCTTTGTAAAATCGAACAATATAACACATGATATGATAGCATGTCTTTCCAAGAACATATCTTTTATTTAACTCCATTATGCGGTATTTAAGAAATCAATCTAAGCATGTTACGGTAAGTGTTTGTTATTTCTGTGAGGGTAACAGTTTATATTGGCTGACATTCATTGTGGCCTTGTTTCATTCTTCAGCCCTGTACTTGGCACGTCAGATGTGCCACCATCGGCGCGGACTGAAGTACTTCGTGGACACGATCAATGGCAAATCCACGTGCTATACGAATAGGAAGTGTAGTTCGTCTGCTAACATACCGGTATGTGTTGATACAGTGCGGAACCACTATCTCAGTTTGGGTTACAGATGTGCTGTTTAGATAAACAATGACTCCTCGTTAGGGGTTACCTAAACTGTTTACCACAGAGAGGGTAACTCGACAAACAAAACAACAAAAAAGGGCGTTTAGTTCTGGGGCAATGGAAACAATTTGCATTGAAGGTCTCATAAATGTCCATGATATACAAGGTATATGATATGTTTATATTCAACAGTTATATCTAGATAATGGGAGTGATATGTAATGTTAAAGAATAACAGGGTATTAAACCAGAGACCACCAGCACAGTATAATGTGTAAGACTGTTTCAACATCGCTGCTGTTCTATTGAGTGTACATATATACAACTTGGGCAAAAATACAGTCCTGTGTAGATTTGGGCGAAAATACAGTCCTGTGTAGATAAGGCGTTGCAACAGAGAAGAAAGAAAGACAATAGAACTAGAGGGCATGAGGAAACATTAGTAAAGGATCAGTGTAGATTGTATATCAGATCAGGAAGTACTCGTTCTCACAGAGGACAATCAATGAACGGAACAAATTATCTACAGATTGTATAACTGCTAGCAACGTGAATATGTTTAAAATCAAGATTGACACATACCTCAAGAGGGCGTACACATAGATTAAAAATGTTGGACTCTCGATAAGCCAATGGCTTCCTTGTCCATCTGCCATCTTGGCCTTTGCCTTGGATGGCAATCATGTTCAATCTTGTTAAATAAAACCTGATATTTTGTTTGTAATTGGGATTAATCGTTTATAATAAAGTGTGTGTTCATTCTTTATTAGGGTAGTTGCCGTGCGTCCACCAATCAGCAACTGGGATATTACTCCGAAACACACAGCGGACGAGGTTTATACTACCTGACAACCAATGTTTGGCGTCCTTACTGCTAAACATCGGGCACGATGGAAGCGACAGCAGCGGCTGCTAATAAACCTGATTGCACATATGTATGTTGTGTTTTACTCATTTTAGCACAAACGCCATTTACGTCTTCAATGTGGAACGTTAGTAACCTTCAGCCACTTCTCAAAACGAAACCTGTATTGCACATGTGAGTTTCCTCTGTAGTCCGTGGGTCAGGGTAATATTGATCGAAATGTGTGTGTTTGTGGGTGCCCAAACTATGACAAAAATGTACGATAGACATCTCAGATGTGTAGCTTAAGCCTGCTATAAGCAATTTTCATTTTTTGTGGACTGGTTCGAATTCCAAAAGAAACGGGCAACAAACCATACAGCACATAAGCACATGGAACTTCACGTTTGCTTTAAAATCACTGGTGGCATTGCTTTATTCGACACTGTGTTTAACCACTTCCTCACCGGCCCAAACTTTCCCATATTGTATGCTGTGTCACTTCTGTATCCCCCTTAGAGTCGCGAGGGCCTATTTTATCATAACATACTCATTAAAAATCGCGCATTATGTCAAACAAATGAATATTAAGATAACATTGCGACCCTTATATATATAACTATATTAAATTGATCTTTTTGGCATTGTGACACTCGCCGGTATTACTAGTTATGAATGGTGTTAGGGGTGTCCCAGTAGTGCACTACATTTTATTATGTTTAAAGGGTTGCAATGTCATCTTAATGTGAATGTTTTCACAAAATAGGCACTCCCGACTTTATGAGGTAGGTGGAGTGGACTTATAATAGCAAGAGACAATATATGTGGACACTATTGTGTAGCTTTTGTATTGCTTCGTTGTAACGGCTTTCCGATGAGAACTAGTGTTAACATATTCGGCACCGATTTAGTAGTTAACGATTGCCGCGTATTCGATTGGCGTAAATAGCTGCGACAAGGTAGACTGTACTGTCGTACATCATACACCGATTGAGCCACTGGCGAGGTGGATGCACCATCCGTAAGTTCGCGACCTCTGGCGTGATGGTCAACATCTGCAAGTCGCCTCGTCATCATCATAATCACCCTCGAGCCTCTGGCGAGGAGGAGACACCCCTATGCTCGCGACCTCTGGCGTGATGGTCAACATCCGCAAATCGTCTCATCATCGTCATCATATCAATCGTAGTCGTAGTGATATTACAAGCTACCCTTTTTGTATCATCATGCTGCTTTTGTTGTTCAATAAAATACGTGTGCACTCGTACCATACCGTGTTGTGTTGGTTTCTCGTTTCCTCATTAGCTCCTTTGATCGCTGATAATGACCCTGTTAATGACCGCTACGTAGGGGTCACTCCGTTAGGGTCAGAGTCAGGGTTAACCGCAGACGACAAAAGGTTAGGGTTACACAGCCGTCAACAGGTTGGGATTAGGGTTAGCACCAGTCGTCAGGGTTTAGGGTTAGCTCCATTCGCCAGGGGGCGCTCCACGGCCGCCAGGGGCGCTCATGCTACCCAGAAGGCCGTGCACATGCGCAGTAAACCAGAAACCGGATGTCCCTCCCAAACTGGCGCCCTCTTTTGCTCGTTCAGAAGAGCACTATAACTACTTTAGTAGATTTTATTCCAAGCTAATATATCTAGCAAGCATAGATACAGCTTATCTATGAAAATATTGATAGAAATATTTTTTCTCACCCAAGAAAGATAATAGAACTAGAGGAAATGAGATAATATTAGGTTTACTGTAGATTGGATATCAGGAAATATTCTTTCTCAAAAAGGACAATCAATGAATGGAACAAATTATCTACAGATTGAGTAATTGCTAGCAGCGTGAATATGTTTAAAAACAAGGTTAACACATCTCAGGAGGGCGGGTTACAAATAGATTTTTTTAAATTGGACTCTCGTTAAGCCAATGGCTTCCTTGTCGACTTGCCATGTGGGCCTTTGCCTTGAATGGTAATCTTGTTAAATCTCGCCTTAACGATGGAAATGGTTTGCTCTACGGTTTGACCATCTGCTCACCATACAGACACCAGAGAGTGCAAAATGCTGCAACCCGTATCTGGCATCGGCCAGATTTATGGCGCATACAAATGGTTTATTATTATTATCATTATTATTATTATTATTAAGACTTAACCAGAATCAGGTTCCACCGTTGGTGGTTGGTACAGAAGTGCTGCTTCGGCAAACTTGTCGATTATGGATTGAATGTTATCAGCGTTTTAGGCATCTGCATAAAGTAGTTCACGAACTGAAGCCAACTGAGCTTTGGGTTTTAGGCATCTGCATAAAGTAGTTCACGAACTAAAGCCAACTGAGCTTTGGGTTTTAGGCATCTGCATAAAGTAGTTCACGAACTAAAGCCAACTGAGCTTTGGGTTTTAGGCATCTGCATAAAGTAGTTCACGAACTAAAGCCAACTGAGCTTTGGGTTTTAGGCATCTGCATAAAGTAGTTCACGAACTAAAGCCAACTGAGCTTTGGGTTTTAGGCATCTGCATAAAGTAGTTCACGAACTAAAGCCAACTGAGCTTTGGGTTTTAGGCATCTGCATAAAGTAGTTCACGAACTGAAGCCAACTGAGCTTTGGGTTTTAGGCATCTGCATAAAGTAGTTCACGAACTGAAGCCAACTGAGCTTTGGGTTTTAGGCATCTGCATAAAGTAGTTCACGAACTGAAGCCAACTGAGCTTTGGGTTTTAGGCATCTGCATAAAGTAGTTCACGAACTAAAGCCAACTGAGCTTTGGGTTTTAGGCATCTGCATAAAGTAGTTCACGAACTGAAGCCAACTGAGCTTTGGGTTTTAGGCATCTGCATAAAGTAGTTCACGAACTAAAGCCAACTGAGCTTTGGGTTTTAGGCATCTGCATAAAGTAGTTCACGAACTGAAGCCAACTGAGCTTTGGGTTTCGCTCTGAGCTGCGATACATTGGACAAGTGTGTGTCTACACCAGTACGTGTCCGTACGCACTCATTTTGGCTCTTGTGGCTTATTTGAGCGGTGCTGCTGGGTAGATAGAAAATAGTTGATACGATGACACACCTTGCGCAGGGTTGAAAAAAATCATGATTAAAAAAATCGGATTGTTTTTATTTATATGATTTTTTTTTTCGAAATCTGGTATATAGACATTTATATAGACGTTTATATTTATAATTTTTTTCAAACATGTTCTATTCAAATCAATTTGGGTACTTGTCTTAAGAGAGGGTAAATGATTTTTTTTATATAAAGTTATATAATTATAACATAGTTTGATTTACAACAGCAATAGATCTGTAGTTTTAAAATACATGCATAATAATAATATGTTTTATTTGATATAGCACCAGATTAAATTGTTCGTGGCACTCATTGGGATGAATCCACCAATTAGAAGATGTCCACAAGGCCTCACCCCAGTAGTTGCATAATTTGTCTTGGAAAGGAAAGCATGCTGTGTGTCTGTGGCTGTAGCCCTGACAATCAAGGGGGATCTAGGATTTTTGGCGAGGGGGTCTCAGTCAGTCGTAGTCATGTCATTCTACCTTACGAACCGGGGGGGGGGCGACACATGTGTCGTTCTACTTACATAAGGGTTAATATTAGCCGGCTGCTAATACTTCAGTCTTTACATTGACACTAGTTCCGATGTAGGCCTATATAGGGGAGACCGGGACTAGTCCGCCCCATGGACACTCTAATAGATCTGGAGACTGTATTTGTAGAGCTAGAGGATCAGTTTCGACCTTAAATTTAACGAAAATATCTTGTCCACATTTCTGCTATCAACAATTACCAAAACTGTTACAAACCAGTATCCAGATCTGACTCTTAGTAGACCTACCCAAGCATGGGTAGACTTGCCTCATGTCGGGGCAAGTCCGCCCAGGGGCCGGGGCAAGTCCGCCCTACACGTACTTTAAGCAGCAAATACACAAGAACAATGCAGTTTTGTCTTATTTTTATGTCAAATGTTTGTGACACACATTTGTTAGAAACTTAAAGTCATCACACATTCTGTGGTATCTATGAAATAAACCAGGCAAACAAAAACTAACGTTTGGCACTGCATCGGCTAAAAAACTGTGAAATAAAATCTGGTTTCGTCACTTTTTTGCTAGAAAATACCACCAAACTGGAAAATTGGAAGTCTTTATTAGAGTGCATGTTAGTGTGTTTATGTTCACAAGTGATCCTGAGCATTTCACCTCAGATACATTAGGGGCGAACTTGCCCTGTAGCACATAGGCGGACGTGCCCCAACACAGAGACATATTTGGTGGGCGGCAACTAAATACCACTGACACTGGATAGAGCAACAACGCAAGATCCAAACAATATCTGTGATATAAGGGCCTTACTGAGCACTCTGAATGTCTGACCAATGCCACTTATAAGTACTGAAATTTGATCGAAAAAAAATAAAAAAAATACTTTCAGTCACCAAATTCAGTTTTCTAGTTCACAACCTTCCAGCCAGCAACTCGTGGACGTCAGTTTCCCGCTGCACCAGTGTTCGAAATGAGCGGGGTCTGGGGGTCCTGCCATAGGCAAGAGGGGCCTCCCATAAGAAAGAAAAATGTAAGCTTGGGGGGTCCCACATTTCATCGTAGTACCGATGTAATTACCCTTCCGCTGTTGCACCTGTTGCTGCGTTGAAGCTACTCTGGTTCGTCTCTACTTAAACTCGACGGTCTTCGCAGAACTCGACAGTTTTCGCAGAACTCGATCGATCTTGCAGCAAGAACTCGACAGCTTTCGCAGAACTTGACGGTTTTTGCAGGACTCGACACCATCATAGTTTAGCTGATTCATTAAGGTCACTCTATTGTCATTCATTAACTCTGTTAAAACATCTTAAATCATTCCACTCATATCATTGGTGAGTGTGTGTTCTGTTGTTAAGGGCGCCACCTGTTGGGTGTCTGCAGCAATGCCACCAATGAATATCTAGTTGAGGCACATTTTACCTTGACATTTTACTTCTCAGAATTACAGAGCACAGTGTCTGCAAGCGCATTACTCCAGTAACAATGGTTTAGACCGCAACTTACACTTGAGTCATTTAGCAGGCGTTCTTATTCACAGCGACTTACAACAAGTGCATGCAATCTAAGTTGGTAAAATAATTACAGGTCGAAATAAAGGTCGCTATGATAGCAAGCAAGTTTTTTTTCACAAAAAATAGGCGTTAATAGCCATTATAGTGCCTGAAAAGAAGATTTTTATGGACCCCCAAGAGTCAGTGGTCATTTCGAACACTGCGCTGTATGTAGTTTGATGGTAACGTGACTTAATCGTGTGACCGAAATTACTAAATTCTGCAACGGCACGGAATAAAAGCCGGTTGGCGGACGTGCCTTGGGGGGGACTAGTCCCGGTCTCCCCTTCGTGTTCCTCAATCAATAGAAGGACGAGGTTGCTGCCACTCAAAGAGGTATCTCGTCTAATGTTATTATAGAGGCGTGCGTGTAATATTTGCCACGGACACAGGGGGTCGAAGACCCCCCTTTCATGGCCTAAGGGGGTATTGAGACCCTCTGGATCCGCTGTTGATAATTATTGTTTGCTGAGAGGGTGGATTAGCACCTGCCTACTATAATGGTCTCTAACTAGACTGCAACCTGGTACAGTATTAGTCTGTAGCGCAGGCTGTCTCACTTGAGTCAACATACTGAATTGGTAACAACTAGAACAAGCTCTAAGTGGACTTTAACTCTGGGTTTCTGAGTTGAAAAGATGCTTCTTCTGGAAGATAAGTTTGTGTGGCTTTACTGCATTCAGAAGGGGAGTAGCTCAAACATACACACAACTCTGTTGATCTTGGTGTTTGTAAACAATTATTTGTGTTAAATTCATATAAATCAGCGATTAAAAAAATGGGAAATAAAAAAAATCATAATTATTTTTTTGTGTGCGATTTAAATCAATGATTTAAATCAAACAACTCTGCCCTTGCGTTACGCTATTTGCGACTTCAAAACTTTCTGAAATGCTAACTAAATTCAAAGCATATTTGAGCAATCATCCCCGAATGCAGTGTCTCGATCATTTGAGCATGTCTTTGAGGGCAACCACATTTCCTCCGCAATGCCGTGATATTTGGATTTGAAAGGTTAATTTTCTGATTGTTTAATTTATATTTGACAAAATATATAGGCACTCGCAACCTTACAGCGTGAATTAATTAGCGCTTTAATTTTGGCCCGCAAATTAATTAATTCCTACACTCACACAGATGTGTAAAATGGCACAACATTACTAGGAGTAATGTCAATGGGTGTCACAGTAGCAAAAAAATCTATTTAATTTATTTTAAGGATTAAAATTTTTCTTTATGTGTATTTTTTTTTTTACAAAATAGGCACTCTGGACTTTACAGGGTAATAATTATAGAAGTGGTACATCATACAAATTTGAAAGGTTGGGCATGCGAGGAAGTGGTTCAATACCTACCTATGAATATCAAAAGCCTAATACCAGCAGTGATTTGGGTCAAACGCGAAGTTCCGTGTGGCTATAGGCCTTATGCCGTGGAGCTTATTTCTTCAAGAATTCGCGTCATATGCAGTCCACAAAAGTGAAAATTGCTTATATCAGGCGTAATGAACAATTAAAGGTACCCAATTGAAATGTCCTTCATACATTTTTTATCATAATATTATAGTTTCGACACCCTTAAACACTAACATATTTTACATCTTTTTTGGTACCAATATTCCACTCGGCCCACTGCAAAAGATTAATAGAAATCTTGGATCCACCCATGCGGTGTTGGGGGCGGGGCTCGGCGGGAAACCCGCTTGTGACGCGTACTACGTCTGACTGGGTACGCATGCGCTGTGACCTTCGTCGTGGCCGTAATATTCCCTTTGTAGGCAGATGTACCTAGTTGTTGATGTGAGTTAACACGACAAATATGACGCTTTTGATGCTCTTTCTGGGAGTCATGGAACATCCTTGAGCTACACATGATGCGGGAAATGGTCGGCGGTTGTTGTGTGTGCTCTGACGAGCGCGGATGGGCTGATAACCCGTTAGTTTACTGCGACGGTCACGGTTGTAATGTAGCGGTCCACCAAGGTAAATCGTCGCTTCGTTTAGTTCTTCTTAATCTTATCTCATCGCGACGTCACACTTCCGTAACCTGACTCACACACTTGTATTATTCGTGTTCCAGCATGCTACGGGATCATTGCTGTGCCGACGGGGCCGTGGTTTTGTCGAAAGTGTGAATCCCAAGAGAGGGCTGCCAGAGTGGTAAGGCGGACATTTTAAATGTTTTGATTGACAGCTGATTGGGACAGTTTGACTGCTGGTGACATGCCATGTGTTTGCACTGATTAAGTAATCCGATTGGTCTGTTGTTGCCAGAGAAATGACAATTGGGTTTATAAGTTGGCTGTCTGTGTGCTCGTCTACTTAACTGTTAAAATGGCAATGACACATTTACATATATCAATTAGCAATCTTCTTCTACTAGGTATGTGACCAAAAAATTCAACCTACATGGATAGACATCAATTGAGTATCATTGTACAGAGCCTGAAAAAAACTTTAAAATGCCTTTGAGATATTTGTTCTAGGTTGAATATTAGACAAGTTATGACATTTTAAAGATTAGGTGCACCACCCGTTTTTCGGCCTTGTTTTACTAGAGTAAACAAAAGAAAAGTTGTGACCTTTTGGGCCAATTATGGTTCACTTTGAGAATACAAAGTGTCATAACTTTTTTAATACTGAAGAGATTCTAATGAAACTTTAGGGGAGATAGCCCCTTTAAAACACAAACTGTTGATGCAGTCTTCACTTAATTCATGATTTAACTAAATCATCAATTAATGATCTTAATTACTTTGATTGATAAACAATACACATTCATTGATAAATTAAAATATCAGAATGCAACATTTCCCCCCAATTTTTATTATAGTATTTTTTTCATTGCATCTATACCAAGAAATAACAAATGTGATCATAGTACACTGTTTCTTTAGCTTTTTTCTATCTTTCTGGTAATAACTTGATGTTATTATTAATTAATAATTAGCTAAATTAGTGAATATCAACCGTTTCAGGACAGACCTGAATTCAATAAACCTCTGAAGTAAAAATCATGCAAAGTAAAGACATGTAAAGTTCTGCATATCAAGATATTATAATTAGTTCACCCTTAATTAACTGTCTGCCGTAATCGACCGACTCACTGGCCCATATGTGACGACACAAACGTTTTTTTTTATAGTTTTGATTGATTTTTGAGGGGTCTTTCATGTATTTTTTCAAAACTTCACTCGATAACTACCCAGCCTAAATAACTTGGGTAGGCTTACTATTAATATCATGAATAAGGTAGAAACAAACGTTTAGAAAGTTCAAGTAAATGTATGAAGTAATGATAATTTTTTTTAGCAGAATCAACAACCCACAAAATTAACTTAAATTCATAAAATAGAAGGTGCTAAATAATACAATACACCAAAAAGAATTATTTTAGTATGATCGTGGTGGGCCACGGTCATTTAAACGATGACAAACAGGGATTGTCGCTATGAAATTCAACCCGATCAACCATTTGTCGGTTTGACATGAAATTTTGCTAACTCTAGAAAACAATGTGCTAATAGTTTAATTTGCCTCAGGTTTGGCACACACATAGACAAGTATATGGAAATACAAATTATAAAGGTTTGAAAGAAAAATTTAGCTACCTTCAGGTAAATGGTCGATGACTTTAACAGTCAAAAACTTTGACGTAAATATTTTTTTACTTCTACAAATCGGATTGGAAAATTTCGAAAACGACGCGTCAGCGGAACATGTTAACTACATCATCACAATGAGTGTTCTCCGGGAGCTCCTAAAATACGCCAGCCAAACGCGCAGCAAAAACACGGTCACCGGGCGAACGAACGAGCACGGAGATCGACGTCGCGGCCAAAGCGATTAGCGCGTATGTAGGCCGATTGTCGCGTACCTACTTCTACCTTGTACTGTGCATTTAAATCATGAATTTTGAAGAGGGAAACATGGTTACAATTGCGTTTTGACATAATGCCACTAAATAATTATTGGCACACGTCCACTGAACAAATCAAACATCAACCACTAGAACAGACATGGGGTCAATTCCATTCCGGAATTGGAATTGACCCTCAATTCTGGAATTAGAATTGATTTTCAAAAGTCAGTTGGAATTGGAATTGATTTTTTTGTGGGAATTGGAATTGATTTTGTTGGAATTATTGACTTGATACTGTTAATTGTTACCCCTTAAATTTACTATTAAAATCATATTTGTCTGCTATTAGTATGTCACCCTGAATCTGGTAACAGCCAGGAATCTGTCAGCATCATATAGTTTACAGTAACTTTGATGAAATATCAATGATATCACAACTGATATAAACAGGGTGAAACTGTTCAAAACTCATATTAACAACCCAACTGTTCAGGGCTATCCAAAATGTCTGGTTAGCAAAAATCCAGGAGAGGTGTCGCAGCAGAAACTACATATCAAATGGCTGAATGCCATTTTTTAGTTTCATTATAGCATACCTGATATATATATTAACTATTGTTCATTCAATGCATGTATATATATATATGCATTGAATGAACAATAGTTAATTTGTTAATCATAACTGATTAAATATGATTGTGCACACATGATTTCAAGTACAAATAAAACTGTGTTGAAACGAATTGGATTTGAATTTTTCCTTAGCCTAGGATAAAACAAAGTGGAATTGACAATTTGGAATTGGAATTGATTTTTTGGAATTGACTGGAATTTAAATTGATCCGTGTCTGTACTAGAATTTAAATTGTCTCATCTTACAACAAAAAACAGTGGGGCATGGTGGTCGTGGTGTAGACCGGCAGGCTTTCGGTCAAATGGGCTGGGGTTCTAACAATGGTGGCTGCCCAACATGAAGAAAAAGAAACTACTTGGTTTACCAACTTCAACTTTCAGATTTGTCTTGCTAATAAAGTGTAGTTTGAAACCACTATAGGCTCTAATCTATGACGGAGAGAGAGGGTGAGTGCCCAAATAGATTGCAGATAGCTAAATTTGTCTATATTGTTACAGTCTGAAGTTAGTAAACATCCTAGATAAATATTGAAAAATTTGACAGACGTATAACTGACATGTCTGTTTGGTGGTGTGATTTTTCAGAGATGTGAGCTCTGTCCACAGAAGGAAGGGGCCCTAAAGAAGACTGACACTCAAGGTAACTGTAATAGACGCTACCCGGAATAACACATTTCTAATCGCCATGTGGTGAATACGTTGAATGTTGACAGGATGTTCATGGAATGCATGGTGTTTATATTTTTTTTGGTGATCAATGTTTTATTAATTATGACAAAGACAAATTACAATTAGACACATAACAAGTTCCCACAGTTGTTCTCCCTTGCACCGAACTAGTTCCATATCTATGCCATCATGTGCTTGCTTGCATGGCTGAATCAGTAGACGACACCAGTCGTGAATCTAGGTGACAGGGATACACATTCAACCATGTGTGAAACAACCTGCTTGCCATCAGACCTGGGGCCGAGTACATTTTCATGAGTATGAGTACATTGGTGATGGCTGAGTATAAGTACGAGTACATTTCCCTGAGTACGAGTACATCTTGTACGATATTATAGTAACTCTGTATAGTAATAATAACATATTTTAAAAATAAACATTGTGAATGAATTTACATAAACCAGGAAGAGTTGACTATGCAACGTCAGTTGATCAGACTTTTTTATGAGAAAAACTGTAAAAATCCTATTTATATTTGGGACAAAACTGGGGTTTGCATTCCATTCAAAGGTGCAATTCGCATTCAAATGCAAATGTTCAGAGTATGCATTCAAATGTGGGTTAAAATGTATTTAAATTGAAAATACTTTTCAAAATACATTTTATAGCACAACATGACAAGAGAAAATAAATAAAGAAATATAACCATTAAATATATATGATATATGAATCAATGAACACTGTTAGGCATGTTGTGGCTGGCAGTGACCACAAGTCTACAACTAGTGTTTGCTGAGAGGGTGGATTAGCACCTGCTAATGTCCAGGGCTCAATATCCCCTTTGTACTTTAAGTTTACTACACTACAAATTGGCACCAGACAATACTGGTGCTGGCTGTCTGACTTGAGTCACCAAACTTCTTCAGAAGCAGAAGAAGACCCAGTTAGCAGTTCTTAGCACTGTCACTTGTGAGACCAACAAAGGCATTTTATGGCTAACTGATGAATGACCCTTTCATTATGGGCTCACTAGACTTCCTGGCTTAATTAAACAAACACAAGGATTATGGCCTGGACTGGTAACTAGTACAACTATGGATATGAACTAGGGGTTTCTGACTGGGAAAGAATCAATAGAGGCTGCCTCTTGATGGGAAGCCTTTGTGGCTTCAGTGCATTCATGTGCAGAAAAGTGTTCCACAGTGTGAATTTGTGAAAACTCATCAATACCAAGTAAAAATGAAACCACATCTACTAAATGTAACAGTAATAATTATTACAAATCAGGGGCTATTACATTGCAATTAATATCATGGTTATTGCAATAGAATGGACATAATTAAAGTGTTTTTAATGATCCTGTATTAGAAAACATATATAACTCAGGTGAGATGCATGCAAGAACACAAAATATTTTGTTAATTTGATTCATATGCAGGTAATACAATTTGCTACCATGCTTGTTGAAATTATTGTTGTAGTTGTTAATGATTTGATAAAATAAGAAATAATTTTCACAATATCATATCGAAAAAGTACTCAGATGTACTCGTAAAATCTGAGTACATTGAACACGAGTATGAGTACCATACTTTCTACGAGTACGAGTATTTCAAAAATGTACTGGAGTAAAAGTACTTCGGCCCCAGGTCTGCTTGCCATACCATCTGGCAAGAACTTAATCATCAGAATCCAATTCCCGAAGAAGGTAACCTGTGATTGCCGATGTGATATCAAATGTTGACCCCCATCCCCCCCCAATCCTCACCCCTAGATGAATATTTTGTGTGAAATAAACACCCCTGGTTGAGAATATTCTAGTGGAGCATTCACTCCCTCTATCAAATTTGCAACCCCCCTCCATGCCATAAATTTGAATATTTTTTTACAATTTGTGTTTTAGTTTAAATGAGACTTTTAAATAAACAACAGCTATGCAAAAGGTGGTGTTCTTAGCAAATTAACATAACAAAAATTAATTGGAGGTGTGAACATTTCATAGCGAAATCCTCACCCATGAGTGAATGATTCATGGAGGTGAGTATATGATAGTAATGTGTAGACTTTATAGTTGTGATTAATATCATTAAAAGAAATCTATTATGATATCTACTGTATTTCAATGCAGTAGACATTTTCTTTATTGTATCGTATAACTGTGCGTTCCCTATGACAGGTTGGTGTCACGTGTTGTGTGCCTTGTACATTCCTGAAGCGTGGTTTGGAAATGTACAAACAATGGAACCAATTGTGCTGAAAGGCGTGCCAGCGGAGAGGTTTAACAAAGTACGTTTGTGTTCTGTTCTGCTTTACTACTAAACGTCTGAAAATTTATTGTGAATGTTACATAGCAGTGTTTTCATATGGTTGTTGTGTTAATTTTCATATGGTATTAATGTGAAATCCTGGGTATAATTTTATTTTATGAAATTATGGTCAACCTATTTAACATTTTTAATGGGAAGATTATTTGTTGTGTAAGTTTTTGGGGTGCTTGAGCCAAGTACAGGGTATATTGCATCTTGTAACGACATAGCTGCGTGGATAAACCAACTTTTATGTTTGGTCTTAAATCTTGTAGACCTGAAAGTATTGGAATAGAAGTACTTTGTTTGTTAGGAGAGTAAAAAAGTTCAACAAACTTGTACAAATTTGTAATGTTTGTTTCTGATCATTCAGGAACGCTTCATTATTTGCATAATATTTATTCATTAAAAAGTTTAAATTTATTTTGCAATTTAAAAAAGACTTTCTTATACTAAGTACTCAAGTACAGTTAGTATATCAATTATCAAAAGTACAGGAGTTATTTAAACACATCCTCATTAGCCATGGGTTGTAGTAGTACTACAGTACCCCTGGCAGACATCCTTGCTAGCCATGGGTGGAAGTAGTACTACAGTACCCCTGGAAGACATCCTTGCTAGCCATGGGTGGAAGTAGTACTACAGTACCCCTGGCAGACATCCTTGCTAGCCAGGGGTGGAAGTAGTACTACAGTACCCCTGGCAGACATCCTTGCTAGCCAGGGGTGGAAGTAGTACTACAGTACCCCTGGAAGACATCCTCACTAGCCAGGGGTGGTAGTAGTACTACAGTACCCCTGGCAGACATCCTTGCTAGCCAGGGGTGGAAGTAGTACTACAGTACCCCTGGCAGACATCCTTGCTAGCCAGCGGTGGAAGTAGTACTACAGTACCCCTGGAAGACATCCTTGCTAGCCAGGGGTGGAAGTAGTACTACAGTACCCCTGGAAGATGGATTTGTCAGTATATTCCATGCCATGTGTGGACAGACGCTGAATCATTTGTAATTTGTCCCACTTTCTGTCTTGATCGATGTGTTTATGGGAACAAGACGTGCCCAAACTTTAAAGAGCTTTAACAGGAAATGCTCACCAATACCCGTCCGACCAGCGACAGTGGGTCCACTAACAATCAAAGTTAAGTTCCTGTGAGCCCTGTAAGTCTGAGCGAGCAATATTATAGATTGCACAGTAAAAATCCATGTTTCAACAGGTCGTTCAGCCAATGGTACTGATGTTGTCAAAAACCCATGCGGCGAGAATGTTTAAACAATATATTTGGCAAAGTAACAGTAATTCAGCTATTACTTTGCTATTACAATTGAACATTTCGATGACACCAAAATAAAATTTCATTGAAAATAATCAGATAACAAATTTTCTGTTTTGACATAATGGGACTTGGACAAGTGTTTTTGTTTCATTCCAGTGAATATATGAAACTTGGACATCCAACTGGAATTGTATGAGGTTAATTTAATTGGGAACTATATGAGTTAATTATAATTTAATTGATTATACACCCACCAGTTAATTTGAATCTATGTAACTGATTAAGTATGTAAAATGTTTAATCAAAAGAAAGTTCCGATGGAAAATGTAATAGTAATAGCTTGAAATGTAATAGTAATAGTAATATATTACATTGTCTTCAGCATGTAATAGAAAGGAAACTAAGTAATAGTAATCTATTATATTGCAATGTAATGTACCCCAGGCCTGATATTTGGATATGTGCTTACTAAGTATATAAAGCATATGCCTACAGTTGACATGTAGGGTTGACTATGTGTTTCAGTTGTGTTATATATGTGAAGAAAGTGGAAGAGTTGGAAAGGCAACTACTGGGGCATGTATGCAGTGTAACAAGAGTGGATGTAAACAGTACTTCCATGTCACTTGGTGAGTGTAATTGAGTGTAAACAGCACTTGGTGAGCATAACAACAGTGGATGTTAACCGTAGTTCCACATCACTTGGTGAGTGTATCAAGAGTGGATGTAAGCAGTACTTCCACGTCGCTTCCTTGGTCAGTGTATCAAGAGTGGATGTAAGCAGTACTTCCACGTCACTTCCTTGGTCAGTGTATCAAGAGTGGATGTAAGTAGTACTTCCACGTCACTTCCTTGGTCAGTGTATCAAGAGTGGATGTAAGCAGTACTTCCACGTCACTTCCTTGGTCAGTGTATCAAGAGTGGATGTAAGCAGTACTTCCACGTCACTTCCTTGATCAGTGTATCAAGAGTGGATGTAAGCAGTACTTCCACGTCACTTCCTTGGTCAGTGTATCAAGAGTGGATGTAAGTAGTACTTCCACGTCACTTCCTTGGTCAGTGTATCAAGAGTGGATGTAAGCAGTACTTCCACGTCACTTCCTTGGTCAGTGTATCAAGTGTGGATGTAAGCAGTACTTCCACGTCACTTCCTTGATCAGTGTATCAAGAGTGGATGTAAGCAGTACTTCCACATCACTTCCTTGGTCAATGTAACAGGAGTGGATGTAAGCAGTACTTCCATGTCACTTCCTTGGTCAGTGTATCAAGAGTGGATGTAAGCAGTACTTCCACGTCACTTCCTTGGTCAGTGTATCAAGAGTGGATGTAAGCAGTACTTCCACGTCACTTCCTTGGTGAGTGTATCAAGAGTGGATGTAAGCAGTACTTCCACATCACTTCCTTGGTCAATGTAACAGGAGTGGATGTAAGCAGTACTTCCATGTCACTTCCTTGGTCAGTGTATCAAGAGTGGATGTAAGCAGTACTTCCACGTCACTTCCTTGGTCAGTGTATCAAGAGTGGATGTAAGCAGTACTTCCACGTCACTTCCTTGGTCAGTGTATCAAGAGTGGATGTAAGCAGTACTTCCACATCACTTCCTTGGTCAGTGTATCAAGAGTGGATGTAAGCATTACTTCCACGTCACTTCCTTGGTCAGTGTAACAGGAGTGGATGTAAGCAGTACTTCCACGTCACTTCCTTGGTCAGTGTATCAAGAGTGGATGTAAGCAGTACTTCCACATCACTTCCTTGGTCAATGTAACAGGAGTGGATGTAAGCAGTACTTCCATGTCACTTCCTTGGTCAGTGTATCAAGAGTGGATGTAAGCAGTACTTCCACGTCACTTCCTTGGTCAGTGTATCAAGAGTGGATGTAAGCATTACTTCCACGTCACTTCCTTGGTCAGTGTAACAGGAGTGGATGTAAGCAGTACTTCCACGTCACTTCCTTGGTCAGTGTAACAAGAGTGGATGTACAGTACTTGCACGTCACTTCCTTGTTCAATGTAACAAGTGTGGTGCCACGTCACTTCCTTGGTCAGTGTAACAAGAGTGGATGCCACGTCACTTCCTTGGTCAGTGTAACAAGAGTGGATGCCACGTCACTTCCTTGGTCAGTATAACAAGAGTTGATGTAAGCAGTACTTGCACGTCACTTCCTTGGTCAGTGTAACAAGAGTGGGTGTATGCAGTACTTCCATGTCACTTCCTTGGTCAGTGTAACAAGAGTGGGTGTATGCAGTACTTCCACGTCACTTCCTTGGTCAGTGTAACAAGAGTGGGTGTATGCAGTACTTGCATGTCACTTCCTTGATCATTGTAACAAGAGTGGGTGTAAGCAGTACTTCCACGTCACTTCCTTGGTCAGTGTAACAAGAGTGGGTTAATGCAGTACTTCCACGTCACTTCCTTGGTCAGTGTAACAAGAGTGGGTTAATGCAGTACTTCCACGTCACTTCCTTGGTCAGTGTAACAAGAGTGGGTTAATGCAGTACTTCCATGTCACTTCCTTGATCATTGTAACAAGAGTGGATGTAAGCAGTACTTCCACGTCACTTCCTTGATCATTGTAACAAGAGTGGATGTAAGCAGTACTTCCACGTCACTTCCTTGGTCAGTGTAACAAGAGTGGATGTAAGCAGTACTTCCATGTCACTTCCTTGGTCAGTGTAACAAGAGTGGATGTAAGCAGTACTTCCATGTCACTTCCTTGGTCAGTGTAACAAGAGTGGGTGTATGCAGTACTTGCATGTCACTTCCTTGGTCAGTGTAACAAGAGTGGGTGTATGCAGTACTTCCACGTCACTTCCTTGGTCAGTGTAACAAGAGTTTGTGTATGCAGTACTTGCATGTCACTTCCTTGGTCAGTGTAACAAGAGTGGATGTAAGCAGTACTTCCATGTCACTTCCTTGGTCAGTGTAACAAGAGTGGGTGTATGCAGTACTTCCACGTCACTTCCTTGATCATTGTAACAAGAGTGGATGTAAGCAGTACTTCCACGTCACTTCCTTGGTCAGTGTAACAAGAGTCGGTGTAGGCAGTACTTCCATGTCACTTCCTTGGTCAGTATAACAAGAGTGGATGTAAGCAGTACTTCCATGTCACCAGGTGAGAGTAACAATAGTAGGTGTAAACAGTACTTCCATGTCAGTTGGTGGGTGTAACAAGAGTGGTGTAAACAGTACTTCCATCTCAGTTGGTGGGTGTACCAATAATTAGTGTAAACATTACTTCCATGTCACTTGTTTGGTGTGTAAACGGTTGTGAGAACCTCTACTGCTCTGTTTCCAGTGCGCAGTCTCAAGGCTTACTATGTGAGGAGTCAGGCAGCTACATGGACAATGTGCGATACTGCGGCTACTGTAAATACCACTACAAGAAACTGGTAATATACTGCTTCCAGACCTATGGCCAATGTAATCAGTACACATGTACTCGAGTACATTTTTTAAGTACTCACTCATAGAAATTATGGGTTATGTATTCGTACTCATGCTCAATGTACTAAGATTTTATGAGTACATCTAAATACTTTTTTTAATATGATACTGTGATAATTATTTATGATCTTTTCTTAAATACAGTTCAAGTATCAAGTATTTCTAGTTAACAGAATTAGCATATTTTTTATTTAAATACTTCCATAAAGTATCTGAAATGTTCAAATACATTATTTCTGATTGATATAACAAAATTAACTGAAGGCTTCACTAAAGGCAGCATCTTTTCCCAGTCTGAAACCCATAGTTAGCCTTAAGCAAACAGTTATGCTAGTAACCAGTTCAGGCTATAATCCTTGTGTTTGTTTAATTAAGCCAGAAAGTCCATAATGAAGGGGCCATTCATCAGTTAGCCTTAAAATGCCTTTGTTGCTTGTACAAGGGACAGTTTAAGACAGTCTATTTCTATGGTGACTCAAGTCACAAGACACCAGTAGTCTTTATTCAAATTAGCACACAAACCCTTTGTTCCAGTTTGGGTAAATCTTTTTACCAGTAGACTCACTACATTGATTACATAGGTAATTCTGGGGCGAGACCAATAAATGTGGTATGTTAAAGTACTTGTCTAATGGTTACATTTGTTATTGTAACAAATAAATTATTGTTAGATTATGCACCTGACGTACTGTTTTATGTTATTGTTTAATAAGCCTCAGACTGTACTATTCAGAGCAAACCTACATTTACATTGTCTGATTTGTGAATCCAGTTGTTCTTGGTAAAAGTGTTTTGTAGTGAGCAGATCGTGGCTCTCTATGTAGTCTACAAATCTACAAGTTTGTTGGCTAGGTTTTTCTGAGATGGTAACCCTAGGTAATGAATAGTTTGAGTGTACATGTGCCGAGTATGTCGGTGACTCTAAAGTGGGTTAATCAGAGTGCCCATATATAAATATATATACATATATATATATATATATATATATATATATATATATATATATATATACATATATATATATATATATATACATATATATATATATATACATATATATATATATATATATACATATAATATATGTATATATATATAATATATATATATATATATGCGCACTCTGATTAACCCACTTTAGAGTCACCGACATACTCGGCACATGTACACTCAAACTATTCATTACCTAGGGTTACCATCTCAGAAAAACCTAGCCAACAAACTTGTAGATTTGTAGACTATGTAGAGAGCCACGATCTGCTCACTACAAAACATTTTTACCAAGAACAACTGGATTCACATATATATATATATATATATATATATATATATATATATATATATATATATATATATATATATATATATCATGCCACATGTCTGATCAACTGCCTTTGCATAATCAATTGTTCCTGAGTTATATGAATTAATTAACAAGTTTTATTTTTAAAATATGCTATTACTAATAATTTACTATATCATACAATATGTACTTGTACTCGTGAAAATGTACTCGGACCCAGGTCTGACTGCTTCCAGTGTTCATGTGTACTATCACTTGTATGTAACTATTTCCATTTTCTTGATTTTATGTCTTATGCACACAAAAACAAAATAGAGCTTTTAATTGCAACGTTTTTGTTCTTTTTATTCATGCTTTTGAGGCATCAACTTCACTTCAGAGTAACAATGTTGACACAGGGCATATACAGGACATAGTATAATACCCATCACAATATGTTTACAAACATTTATCTCCATTAATCATGTTAAAGTTTGTACTTTTCTAACAACTCCAGGTGTCATATTGATAATTTGTTTTCACAAAGTTGTGAATTTCCAAAATGTCGGACTGTATCACAGCGCCACCCTGTGGCCAGTTACACAATTTTTAACAATAGTAATTCCGTAACAGTTCACCATGTGGTCAAGGCTTCACGTTTGAAAGCGATAAATCGCTCGCCTAAATATGCTAAATTTATTTAGGCGAGCAATTTGTTAATTGTTGTTTTTTACGGTGTGGTGGCGCCACCATTTCCAATTCGGATTCTGTTGTTGTCGCCATGAAATTTTAATTGGTACTTGTTGGTGCTATGACTTTTGTACAATGAAATAAATGTTGACTTTAGTAAACCCGACTTTGCTTAGGCGGTTTGAAAATTGCAATTGAGATTCACAAATACGCCATGTATAGTCATAAATGCAGCTTAGTAGGCAACACCAACATAATTATAAACCGGGGTGAAATGGCATGCTTCCACTGTAATCCGGTGTAAAAAAAAAATATGAATTCGTCAGCCGCACATGTTAAGTGGTACCGGAGATGTGCGTCATGAATTTATGTGTTCAGAGCAGTTGAAAGACAAAATGGAATAATTATTAAAATGGTCATTCTCAATGATTAATCACCGTTTACACTCTGTGTCAACTCATATGCTTGTTCGGTAGCTAGGATCCAGGTTGTAGTGAGATGTTGTTGATCCCTCAACTATTCTATTCTATCAACTATTCCATAACTATACATTATACATGTATTTTATTCAGTTCGGCAATAAATAAATAATACAATAAACAGTTGTTAAACCGCGCGGCCAGTACATCGTGGCTTTGATGGTGTTCTTGCAATCTTGGTGCAGCGGTGACGGATGATATGTGAACTCCGAATATTGAAGCCCGACCACTGCGTTATAAAGAGGATAGACTTTCCTAGTGAATCTAATACTCTGGAAACTACTTGTCAAGACGAACACTTGCAGGCAGCGAGCGGTTTTAGCAATTGACCCGAACGATAAATCACTCCCTAGATTATTGATTTGCTCGAACGATATGGAGCGAGAGTGATCGCTCGCATCAAAACGTGATGCCCTGCATAGTGCTGCATGATGCAGTGGTGGTCATATTTCACATGCGACTGACATTAAAAAAACTGTCTTGATCCCCCTTCAGTAAGCTTTGTACAAATTACTGAAATGTCGACAATTGTGAACAGCATCTTACCTTGCCAGCCCTACCTACAAACGGTCCTACAGAAATTTGTGGAAGCCATAAATATCTAATGTCACCCCAATGGTGGGCAGTCTACATACATAGTACCTACTACGCCTTCTGCTCCACTATTGCCTGTCTCTTGGTGATTCTGGACCCTTGAGCAAGTTTCACCAATGTTTCTTCTTTGAGAATATCAGGACTTGGTACTTCTTGAGAGAGTATACTAAACATTGTATCACATTGTGTGTCTGCTCTAGAAGAAAGACAGCCATTTGAAGGTGATCCCCGCCTTCAGATCTGTGGCCATGGAAGCTGGCAGTACGCCAGAGAGCTCCCCAGAGAAGACTCCTAGTCTCCAGGCACGCTCTGAGCACCAGAAGGTACTGTGTCCTGATACAGTGCATATGTATGTTAAATGTATGTTAGATATATGCCATTTAAATGTATGTCAGTTAAATGTATACTAGATATATATATATATATATATATCGGTTCGATATTTATCAGTTAAGGTAGTTAGGGTGACTACTATATGCTTGTCTTGAATTGATTAGTTTCAGTAGAAGTTTTTAAGATAAATTAACCATTTCTTCACAGATTGTAGTTGAAATACTACATGATATACCTGATTAAAAAAAAAACGAAGTTTAATCGTTTTGAAAAAATTCCCAAAGAAATAAGTTACATATAAGTATGACATTTAAGTATAACTTTACGGCATAAACCAATTATGTCTGCTAAACCAGCATGAATAAATTAAGCAAAAGTTGAATGACAGCCTAAAGTGGCAGTGTATTTTTGACACAAACCCTTCACCAATTATAATTTACTGTTGTATTACGTTGTGTGCACATAAGACGTGTTCATGCGCAAAATTGCAACGTCATGAGTGTAGTAGTTTTTCTCAAACAATATTTGAAACATCATTTCCTGTTTATTAATGAAAATGGCTAACATGATTTTTTCATTTGTTTCTTCATAACAGGCTGGGACATATTGGACTGAACGTCGACAATACAAATAATCTCTCAGCATTAAATTGTATTTGGCCAATCCTTCCTTTAAAAAAACCAGTCCTTTTGGAAATCTTAGAAACGCAGACGATGTTTCCATAGTAACGACCACATGTGCGCCAATCTTCGAAACAGCTTTATTCGTTCACTGTGAACGTGTTATTGTGCCTTTGAAACAATAATGGAAATGACACTTAAATGTGACAGCCAATAATGGACCAGTCAACATGATCGTAGACATGCCCTGCCACGTGTTTGTCATAACCTAATATCGTAAATGACAACTCGTTATAAATACAGATTCAAGGGCCTTTGTGGCAATATAATTTGGCATTTTGTGGCTATATTTTCACATTTATAAAAAAAAATTAAATCTTGTAATATAACCAAGTAAATTAATGACTAAAAATTGTATTAATCTGTAATATTATATAGTATTTCAATTACAATCTATGAACAAATGGTTAATTTATCTTAAAATATTGTACTGAAACTACTCGATTCATGACAGGTACAGCTGTATATAATAACCACCTCAGCTACTTTAAATGTATGTCAGATAAATATATGTGGGATATATTCCATTTAAATGTATGTCAATTAAATTATGTCAGTTAAATGTATATTAAGATATATATTGTTTTAGCAGTAGATATATAATGCTGAATTCGATATATATGAATAAGTTAATGTTTGCATGATGTAGATGGCGCTTGATTATTCTGTGTTTCACCAGCATGTTGCTGTTTGTTTTGACTGTCAGGTGAGAGCAGTTAAAGGTGCCATCAGTACAAACTCTTCGTCTGCCAATAGAACCACCTCTGTGTCGTCACCGTCGGACAGCGTCAACGCCACGACACCAAACAGCAATGGTGGCTCGTCGTCTGCTGGAAAGTTCACAACGGCGAACTTTGTTGAGACCACCATTGATCCAAGTCCGGCAAGCTTCAAACAAGGCCGAGATAAAGGTGATAAACTGGACAATAGCGGAAGCGATACGGACTGTTCACGGTCCGAGTCACCGGACACTACTGGATCGTCCAGTAGCAGTGACAGTGACAGCGAAGGGGGGACCGGTCAACCAAAGACTAAGACAAAAGTGGACACGAAGGAAGTTGACACAGTAAAGGATCTGGCACCAGCCAACAGTCAGACGAATGCCGACCCGAAAAAGCTTGTTAAAAATAGCGCCGCGTCAGTTCCGGTGTCAAGCAGTGCAGCGACAACTGCAAGTGGTGTGATCATAACACCACCTGCGCCACCGGCGTATTCTTACTGCTTTGAGAACTTCCTCACGAGAAACTATTCAGGGACACAAGCTCCTCAGTCGACGACCCAGAAGCCTTCATCGCCCCCTCCACCCAGCGAGCAGACCCAGGGAAAACAACGCAAGTGAGTTAAGTGAATAAATTATACCATATTCAATCTAATAAACATAAAGTATGCGTAAAATTTTGCCATAGAAAAATGTCAGGGAATCTGTTCTTATAAACGTACACCAACATTTGTTTCTCTGTACAATAAGGTAACTGTTTAATGCTAGTGGTGATATTTGGGGACTAGTGTGGAACAACTAAAAAGTGGCGGCAACTGTTTAACACCAGATGGCGACACTTCAATTGTTCCACACTAGTCAAATTACAATAATTATGGATCCTGCTGATTAAAAAAGGAGGTGTACGCTAATTAAGGCATGTATGCTTAATAAATGATACATTGACGTGTACTTGAGTAGCCTACCTGCATGTCGCCCAATGTTCGCGCTAGGGTTTAGAAAAGTTTTATGGGTCCATACAACAAAAATGCGGTCCAAAGATGTCTAAAACCGTAACCGGAAAATGTGGTGGCTCTTTGCAATCAATGCATTTTTGGGGCATCTTGATATGGAATTCTATAGCAAAATTGTGTTAAAGCAAAACAAAAGTTTTCGTCCTATGCACCTATAAGAGTTACTAGAGCGTAACCATTTATAACCAATTAATAAGTGGTTTAGGTTTACTAGGAAAACCTTGTTGAACACACATCTTAATTTTATAGGCCGTACCATTCTGTTAGATAACATTGCTTTATGAATGCAGTATTATGTCAATATTCGCTCACCAAATAAAAACATATTCGTATACACCTATTCCTATTCTTGCCAGTAGGATATGGCCTTGCTATTTGTGTCCAAACTCAACTTATGTAACATATTTTGGCCTTTGTTTACTAAACTAGTCCTCTTTCTGGCAAAATAACGTGTTTGAGACGATGCATTAGTTCGGTGTATGCCAGTGTCCCTTAATATGTCACTTTAGTCTAGGTCACCCCAATTTAGTCTAGGTCACCCCAATTTTATAGAACTGCGCATGAACTTTATGGTAGTGCTGGTTAACATGTCAATCCTCGGACATTCAGAGAAATGGCCGGATTCTCCAATTTTTAGAACAAATTCTGAGTAAACCACTGGCGCTATTTTCTTGATTTTAGTTGCACTTGGGAGCATAGCCCCAAAACCGTGACTTGTTTCACTTTAATACCACTACAAAGTGTGACAACCGATGACAGACGCCAGATTGTGTTGGTGTGCATTAGCGGACACCTGAACTGCTCGTATTGGGTTATCATACATTCAACTAGTTCACGGTTCATTCGCTAGGATTGGAATGCCCGTTACAAAGGAAAATACTGCATTACAAAATCAACTATGTTACAAAATACACACATCAACAATTTAATTTGCATTTATATTGGATTTCTTTGCAACCTGCCTAACTTGGGCCAAGAGGCAACTTCGGACTGCTGTAGGGGACTTGGCGAAGCTTGAAAAACCATGTAATGTCACCTCAAAGTGGCATTAATGTGAATGCTGATCACCATTCGTGTCATTTTATGTAGTCTTTCTGAAGCTGGTAAAAAACCATTGCTTTCACAACATTCCAAAGTTCAATTAATCACATTAGTTAAAATTGTACTCCTAGGTTATGCACAACCTGTGCACTTTGTAACTAACCCATGAATGATGATAAAGCAAACTGATTATACACAAATAAAATATGTTTTTATAATTGAAAACATTGTTTGGTCAGATCCAGATCTATTGGCTTATTTATCAAATTGTAACTTTCTAAATATTTTCAGTTTGAACAAACCAAGTGAAAAGTCTGAGAAGAAGAAAGCAAAGCAATCGAAGTCATTGCTGGATCAGAGTATGGTGAATGGCAAAGAGAAGGGTGCGAAAGACTTGAACACTGCAGGCCAGTCAACACAGCCACCCCCACCAGTTGGTACCACTGGACCAGCCAAGAAATCAACGGCTGTGCCAGTGAAGCGGAAACGTGCGGCCTCTAGGAGCGAGTCGGGCAAGTGAGTATTTCTTCCTATCGAATTAATACTTCCTCCTCAATTCGTTTAGCCCACTGTGAATTAATACTTCCTCCTTAATTCATTTAGCCCACTGTGAATTAATACTTCCTCCTTAATTCATTTAGCCCACTGTGAATTAATACTTCCTCCTTAATTCATTTAGCCCACTGTGAATTAATACTTCCTCCTCAATTCATTTAGCCCACTGTGAATTAATACTTCCTCCTCATTTCATTTAGCCTGCTGTGAATTAATACTTCCTCCTCAATTCATTTAGCCCGCTGTGAATTAATACTTCCTCCTCAATTCATTTAGCTCACTGTGAATTAATACTTCCTCCTCAATTGATTTAGCCCACTGTGAATAAATACTTCCTCCTCAATTTATTTAGCCCACTATGAATTAATACTTCCTCCTCAATGTTATTTTTTGGCATTGAGTATGTCTGGTTGCTCTGTTCACAAGCTGTTATTTGGAAATTGTAAGTGCTATTTTTAGGTAGAATTGGAATTGGTATTATGTAATTGGTGTGGAATTTATATAATATAATGTAATTGACCACAAGTCTGATCGGTGTGGGGTTCTTCCCAGGCCGACTGCTAAGACCACCAAGTTGACATCACCGCTTGTACCAGCTCGCTCAACAACGGGAAAGAAGGCAGCCGCCATTAAAGGTACGCTCACTTTCGGTAGTGTGCAAGTTTATCGCTCAACACGTTTGTTCATGCTGTTCTCTTCTACACTTTTTATATGCTGGGCGTTTTTTTCTTTATTTGTTGGTTTATGGATCTGCCAATGCAATATTTCTGGTTTTTTTCGGGCATTTTCTCAAATACGATATGAGGTAAGAATGTCGTTTAGCGACGTAAATTAAGGGTATTTTAATTAACGGGACATGACATCAGGATTCGTTCATGTGCATGAAGATTTGCTCAGGGTATCTGTGAAATATTTATTTATGCTATATCAGATGGTTTATGTTTCCAGACAGCTGAGATTTTAACTATTTTATATGTTTTTGTATGTTTGGCCAATATGGTATTATTTTTATTGACTTTTTCCCAACCGACCCGTGTTTATGTTAGAAAAAATCCATAAACTAACTAAAAAAAAATGCTCTACTAACGATGGTTATAAATCCCCTCTTAAAAATCCCTCCTCATTTGTTTTAGCCTGTCGTGAATCAGGTTCGTCATCATTCAAATGTATAGTGTCATCCGGGCTAGCATTGTGCTGAAAATCTGTTTAGCCAGTTCGGCTAAAGGCTAAATATTTCTTTTGCCAAATGAAAACGTGTTATGCCATTTCCACATGACTGATTTTGCATGGTCGCGCGCCATAATGCATGCTGAGATAAACAGCTGCTGGTGTTTCTTAATGTTTCTTAAAAACATGCACATCCAGTGGTCCGCACGCCTTAGAGCTGTCATATTTTACAGTCACCGACATCACACAGTACTGAAATGGTTAAGGCAAATACAAATAATCACCATCAGCATCTTTATCTTAAGTTGATCTTCTGTTGTGTTATTATATATGCTACTAACAATGATTTTTTTTCCTGTTTACCACAAATACTAACAAATAAGGTTTGTTTGGAAATTAGTTACCGTTCACAATTGCATACGTGGTTGTACGATTTACATGTGTTAATTTGTGTTGATTTACAACTTCCAGGGCAAATATATATACATAGCGAAGACTGTCCAGTTTTTGTTTAGTGGTGTGGCATTGCAATTTCCTACATGTTTCTTGTTAGACTCGAAGCTGGGCAATCTTTCTTCCAATCCGTTTGCCAATGTTGCCGCCCCTGCTGCAACTAACCCCACTCCTACTGGGGTCTTCT
The DNA here is from genome assembly GCA_963662155.1 of Lamellibrachia columna. Taxonomy (NCBI): domain Eukaryota; kingdom Metazoa; phylum Annelida; class Polychaeta; order Sabellida; family Siboglinidae; genus Lamellibrachia; species Lamellibrachia columna. The sequence continues at coordinate 22,652,046 of OY759261.1, read as the reverse complement.
CCGACGCTTTAGTAACCCACGCAGGTATGGCTACGCTACAGCTTCATGGTAAGGGGCCGTTCACAATTGTCAACGTTTCCCTGTTCGTACAAAGCGTACTGAGGGGGTTGGGGTTCAAGAACTGCATGCTAATTAAAATTAATGTTGGCTACATGCGACATATGACCACCATAGTGTCATAAATCTGGAAAATTATCAACATCTTAAAGTACTAACTCAGGGAGAGGGGGCGGGGGTCTGACAGTTAGTATAAATAGGTAGGTGTTGACAATTCTGAACAGCCCCTTGGGCACGCTTGGGCAAGCAATGTGACACTAATCAGCCATCTCCTTCAATGGCTGTTCACAATTGTCAACATTTAGATTTACCTATTCATACAAAATGTGCTAATTTTCATACCCCCATATTATTATATTAATAAGTTAATTAAGTTTAAAATGTTATTAATTTTCCAGATGAATATACATTTTGTGGTTGAATTTAATAATAATAATAATATGAAAAATTCGTTTGCACCTAAATTTGCAGAAACCCAATCTCTGGCAATCTAGAAATCGATATATGATGCTAACGTTGTCAACAATTTTAATGCTGTCCAAGGGGTGTTGCTGCCACATGGTCAATTTCTGTCATTGCTTGCCCCAGCGCACTCATCAGCGCTGCAGCTTCTAACACATTGCCTTCTGCATGCATTAAATGTTTGACCAACATATAGTACATAGGTTGCTGACGGATCTACGCTATAACAGTAGCTAATTTACTGTATTATATTCGTAACTAGCGCAGAAATGTATTTTTATTCCACATACCAGTTAAACAATTTGAGGTTGAAATTTACATATCACGGTGGCTCCTGTGCTAGGGACCAAACCTGATCTTATTGGAATGTACCCGACCTATATTTAACATATTTTGTTATGTAGTAGTAAATAATGATGGGTAAAAATAAAACATATTGTATTATGTATTGTATTGTATAAAAACAACTTATACACATGACGCATTAGATGTTTGGCCTACTTAGGTACACACACAACTTATACCAATGATGCATTAGATGTTTGGCCTACTTAGATACACATACAACTTATACCAATGATGCATTAGATGTTTGGCCTACTTAAGTACACACACAACTTATACCCATAATGCATTAGATGTTTGGCCTACTTAGATACACGCACAACTTATACCCATGATGCATTAGATGTTTGGCCTACTTAGGTACACGCACAACTTATACCCATGATGCATTAGATGTTTGGCCTACTTAGGTACACACACAACTTATACCAATGATGCATTAGATGTTTGGCCTACTTAGGTACAAACACAACTTATACCCATAATGCATTAGATGTTTGGCCTACTTAGGTACACACACAACTTATACCAATGATGCATTAGATGTTTGGCCTACTTTAGTACCAACAAAACTTATACCCATGATGCATTAGATGAAATCGGGTCCGTTGATATTCAAATCTAGTGTGTGAATAGTTTAATATGTCCAGTCAGTCTATTAAAGAATGCAAGGCAGTTAGTCTTCAATCCCAGGATACTGCTACTTTGCTTGTTACCCCTTAATGTGTAGCAGTATCTATAGACAGTGTTTACATTGCAATATTTGTTTTACAGCAGGTAATGTGACGTCAACTATTTCACCTAGTTTAGTGGACAAGAAGGCAGCGCCGGCATCAACGTCACCACTAAGAGACAGTGGTATGGCGTACGTATGTTTTATGTTCGTATTAATGTTGGAATGTTTTTACAGTAATTATTACCACTACCGAAAATACCCATCCTCCGGACGGGATAATTTGGTAGTTCATAATGACTGTCATGACAACGATATTTTTAAAATGTCAAGATACACAACATTAACACATACATATCCATCTATGCCTTGGTATTTGGTGCTACCAAACAAAGTAATTTGTACAGAATCTAAGTTGACATTAAACAGTAAGTAAAAATGAAAATATCACTTAACAAAACTTTAAACAATACACTGAGCAGTTCAAAATTAAGAGTTACTGTCAACTATGGGACATGACACTCCTACTAGATCCTTATACTAAACAGCTTCTCTAATAATAATTATTGCGTCATTACTCCAAACAAGTTTTTGTGTCCAGAATATATTAGTGCATGTACTAAATCATTCATCACAATATATTTTAACAAACGTCAATTTAGAGTTTCACAATTTCCGTTATATATAATTACAGTCATCTAGAGTGTTGACGTGTTGTGACTTGTCCTTGCAGACAGTTGCCGTCCAGCATGGAGCAACTCTTGGAAAGGCACTGGGAACAAGGGAATCAGTTCCTCCTCGAACAGGGACAGCACTTCGACTGTGAGTTCTCACAATATCATATAGTCCACTGGCAGCGTCATCAAATAAATTTTTTTTAGTATAGATTTCTTTTAATCACAACTGTAACGTTTACTCACTGCAACATTTCGGCCACTGTCACTTGCCTTCTTTGGGAACTGAATTCTGGGATTACTTAGTTCTTCTGCTTACCAGGTGGTATGGCAAGCAGGTTGTCCCATATATGGCTGAGCTGATTCATAATCGATGTTGTTTTCCTGGTCCAGACGGCCTCCTTTATTTATCTCACACTTGCTTTCTCTGTCAGTCACCTTGGCTCCCTTCAGTCAATGATGCAATTGTTTCTGTCTACGTGGTCTGTGATTGCAGACTTATACTCTACCGTTGCAGACTCTCTTGTTTACAGATAAACCATCTGGTTGTGGTGGCCTCCTTTTTGTCTTCTTTGAATGTTATTCCAAACATTCTCCCTGTTTTGAAACGCTGTAATGTGTAAACTTTATAGTTAAGATTAAAAGGAATTCTATATTAAATTTTAGCACAGAAGTTGAACAGTGGTTGGAGCCTGATTGAAGATAAGCGAAGAGACACTCTTTTAATCCTCAAATCAGCCAAACCCGCTCATGGACTGATGCTTCAATGCAGCCAAACCCACCCCAAAATAGCCGCATATTTCAATTTATTCAAGTGGTGTGCTCTAGCAAATAGTTTAGAGAGCACATTGGATATCATGCATCAACATACTGGCCTCACGTTTACTATATCTGGTCAAATTACTTCAAAACCAGGGTCTTTCAAAAAGCGCTGAGGACTAAAGGGGTTTAACTAAGTGGGTAATCAGATGGATTATGGTTGTTTATTTTGGGGGGCTAGTACACATGTACCACCCCAGTACTGAACCCTGGTGACTGTATGGTACACGTGTTCCACCCATGTACTGAACCCTGGTGACTGTATGGTACACGTGTTCCACCCATGTACTGAACCCTGGTGACTGTATGGTACACATGTACCACCCCAGTACTGAACCCTTGTGACTGTATGGTACACGTGTACCACCCCAGTACTGAACCTTGGTGACTGTATGGTACACGTGTTCCACCCATGTACTGAACCCTGGTGACTGTATGGTACACGTGTTCCACCCATGTACTGAACCCTGGTGACTGTATGGTACACGTGTTCCACCCATGTACTGAACCCTGGTGACTGTATGCTTGCAGTGGCGTCCCTCCTGGACTGTCTGCAGCAGTTGAGGCAGGAGAACATACGGCTTGAGGAACACATCAGCACGTTATCTTCACGCCGCGACCAGCTGCTGGCAGTCAATGCCAGACTGGCTCACACCCCAACTCTCAACCCTGGGGTGGGGGTAGGAAGCACACCCCTGTCTTCCCTTGCCAGGGGACTGGGGATACACAGTCGAAGTCCTCGTGTCAACAACAGTCATGATGACACCAACAGCACACAGGTCGAGTTGTGATTACTTAACATTTTTAAAGCATCTAAAGCTAAGTAAAAAAGAAACTTAATTTCTGGCTGCCATTTCATTTGTCATTATTCACTATTAAAAAATTGATGATTTTTTAAAGGCTTTTCAGTTCTGCGAAGAAATCTCGGTCCAAAGCATTCCTTGCATAGTACTGTTGGACTATTTCCACATTGCATTGGACATGCTATAGAGCATCTTTAAATCAGCCGCAGTGATCATCTATGACATGGCGGCCATCTTCGGATACAAAATAGATAGCAAACAAATCATTAAATATTGAATAATAAGGGCCTCCCTCTTCCAAAGTTTCTGTTTTACTTGGCCTAGCGTTGTGTTGGGTCACAACTGTTTGTTCAACAAATGTGCACAGAAACAGACACCCTACAGCAACCCACTGGCAGACACCCTACAGCAACCCACTGGCAGACACCTCACAGCAACCCACTGGCAGACACCCCACAGCAACCCACTGGCAGACACCCCACAGCAAGCCACTGGCAGACACCCTACAGCAACCCACTGGCAGACACCCTACAGCAACCCACTGGCAGACACCCCACAGCAACCCACTGGCAGACACCCCACAGCAACCCACTGGCAGACACCCTACAGCAACCCACTGGCAGACACCCCACAGCAACCCACTGGCAGACACCCTACAGCAACCCACTGGCAGACACCCTACAGCAACCCACTGGCAGACACCCCACAGCAACCCACTGGCAGACACCCCACAGCAACCCACTGACAGACACCCCACAGCAACCCACTGGCAGACACCCTACAGCAACCCACTGGTGTTCGTTAACCAGCACGAACAGCCGATGACGATGATGTATGCGAAGCAAACCTGGTTGTTCCAGTCTCTCAGACCCTGGGGCCGTATGCATGAAGGCCGGATAGCTCCCGTGGTTATCTTCTATCCGGCGGTTAAATGTACTAAGTCGGTATGCATGTCGCGCGGATAGGACTATCCGCAGGGCTTAAACGCAGATAAAGTTATTCACTCGTTTTCCCCTGTTTAAGGGTACAGAAATTAAATGCAGATAGGGCCTATCCGGGTTTCACTTTTATCCGGCCTTCATGCATACGGGCCCAGGTTGCTGCAGTCTCTCAAACCCTGGTTGCTCCAGTCTCCCAAACCCTGGTTGCTCCAGTCTATCAAACCCTGGTTGCTCCAGTCTATCAAACCCTGGTTGCTACAATCTCTCAAACCCTTGTTGCTCTAGTCTCTCAAACCCTTGTTGCTCTAGTCTCTCAAACCCTGGTTGCTCCAGTCTCCCAAACCGTGGTTGCTACAATCTCTGAAACCGTTGTTGCTCCTGTCTCCCAAACCCTGGTTGCTCCAGTCTCTCAAACACTTGTTGCTCCAGTCTCCCAAACCCTGGTTGCTCCAGTCTCTCAAACCCTGGTTGCTCCAGTCTCCCAAACCCTGGTTGCTCCAGTCTCTCAAACCCTGGTTGCTCCAGCCTCCCAAACCCTGGTTGCTCCAGTCTCTCAAACCCTGGTTGCTCCAGCCTCCCAAACCCTGGTTGCTCCAGTCTCTCAGGCCCTGGTTGCTCCAGTCTCTCAAACCCTGGTTGCTCCAGTCTCTCAAACCCTGGTTGCTCCAGCCTCCCAAACCCTGGTTGCTCCAGCCTCTCAAACCCTGGTTGCTCCAGTCTCTCAGGCCCTGGTTGCTCCAGCCTCCCAAACCCTGGTTGCTCCAGCCTCCCAAACCCTGGTTGCTCCAGTCTCTCAAACCCTGGTTGCTCCAGTCTCTCAAACCCTGGTTGCTCCAGTCTCCCAAACCCTGGTTGCTCCTGTCTCCCAAACCCTGGTTGCTCCAGCCTCCCAAACCATGGTTGCTCCAGTCTCTCAAACCCTGGTTGCTCCAGCCTCCCAAACCCTGGTTGCTCCAGCCTCCCAAACCCTGGTTGCTCCAGTCTCTCAAACCCTGGTTGCTCCAGTCTCCCAAACCCTGGTTGCTCCAGTCTCCCAAACCCTGGTTGCTCCAGCCTCCCAAACCCTGGTTGATCCAGTCTCTCAAACCCTGGTTGCTCCAGCCTCCCAAACCCTGGTTGCTCCAGCCTCCCAAACCCTGGTTGCTCCAGCCTCCCAAACCCTGGTTGCTCCAGTCTCTCAAACCCTGGTTGCTCCAGTCTCTCAAACCCTGGTTGCTCCAGTCTCCCAAACCCTGGTTGCTCCAGTCTCCCAAACTCTGGTTGCTCCAGCCTCCCAAACCCTGGTTGCTCCAGTCTCTCAAACCCTGGTTGCTCCAGCCTCCCAAACCCTGGTTGCTCCAGCCTCCCAAACCCTGGTTGCTCCAGCCTCCCAAACCCTGGTTGCTCCAGTCTCTCAGGCCCTGGTTGCTCCAGTCTCATACCAGTCTTATGTGTTACAGGACTCAAGCCATCATTGGAGTCCACTGCAGGGTCAGAGCCCGTTACAGAACAGCCCAGGTAAGATAGCATCATAGAAAAACAAGATGTCATATTCAAGAGCTAATTTGAGGAGTTTGTTTTTCTGCAAGAGTGCTATTGAAGAACAATCCTAGTCAGTCAGTGGTTTTCAGATTACTTTGAAATGTCCTTCGAGGCTTCGTTATATAAATTTGCAATACGGAAATCTTCAAGGTATAAAAGTATTCCGATGTGATGTCCCGCATCAAAACCACCTGGAAGAGGGGGAACATTTTTTTTTTATTCCCACTGTCAAAAGCAGCTACTTCATAGCTTTAATTTGATATATCAGCACTACTCGCCATGAAAAAAAAACTAAACTGAGAAATCGGGCTTTAAAGTTTTCATGTAGGTGTCAGACAGATCCCGTCTTTTGATTGCCTTTAAAACGACATAAGTTTAAAGAGTGGGTTTCAAGTAGTACAGGCATTTCATAGAAAATAGCAAAACTATGAAAACATTCGATTACATCACTTGAACGGACCATAGCATGGCATTGAAGTCATCATGTTATCGTCGGTTTTGACATGTGGTGTCACATATATCTAACTAAGGCGATGGTTTTTTTTTTCGGTTTACGGATCCGCCGACCACATTTTTGTGAATTTAAAAAAAAGGAAGCAGTTTATTATTTTTTTATTTTTAACGTCCCACCGACATTCTCACACTTTTTTTAAACAAATAATCTATAAAAATCAAATATAATGTCTGAAAAACTAAATGTTCACAAAAATCTAATGGCAGAGAAGCATTGCGACACTGAAAATATATTCACAATGCCGGGGAACGCCTTTCACGGCAGCGTTGTACCGCATTACTACACAGACAACTCATTGTTCTCCGACTGTTAATACACAATACATATGATCAGTCTCGTGCAAAATTGGTGTGAATATGTATGAGAAATGATGTGGTCATGCTGTAACGTGTTGCCGACATGTTGCTACGATGATCGAACCAGCTATATTCTTTCGACGTGAAAGCGGAACATATCGTCTGGTTACTGTGATTCCAGTACACATCAGTATGATATCTATCTAACTAAATCATGTCCTTAAACTAGCAAATATCAGCACTAACGTAATTTATTGTGCCTTTGACGCTAACGGAAATGGCAACGTATGTGTGACCTGGTGACCCCGTCGGATTGCGACGGCAAATTAAGGGGACGTGTCAATATTACAAATGTCCATGTTTTGTCAACAATACGTAAAACGCCAGTGAAAAACTGTAAATTTTGACACAAAAACAAACATAATTTTTTTGAGATTGCGTTTTCATTAATAACCAGGAAATGATGCTTAATTTCTTATTTTAGAAAAACTACAATATTTACGACGTTGCAATTTGGCGTAGGAACGGCTCTTACATGTATGCAACATAATACGATATCGAATTATGATTGGTGAAGGGTTTGTATCAAAAATACACTGCAACTTTAAGCTGTCATTCAACTTGCTTAATTCATTCATGGTGGTGTAGCAGACGTAATTCGTTTATGTTAACCAACATATATCTTAAAGTTATCAGTGACACTGTCATACTTATGCGTGTCATTCATTTCTTTGGGGATTTTCTCAAAACGAAATAATTTTGCATTTTGGGGCTATTTTTTACATTTACAAAAATGTAAAATAACCAAATCAATAAAAAACTGCAAATGTTATTAATCTGGAATATTAAGTACTATATAATCTACAATCTGTGAAGAAATTGTTAATTTATCTTAAAAACTTCTACTGAAACTAATCAATTCAAGACGATATCCACCCCAGCTACCTTAAACACTATTGTAATAATCCATGCAAAAACTTTTTTTTAAATGGCATTGATTAACCCTTTCCCCCTTCATCTCTCTTGTCTCTTTTTCACCCGTCCTGTGTTTGACATGACAGTAAAACATTATTTTTTTCCCTCCTCCGATGTTAGACATGACTGTAAAAATCCGTAAACCTAAAAATAAAAAAACTGGCCTAACTATATATGAAACATTACAATGGTTTACGATATCTTGCACTTTGTAGTTTTCGTTAAGGGGTGGTCAGTCGCATAAATTCTTGAAGTCCAATAAATTTATTGCATTATGTATTGGTGGGTGGTGGTGGTTGGGTTGTTGCCACCTTTCGTGGGACAACTAAATCGAAGCAGCAGTGGCGCCACCTACCGAATGAAATGGGTATTAATGCACATGAAATGGGTATTAATTTAGCAAGATTGCCATCCCAAATAACAAGTTCCAGATGGCAAGTGGACAGAGTCCAACAATTTTCTCATGTATGTGTAGCCTGCCCTTATCAAATATCTGTCAATATTGTGAATATCAGAACCACGTGACGTCGGTTGAATCTGTTTATTTGCATTTTGATGCGTTTCTGTTTTTTTTTTATTTTAGTTTAATATTTTAATAAATTGATGAGAAAATATTAAAACCTCTTGTTACGATGTATATTCATGGTTGCAACCAATACTAAACACAAATTTTTTTAGTGACAAGATCACCCCTAAAGAATTTGTAAAAATTAATAGATGTATAAACTTCACCCACAGGTTCCCAAGCTAGCCGGAGCAGCTCCCGGCACCAGACTCCGGAGAAACACGTTTCCAAGACAACCAGCCACACCCCACCGAAGCATGTGGCACCCCCTGCTGGCAGCCCTGCACATGTACCAGTACCGGAACATAAGTGGTTGGTTCACAACATGCCTGGGATGAGAGGACCGCCCTTCCCACACGTGAGTATCCTAATCGCTAAAGTGCTGTTATTTATCGCTCACTCATTTTTGCAATAAAGGGCACCTTCTCAATAACAAATTTTTTATCATCTCATTTCAGAGTGATTTCACACAAAAATGTTACCTTTCTCGTATCAACTACGACATGTTAGCTTTTTGTGCGAATCTGTTATTCAGTTTTTGCGAAATCGTTGGACAAACAGAAATTATTTTTTTACCGCATCCGGTAGACTTTTATGTAATTGCTCTCCAGTCTGTGAAGTGTGTTTGCAATGATCGTTCCTAGCAATCCAGGTATTTGAAATTGTACTAGTGGGTATCAGTATTAAAGGCCCTGCAGGTTGGTTACAGCGGTTCAGATAGCGTCGGAAATTATCAGAAAGTTGCTTTTCCGACCATCAACATCAGCTCATGGAAGCATCCTTCTTGCTCAACTTTCTTCAATATTTAGCGGACTCACGTGGTTTGTTTTACAGTCACTCATTGTGATGTGGCGCGAGAAATTGTGAAATCAATTGAGACCATAGAAATATCATAGAAAACATTTAATGTGAAAGGGGGACCAGGGGAAAAAGCGGTATTTTCTGCCCCGAAAGTGGTAATGTTGACGGTTGTGCTACGAAAAGCATAAGTGACACGTGTGGCACTGTTTGTCGTTATGTGCTCATCAATTAAAGCGTACATTGTTTCAGGAGCATCAGTCGATGTACCAAATGCTGCAGCAACGTAGCCTGCCGTTTAACCCTAGTCTCACGACACCAAGCCTTGCTGTGACATCAGGAATGTCCACAGCTGCCAAGTCAGCAGCCTATGCCATGTTGTCACAGGGTACGGCTTCAGCAGCGGGCAAGAATGAGACGAGTAACCAGAAGACTTGACAGATACATCAACGTCTCAGTGTCGTAGATAAAGGGAATGTACAACGATATGATTTTCACCGATACGAACCTGCATGGGAGTTGTGTATAATTTAAATGCCTGCCTCAATTCTATGAATTGAAAGTACACAAATGAATAATGTTATACTTCATATCTTTATCGCTATTGTATATAACAGGAATATGACAGACCAAGAAATCACCCAATGGAGTTATATTTAACCTTCAAAATTTAATATCTATTGGTTGGTCTTAATGCAGTGTCGTAAAACTAGCATATTCTAACTCGTCTCCAATTAAGGTAACGATAGCAACACATTTTGTAGGGATATTATTTTTAACCAAACAGACTAAAATTCAGTGTTACAATGTCCCGTTAAACAGTTAACCAATGAAAAATAGTTGTACACTCCCTTTAAAGTATTAGCATTTATTCTACACAGTGAAACTATGTGTAGAGCTTACCGTGGATTAAGGGGAGATATGGAAGCTGGATAGGATTTTTTTGCATAGTGCCATTTTTTATGCCCATACTGTAGTGGGTTTTTTCTGGATAAATATGTATTGAGCATTTTTATGCCACACCCCAATTTTCTTGGCAACAAACAAAATGACCACCATATGACGGAATAATAGCCCCTCTAAAAATGTCAACACTTAAAAAGTAATGGATATCATGCTTTCACAATCATTATTGCTTTAGTTAACTTTGGAACTCTAAAAAAAATTCTTACATTATGAATATTTTTCTTCTGAATTTTCAAAGTTGACATTCTAAATGTCACATTTGTTGACACATTTTTAGTCACTGCCCCAAGATATTGCACAAAACCCAATTATATGCAGCTGAACAAATCCAAACTAGATCATTTTAAATTCCAGTGTTGTACTCGTTGCCAAAATGTCATTTCTTGTAAATGGCCATCAGAGATTGAATGGTGGCATTGATTACATGGTAGATGCAAGCTTTATTCGTGAATAAAACTAATGTAGAGGTATGTCTGTCATTGTTATAAAAGTAAATTTTATTGACATAAACACTACTTGGATACTGAGGAAACTTAGCTGCCATATCTCCGCCTAATTATCCTTTATAGTCTGTTATGACGAGGTAGACATTCTGGCAATGTAGAAGTGACTGCTGAGTAGGCCAACACATTTTGAATACCTCCAAAATGGTTGGCTAAGTAAGACCTAGTTAATTAATCAATTACTTGTCTGTAATGTAATATGTGCCAATATGAAATTGTGCATGTAAGCATTGATTATGCAAGGTTGAAAATGAATTTCCAGTTAATAAAATGGTACAATAAACTTTATTATAAAGCAATCATTGGATCTGTTGTAGCCTCATAGATGCAAGACCAGACATAATTGTGCAAGACATTCTATTCTAGCCATTGTATTATAAAACAGTTTGTGGATGTGTAAGCAAGAGTCCAGTTCCACCATTGCCACTTGACTGCACAGAAGTCATAATTCTAAGCACTTGCAACGACTGCCTTTTTTCCCCAATCATGCCGGGCACGGCAACTCAGCTGCATCACTAGTGTATAATTTATAATGTGGTTCATTTGAAACTGGGTGTATGCTTATTTCCATCAACCGAAGTATTGCGAGATGCTGCCGTCTGGGTTAGGTGTAACGAGTTTTGCTTTAATCGCTAGATGCAGTGTGATCACAACCCACGGTATACTGCACTGCTGCAGCCATATTTGATTGTTCAGCTTTACTAACAGAAATACAGAAGCCAGCCTTCGTTTTAAAAGTTGTGAATTGCTGAACCAGATATCCTCTTTCAAAAAGCACACAAATAGCTAATCTCATGGTAACCAATGTATTTTATTTACTGTAAGATACACCAATATTGTGGCAGTTAAAATCGAGACCTGCAAAATCAAAGCACAGGAACACGAAATGATAATTAATACTCTTCGCCCTCTTCCTCTCCTTCGCCCTCAACGGAGTCGACACCGACTTCTTCGTAATCCTTCTCCAAGGCAGCCAGATCCTCACGGGCTTCGGAGAACTCTCCCTCCTCCATACCTTCTCCGACGTACCAGTGGACGAAGGCACGCTTGGCATACATCAGATCAAACTTGTGATCAAGACGAGCCCAGGCCTCGGCGATGGCGGTCGTATTGCTCAACATGCACACGGCACGCTGTACCTTGGCAAGATCTCCGCCGGGCACGACGGTCGGTGGCTGGTAGTTGATGCCTACCTTGAAGCCAGTCGGACACCAGTCGACGAACTGGATGGTGCGCTTCGTCTTGATGGTGGCGATAGCAGCGTTGACATCCTTCGGGACAACATCACCACGATACAGCATGCAGCAGGCCATGTACTTGCCGTGACGCGGGTCACACTTCACCATCTGGTTGGCTGGCTCAAAGCAGGCGTTGGTGATCTCAGCTACCGACAACTGCTCGTGGTAAGCCTTCTCAGCGGAGATGACCGGAGCGTAGGTGGCCAGGGGGAAGTGGATACGTGGATATGGCACCAAGTTGGTCTGGAACTCGGTCAGATCGACGTTGAGAGCACCATCGAAGCGCAGAGAGGCCGTGATGGAGCTGACAATCTGGGCAATCAGACGGTTCAGGTTGGTGTAGGTGGGACGCTCGATGTCCAAGTTGCGACGGCAGATGTCGTAGATGGCCTCGTTGTCGACCATGAAGGCGCAGTCGGAGTGCTCAAGGGTGGTGTGGGTTGTCAGGATCGAGTTGTATGGCTCAACGACAGCAGTGGAAATCTGTGGGGCAGGGTAGACAGCAAACTCGAGCTTTGACTTCTTGCCGTAGTCAACCGACAGACGCTCCATGAGCAGTGACGTGAAGCCAGAGCCGGTGCCACCACCGAAGCTGTGGAAGATGAGGAAGCCCTGCAGACCAGTGCACTGGTCAGCCAGCTTGCGAATACGGTCAAGCACCAGATCGACGATCTCCTTGCCAATGGTGTAGTGACCGCGGGCGTAGTTGTTGGCAGCATCCTCCTTGCCGGTGATGAGCTGCTCGGGGTGGAACAGTTGACGGTATGTGCCAGTGCGCACCTCATCTGTAAACACAAACATTAAACATAATTATTTGTGTGCAGCTAAGATCGAAACATTCTCAGTAATTTTCAGTCTGTATTTTCTAATTTTTATGTAATAAATAAAGACATACTCCACTTTTGGTCAAACATTTATACGAAAAACAGGTATTAAGAAGTTAAAACCAGCGTTATTTCAGGTGGCAGCAATTATGCAAGTTAGCACAAATTTGCAACTGCTGAATTTCAAGATGCAAGTTAACACAATTATTTGGAAAATAGATGATTGTTTTTTAATATAGGAATTGCAATTAGAACATAGGAACTCTAGGAAATATAAGACCACTATTTTAATAATTGTATTCCTGAAGGAAGTGTAAGGAGTTATTTTATGCAGAAACAAATTATCTGTGTATGCCTACATACCAATTACAGTTGGCTCGAGGTCGACGAAGACAGCCCTGGGAACATGTTTGCCTGCGCCAGTCTCGCTGAAGAATGTGTTAAATGAGTCGTCACCACCACCGATCGTCTTGTCACTCGGCATCTGTCCATCCGGCTGGATGCCATGTTCCAGACAGTACAACTCCCAGCATGCATTGCCGATCTGCACTCCTGCCTGGCCGACGTGGATACTAATACATTCACGCTGGAAACAGATGACAAAATTAATCATCAAACATTTAATTGACCAATCAGATTATTTGCTTGTGTGACAACTAATATAGTTATGCATATGAGATGACTTGCAAAATGGACATTTGCATGTCACCATTGACTGGTCACCCCTGAGCAAGATGTTAAGCGCAATTCCTAGTAATATGTTATTTGGCCTATTCATTACGGTTATTAGACCATACTATAAAATAGTATTTTATAACATTACATGCCATTTTACAGATGCAATGAATGCATAAAAAAGGTGATTAAATGGAATAACAACGATTTATTGAAAATATATTATTCATCTTGTAGTATATTTCCATAACACACAAAAATTCATTAGAATTCCATTAGATGTGCTTAATCAAATATATTTTGTTGAGACTCATTTCAAATAAACTTTGCAAAAAAACAAACCTATGTATTATCTACTGCAACACACTAGCTCATTTGTGCAACTTTTCTATCTAGTTTTTTTGTGTGAAATCATCAGACAAACTATCAAATTAGTTCATGTTTGTTCAAGCATTAACTGAAGTGAAAATAGAATTGCTGAAAAATCAAGATTTTTTCCTTGGTGAAATTTTGTAACTTTGTCATGTAATCAGCGAGAGGATGGAAGTCACATCCATGAATCGGCATTGACCCATACAGTGTTTACCATTCTGGGTATCCACTATTTTGATCCTTACCAGATCTAACGACTAAAGTAAATTCTTTCAATGATCTGAAAAAAAATAGGAATTTTTTTTTATTAAATCGACTGCAGATGACTGATGATAAGAAAGTGATACGAGACTGGGACTTTCCATTCATTCACCGTACAGGATCGCTTTTGTTTAGAAGTGAGCGTCATAATGGTTTGTTGTGCAGAATTTGATTGTAATGCAAACAGTAGTAGCAGCGACAATTACTGAAACTGTCAAGTTTGGCGACACAAAGAGTAGTAAACTTCGCAACTGCATTGCATTTGGATTAAATAACTTCAAACATTTATTGATTTAGTTTAGGGTTAGGCACAAGTAATGCGATGGTCATGGTGGGGAGTTGCTGGAACAGCAGACACAAAGGATACAGGTCAGAACGGCGACAGTTGTGGTCAAAACGGTGACAAGTCCAAAGAGTCAGGGACCTGTTTAGTGAATAGACGCAACCCAAATAGCTATGTTTGGATGGGTCGACATGTTTTGATTACAGCTACGTTAAAGGGAATGTACGATGATTTTCATTGGTCAACTTATATTTCAAAATACGCAATGTAGCTATAAAAAAACTGTTTAGGACCAGACATTGCGACTTTAATATTACTATATTCAAAAATACGCAAATATGAAAAAAATAACCATGTTTTACAGCATACAGTATAAAAACCATTGTACTGCACATTTTTTCATGCCAATTTTGTGACTGTTTGGAGGTAAGTTTTGTTTTGCGAATAATTGTTAAAAAGTACATATAATAGAAAGAAGAATTTTATATGAATAAAAAAGAACAGTACAATAATTACTTAGCTTTAAAATGATGTGCATATTATTGCAGTGCACAGCTGCCGTTTTCAGAAAAACGTGGGCAACATGACCCGGTGCGCGCTAATTTGTTATGTTTTGTCGTTTGGAAGCTACGGTCGGTGGCTTCGCGTGAACGTATATTTTAAAGACCCTTCGACGCATCGTAATCCGTTGACATCCGTATTTCTGCAATTAAATAACTGCATGTTTTGTTCATAAAAGTTATTATGAATGCATTACTTTGGTCTATGCATCAATATTTTTATGCTAAAAATTACGAAAGGCAAGATGATTTGACAGCGTCATGGCGTCAGCTGCAATACTCGAATATGAAATCTTTTCGAAGAATCGTAATCCAAGCAATCCATATTTCAACAATTAATTGCCGACATGTTTTGTTTATTACATTTCTTATATATATATATTTTGTTGTTTGTGCATCAGTATTTACTAATTGTTGTTAGAAATGACGATTTACTAGGGGTTTATTGGTGGCGTTTTAGTTTTTATGGCATACCTTTTTTACTAACTTGGTTATATAATTTGTCAATTGTAATACCTGGTGTGAGTAGTGTTGTGTTTCTAAGGTATGCATTGATAATGAATACTTTATTATGGATAAAAAATAATGGTTGTTTATTTGCATTTCATACGGTGAATATTCAAAGATTAAGGATAGAAAATAATAAAGATAAGTTATCTTCTGATATTGTTCTATATAATTACTTGATTGAATTTTATACTGTTGAAATACTTTTGGAAGTAATTGTCATTTTGTGGTTGAATTTGTTTGAGCAAGATTTACCATCAATATATTTTAAATATAGCTGTGATTAAAGTTTTTATGATTGTTGACATAATTACATTGACATTGTTGTAAAATGTTTTGGAAAGTAAGTAATTGAACTTTATTTAAAAATAATTTAATAATTGTAACGGCATCGCAGTATCACACAAACTTCTTGCATATTCACATACAAATACTTATTCTGACACAATTCCACATTTAATTTAATCAGTTGTAGTTTTATTTTGTACACCATGTCTAACCTTAGTACAACTGTTAGTTCTAAACCTAGCCTTAGCCCAACTGTTTCTGTAAGTTCTACACCGGCATGCGATTTGCAACGGATTACATTCACAACTAGGGATGAGTTTGTATCAACACATGGTTTCTGTTGTGAATCGCAACAGTGAAGTAATGTCGATGTTGTGTGCATTAAGAACAATGTGGTAAAGTTCTACTGAGAATAAATTGGATGAATATGCAGAAATCTACTATTATATTTATTTTATTTTCAGTATGGAGACTCCCAAGCTGAAGTTGGCTATAGTTTGGCACAGTTTCGTTCGTTGTATGACAGATGCTTGCATGGATTTGTACACATTACGGCTCATAAAATTATGAACATTACTACTGTGCACCAGCACAGATGCTTGCTTGGATTTGTACACATTATGGCTCATGAAATTACGAAAATTTCTACTGGATACGTACACATTACCTTTCATGAAATTATGACCATTTCTACGTGCACCAGCATTGATGCTTGCAGCAATGTATGCTCATTACCGCTCATAAAATTACGAACATTTCTACAGTGCACCTTCATAGAGACTTTTGGACACTGCCTTTTTATGAAACTATGAGTGTTGCTGCACTCTTGGAATATGTTATAAAATTAAACATGGAATCTCTCACAGCAGTTTTAAAATGTTATTTTTTCACATACTCAAAATGCATGTAAAAATAGATAAACGTCACAGCATTAAAGTAATTATTTGACAATTATCATTCCCATTTCCCTATTAATTATAACATTAACAAGGAGTGTCACATAATATTTAAGCTGATATAGTGATTCATTTTAACCCCAAAAATTTTGCAAACATATTTAACAATGGCAACATTAATACTGTAAATAGGTCAAATGTGACATGTAGATCATTTAATTAGGTCATAAAAATAGGGATTCACCAGGTTACATGCTACTGTGATAGATATATTGAACATTTTCATCACCACAAGTTTAATAAACCCATTTACAAATTAATTACTGCCATATCATGCTTTTACTCCCTATAAATAGGTCAAGTGTGAAATGTAGATCAACTAATTAGGTATGCAAAAATTAGTAATTACAAGGTCACATAGTATTCAAGTTGATACATTGACATTTTATATACATCAAAAGTTAAATAGACCCATTATCTGTTTAACAATAGCTAAATTATCCTAATAATATAGGTCAAATGTAAAAATAACTGTCAAATACGAGTAAATAGGTCAGATGTGAAATGTAGGTTAATTATTTAGGTCAATAAAATATGTATTTACTAGGTTAGATAACAATGAAGTCAATACATTGACAATTTCCAACCCCTAACAGTAGGTATTCCAAAGTGATTTTTCAAACTCAACCAAGTTATTTTTAAACTATACCATTTGATAGAGCTTTTGATTCTGAACAGTGATATAAATTTTATATATGTACTCCAATATTTAGCAGAGATATGATTCCCCTCGTCAAAATCCAAATTTGGCTGAAAGGCCTACTTTGAGACACCACAAATATCAAACACAACCTGAACTCTCAAAACTTTTGTTTTTATATTCAGTATACATATAGACCACACCCAATTTTTTTAAAGCATGTAAGATCAACATACAATTCACAATTTTATTTTGAAAATGTAAATTTCCTTAATTTGTGCTGATGGGTCAAAACACGTCAAAATTTATAACTCTGACAGTTCATAACTTTTGACATAATTGAGGTACAGGGATAATTTTTGTATCTGTGGAATGGTATAACTTTCATCAATACATTTAAAACATACAGAGCTTGGGTTCTTTAAGGTTAACCTTGACTTTTACAGGCAGTAAAGGGCAACATATCGCAATTACACAAACGTTTCCCTCAAATAAAACAATGTGCCAAACAGTGTTCATGATGCCAAAAGTGCTATTTTGTGTAGCTACTTCCACACAAAAACACTAGGGAGATAAATTACTAAGAGCTATTCAGATATAACATCATATCTATCATTTTAGACTCTTCGTGACCGTCAGTCAAGAGAGGATTTACAGACTCGTGATTTTCTCATAATCTGTTGAAATTGACTTCACAGCTAGCATGGACTACACACGACCGTACTGGTCATTCTCTACTTAAAAAAACATTGTTTGTGAGCCCTTAACATTATACATAAGCTAACAATAATAAACAAACATAAAAAGCAGTGGACACATATATACCATTTATTAAATATGTTTATTAATATAACAAATACACTTGGTCAAATGCAAATAGTGTTTTTTAATTGTTAAATACATCGTTCTAATACAATTACATTTCCTTCCCAAGTATGCTTTTCATAATTAACATATCTGCTGTTTTACATCTTTTGTCTTCTCTGTCATCCAAATTCCTTGTTTTGTCTACTGTGTACTATTACAATTTAGAACTATTACAAGATAAGATAAGATACGTTTTATTACCAAGTAGCAAGTACAAGGAATTTGTAGTGTTGTGGCGTTAGCACAAACATACACTCATGCACCCAATCACACACGGAACTAAACATTGAGACCAAGACCTGGTTGCAATTGACAAACATCAACTGTTGAAAGTGGTCGTCACTCAAGTTGCACCAGTCAGCCAGGACTGAAGATTTTCACATCACCAAACCAACATGAAGCTCCAACTAAAAAAAAAGTGGAAATCAAAATTAATTACCAACCAAACTGGCAATCATTCCAGTTTGGTTGCCAATCTATCGGTCCCTGAACCTCCGTTTGGGATTTGAAGTGCAGCTTATGAAACGGAATAAAGTAAAGTGACAGTTGACTTGTTTATTATTTTACAATTCACTGAATCAGCCAATATATATGATAAAATAACAAATTGCCTGTACAGTCAAACAAATACTACGTGCATAAACAGATTAAAGCTTAAGTTAATATAAAATTACATTATTCTAGTTAATCTAAAAATGAATGGGTATTCTGCCCGAGAAAAAAATTTCAGTGTTCATTTAATAATATACCAATAAACAAAACAAAGTTTATACGGGTAACCACGAAAATATTATCGCTAAAACATGTATAATTGCATCCTAACTTCGTGCATAGGCCATCGCGCAATATCATGGCAACTCGGTATTGCAACACAACGAGAAACAACCTGGTCACGTGATCAACGATTTTGTCTCTTTCAGCAGAAACTAACACTAAATAAGATATGTTAATAATTCAAATGATTCGTATATATTTGGGACACAAACTGTTGGTATTGTTGGGTAGACAGGTTGCCTAAAAAGAAATAAAACGTTCGCATCGTATGGGGGACCGATCCCGTGAAAGTCGGACGCATGGCATCGGCTTCGACTCAACTATTTGATGCTAAATGTTATCGCGTATTATCATTAAACTAATCAAATATTACTTCACAAAATGAAAATATACAACTTACCTTTCTGGGTGAAGTTAACATGTTTCTGAGCGATGTTCTGCGAAACAGATGACCCCCAACGTCTCACAGCGTGGCCACGGACACACCTTCGCAGCCATGTTTTCGAAACTCGCTGGCATTTATTAGTGGTGGGAACTTTGACCGGAGGGAAGCCATTGTTTTATTACAAATTAAACAAAGTTTTTTAAAAAGAACAGATGCTGGCCTATTTAATGATATATTGCATGTTGAGAAATAATTTTCTGATTCATGTCAAACAACAAAAAGAAAATTTCATCATCGAAAAATGTAATCTTCGCGGGATTCGTTTTGAACAAAAATTATATGTATCGATGGCTGAACATCTCCCCTTTGACCTCAGCATAATTTCAGTATCACCCGAGGTTATGCTTTCCTCCGCGAAGCGACGAAATATGGTGGCGTGCAAATGTCGGTGACGCGAATTCGGAACATCGCTTTTCGCGGCCACCAACCCGTCACTTTCAAAAATTCATCAACAAATAAGTAAGCCTTTTAAAAACAATTGATAATCACTGAACAGAGGAAAGATACCAACATTTATTGAGGTAACATTTGTAGCTCAAAATGGTATCAGTGATTTTATATGATTTTTTAACATCACCCAAAACCGGCCTTCTGCAGCAGTTTTCGACAGCCGCGACAGCCACTTTGGAATACCTACTAACAGTTTAGTAAGCCCATTTACTATTTAATTACAACCAAATAATGCCCTTATTCCCAGTAAATAGGTCAAATGTCAAATATAGGTCAACTAATTAAGTCATGTCAAGGTCAAATATTATGAACATTTGTTTGTGGATCACATAACTTTTATTTCACATCAATATGTTCAATATATCAAAAACTATTGCTATTTTCATATCACTAAAATGCAGTCCTCGGCATTCGGGTCACAAGAAATTGAACCAAATTGAATAGACATCAATGTTAATTTTTTTAGATCAAAAAGTGGAATAACTTCGGAAATAATATAGATATCAACAACATTCCAAAAGTGTTATAAACTTCTCAGGACACCGTATCCTGTGGAACCAATTAAATGATCATCTGATCGGTCTGAATTTTTTATATACCTAACCAAGGATGTCGCCGTTTTGGTTGTCGCCATTTTGATCAGTACCCGGCACAAATTATTATCCTTTAAAATAGCATATTTATACTTTTGTTAGCCTGTAACTCGTTTATATATCACCAAAGCTAAGAATGCGATATCATGATGTATGCTTGTAGTTGGTATGCAGTTAATAAATAATAAGAGAACGATGGAAGACTCTGAAAATTTAAACGCCAAAATGGCGGCAGGATCTATCATCTAACGGAAAATTCAGATAAAAAATAGGTACGCGACAATCGGCCTACATACACGCTAATCGCTTTGGCCGCGACGTTGATCTCCGTGCTCGTTCGTTCGCCCGGTGACCGTGTTTTTGCTGCGCGTTTGGCTGGCGTATTTTAGGAGCTCCCGTAGAACACTCATTGTGATGATGTAGTTAACATGCTCCGCTGACGCGTCGTTTTCGAAATTTTCCAATCCGATTTGTAGAAGTCAAAAATATTTACGTCAAAGTTTTTGACTGTCAAAGTCATCGACCATTTACCTGAAGGTAACTAAATTTTTCTTTCAAACCTTTATAATTTGTATTTCCATATACTTGTCTATGTGTGTGCCAAATCTGAGGCAAATTAAACTATTAGCACATTGTTTTCTAGAGTTAGCAAAATTTCATGTCAAACCAACAAATGGTTGATCAGGTTGAATTTCATAGCGACAATCCCCTGTTTGTCATCGTTTAAATGACCGTGGCCCACCATGATCATACTAAAATAATTCTTTTTGGTGTATTGTATTATTTAGCACCTTCTATTTTATGAATTTAAGTTAATTTTGTGGGTTGTTGATTCTGCTATAAAAAATTATCATTACTTCATACATTTACTTGAACTTTCTAAACGTTTGTTTCTACCTTATTCATGATATTAATAGTAAGCCTACCCAAGTTTTTTAGGCTGGGTAGTTATCGAGTGAAGTTTTGAAACAATACATGAAAGACCCCTAAAAATCAATCAAAACTATAAAAAAACGTCTGTGTCGTCACATATGGGCCAGTGAGTCGGTCGATTACGGCAGACAGTTAATTAAGGGTGAACTAATTATAATATCTTGATATGCAGAACCTTACATGTCTTTACTTTGCATGATTTTTTCTTCAGAGGTTTATTGAATTCAGGTCTGTCCTGAAACGGTTGATATTCACCAATTTAGCTAATTATTAATTAATGATAACATCAAGTTATTACCAGAAAGATAGAAAAAAGCTAAAGAAACAGTGTACTATGATCACATTTTTTATTTCTTGGTATAGATGCAATGAAAAAAATACTATAATAAAAATTGGGGGGAAATGTTGCATTCTGATATTTTAATTTATCAATGAATGTGTATTGTTTATCAATCAAAGTAATTAAGATCATTAATTGATGATTTAATTAAATCATGAATTAAGTGAAGACTGCATCAACAGTTTGTGTTTTAAAGGGGCTATCTCCCCTAAATTTCATTAGAATCTCTTCAGTATTAAAAAAGTTATGACACTATGTATTCTCAAAGTGAACCATAATTGGCCCAAAAGGTTACAACTTTTCTTTTCTTTTTCTAGTAAAACAACGCTGAAAAACGGGTGGTGCACCTAATCTTTAAAATGTTATAACTTGTCTAATATTCAACATAGAACAAATATCTCAAAGGCATTTTAAAGTTTTTTCAGGCTCTGTACAATGATACTCAATTGATGCCTATCCATGTAGGTTGAATTTTTTTGTCACATACCTATAAAAAAGCTTCTAGACGGTCCCAGTTTTCCATGAATACATCACATATGCCGTAAGAGCAAATTGTACTCACCATATTGAGTGTTGATGGAAGACGATATGGTCAACAAGAGAAGAAGTTGGCGACAAGTCGGATAATTCTCCTAACGATATTCAAGAAACGTAGTGAGGACACCGAAATATGCCGCGGCCTTGTGCGCTGCGGCTTTTATAGGACGCCGAGACTTGCCCACTAATGCCTTGCAATGATTGGGCCATTCGCCTCACGTGCTTATCGAACGCCAACCGTAGACTAGGCGACGTTTTTTTTTCGGTTTACGAATCCGCTGACCACATTTTGGTAAATTTAAATAAAACAAATATTAAGCAGTTTATTTATTATTTTTTAATGTCCTGCTGACATTCTCACGCGACTTTTTTTTTACAAATAAGCTATTATAATAAGTCTATAAAAATCAAATATAATGTCTGAAAAACGAAATGTTCACAACAATCGAATGACAGAGAAGCATTGCCATGCATTGGCATTGCGACACCGAAAATATATTCACCACGTCGGGGAACGCCTTTCACGGCAGCGTTGCATTACTACGCTGTTAAAATTAATACACAAAACAAATGATCAGTCTCGTGCAAAATTTGTGTGAATAGTGTTCTATAAGAGAAATGATTTTCATAGTCATGAAAGTTTCAAAACGAAATATAGACGGACTATTTCCAGGCGTAGCCGTAAGCCCCGGGCTGTGGTCAAGCTGTAACGTACGTGTTGCCGACATGTTGCTACGATGTTCGAACCAACTATATATTCGTTCGCCGTGAAAGCTGAACATATCGTCTGGTTACTGTGATTCCAGTACACATCAGTATTATATCTATCTAACTAAATCATGTCCTTAAACCAGCAAATATCAGCGCTAACGTAGTTTATTGTGTATTTGACGCTAATGGAAATGGCAACGTATATACTATAAAAATTATATATGTGCCTGGTGACCCCGCCGGATTGCGGCGGCAAAATAAGGGGACGTGTCAATATTACAAATGGCCATGTTTTGTCAACAATACGTAAAACGCCAGTGAAAAACTGTAATTTTCGACACAAAAACAAACATGTTGAGATTGCGTTTTCATTAATAACCAGGAAATGATGCTTAATTTCTTATTTTTGAAAAACTACAATATTTACGACGTTGCAATTTGGCGTAGGAACGCCTCTTACATATACTATAATTATGTAAGCAACATAATACGATATCCAATTACGATTGGTGAAGGGTTTTTATAAAAAATACACTGCCACTTTAAGCTGTCATTCAACTTGCTTAATTCATTCACGGTGGTGTAGCAGACGTAATTCGTTTATGTTAACCAAAATATATCTTAAAGTTATCAGTGACACTGTCATACTTGTTTCATTAATTTCTTTGGGGATTTTCTCAAAACGAAATAATTTCGCATTTTGGGGCTATTTTTTACATTTACAAAAATGTAAAAAAAATCTTGTAACATAACCAAATCAATGAAAAACTGCAAATGTTATTAATATTAAGTACTGTGTAATCTACAATCTGTGAAGAAATTGTTAATTTATCTTAAAAAAAATTACTGAAACTAATCCTACCTTAAACACTATTGTAATAATCCATACAAAAACTTTAAAAAAATGGCCTTGATTAACCCTTTCCCCCTTCATCTCTCTTGTCTCTTTTTCACCCGTCCTGTGTGACATGACAGTAAAACATTTTTTTATTTTTATTATTTACCCCTCCTCCGATGTTAGACATAACTGTAAATATCCGTAAAACCTAAAAATAAAAAACTGTGGCCCTAGAAACAGCAAATTCATGTGGTGATAAATCGCAACTCGTCAATTACAGTATTGCTCTCACACATCACCTACCTCAACCCACAAAACATGATAACTATTGCAATAATAATCCTATTCTATAACGTTAAATAATCACGCTAATGTTCACCATAGACCAGATACCCAAAATTAATTTGATCATAATCGACGTGTTGCGAGTTATCACATTATTGCCTACAGTGAACAGTAAGTGAGGTGAACAACACAACACTAGCACTTTTGTGTGCGTGAATGAGTCTGTGGGTGAGCCAGTAATTAACTCAATCCTCAACTGATTTAGTCAATCGCAAATCCGGTTCATCGATGTCCAAGTATCATGCCTGGGGTTGAAGTACTCGGCACTCGTGTACTTGAGTAAATTTTTTCAAAGTACTCGTACTCTCGAAGTTAATTGAATTTATTCAACATAATTAAAGTACATTTTCAATACATTGTAAACATACAAAGTTGTAAGCTTAACTAACCACTAAAGTGGTACAATGAAAATATAATTGGATGACAACCAGAAAATTTTATAATTTATAAATTGCATTCCCAAAAAGTAAACAATTGCACTGCATGGTTCCATATAATATATATATATTTACATATATATATATATATGACTTAATTAATCTAAGCCTTAACTGCCCAAAAAGGTATAGTTTACTGGTTGATACAAAAATAAACTACATATATAACACATAACCATGACACTAATACAATTAATTCATATTTCATAAAGCTTTTTTGTACATTTGTACTGAGATTTTACGAGTACATCTAAGTACTAATAAATAATATATGCTGTGAAAATTTATTTATTTGTAGTTAACAAAATGAAACTTAATTCCTGAATTATTTGAATGTTCAACTATTTTTTTAATACTTTGTTATTTCTTATACCCCCTTAATTAACATCCCTGTACATAGTACACCCCTTTCTCCAATAACCATGACTATGATACAAAAAAATTAAGGCAACAGGCAGCATCTTTCCCAGTCATAAACACCCTGTTAAAGCAACGGATTGTAGGCTACCAGTTCAGACCATAATCTGTTTGCTTAATTAAGCCACCAGGATGTCCATAAAGGGCCATTCATCAGTTAACCCACCAGTTAGCCATGAAATGCTTTTGATGCAGTCAGGAGACCATATGCCACTTGGCACTGGCTGACAGTGCTAACTGCTAAGAACTGCCAGCTACATGAATATTCCTCTGTAGGTGTAAGGTGACTCAAGTCAGAAGACTGCCTCTTACACCAGTATAATCTGGTGCCAGCAGTCTGGCTAAAACGTACATAGGTGATTTTGAGCCTGTTGTATTGGCACCTCTCAACAAGTAGTTTAAAATCATAAAATATTAAATTGCAAACTTGTAATAAACACTGCCTTTGTGCACCAAAAGAAGACAAACTTATCGAACTGATGTATAAGTATGTAAATTGGTCTCATGTGGTCTTTATTCAAAACAAGGACAAACAAACTTTATTCAAATTACCACACGTCCCCTTTGTTGCAATTTGGACAAATGTTCTCACTTCTACCCCTTGAAATGATGTTCATGTTGGGGGGGGGTACTGTTTAGTCACTGGAAGACTAAGACTAACTACAAAGATATTGGTTTAAAGGTGCTTAATCTATTTAATTTTTTTTTTCTCATCTCAAATTAATTTAGCAAAAAAACAAACCTACCTAGTTAGTATGCACTGCAACATACATGTAAAACAGTGTTTACCATTTTGGATATCCAATATTTTGAAACTTATCAGATCTAATGACTAAAGTCAATTCTTTAGATGATTAAAAAAAAATTGCATTTTTTTTAAACAGAATGCACACATTATTTAAACTAGTCACACGTACTCTACACATCTGGACATAAGTGACCCGGATTTGCGATGTGCTGAACCATTTGAGGAAGCAGTATTATTATATCAAAACGTGGTTGTTATTAGAAGGGACTCCAAGCGAAAACTGATTTATGAGTAATACCATTTCTGTATGTTTGTAAAATGAAGGGGTTTGTAAAAGGTAACCGTATGTTTGGGGTTCTCATTTGTTTGGAGGGGTAGGCATTCGTTTTTCTTCAAGTATAAATAATATATTATATATAGTGGTAAACCATAATTATATTGTATGGGTCTATGGAGAACTTCCCTACTGTCTGTTATTTTACTAAAAGAAAAAAATGGATAATCCTTATTTAATTAACTGATTAGATCATATCCACTGTCCAGACATGTGGTCCACAGTCCTGTGACTTTGTAGGTAATATCTGAGGACTCTGGAGAACTCCTAACTGACCCAGGGACTGAGGGAGCAGAGATCAGAGAAATGCTAAACAAAGAAATGTAGCCGGTGTGTTGTCAGGTAACAAATGGTTGCTTTCTTTTAATTGAAGTGAATGTTATTGTGGATGAAATAAAGAGTTTTTTTACAGTTTTCCACAGTAAAAAATTTGATGATTTGACATTGCATATTCTCTTGTTGCTGAGTTATATTAGATTAATTACTAATTTTAATTTAAAATACGTCATTATTTAGTTTTATAAAATATGTACTCATACTCGCACTTGTGAGAATGTACTCGTACTCAGCTTTTAGCAATGTACTCGTACTCATCCATCATCAATGTACTCATACTCATGAAAATATACTCAGCCCCAGGTCTGCCAAGTATGAAGTGTATTAATAGTTTGTGTAACATATGTGCAGTTGATTTAATTAAAAACACCTGTTCTTGTTCAAATCATCGAAAGAATTTATGTTAGAAGTATTATAGATCTGGTATTAAGGTTTAAATAGTAGATATCTAAAATGGTAGACACTGTGCCAGCCGGGAGATGCCAGTCATGGGCGTAACAAAGTTAAAAAATTTCACCAAGGGTATAATTCGTGAGTTTTCAGCATTTCCATTTTCACTTCACTTTGTCCAAACATTGAGTAATTTAATATTAAATTTCAGTTTGATGATTTCACACTCTACAGACATGTCCATGTAGTGAGACTGGTATGTAGTGGGACTTAGTAGTTACACTTATGTACTACCGTATTTATGAAATGTGTTTGTATACAATAAGTTTTGTTTTTTTTCAAAATAAAACAAAACGTTAATATAAAGCCAAAACATTTGAAATTAACTCAAAAGCATTTGCAAATGTGTAACCAAAACATTTGCATTTGCATTTGAGTGTGACCCCAAAACATTTGCATTTGTATGCGTTCCTGGAAAATGGCATTTGCATTCGCATTCGCATTTGAATCAAGTGAAACATTCCCATTCAAATGCATTAATATGCATTTGTTACCAAGCCTGTGTCCGACTAGACTAGCTGTCACTGCACTGTTGTTTACAAAAAAGTCTTGGACACTGCTCAACACACATGTCTTTAGGGTCTGTGCTACGGAATAGTCAAGATCAACCTTCTCACACCCCATTAAGGAAATTGGAGGTGGGACATTATCATGGTCTTAAAATTGATGGGAAGTGGGAGAGTACGTGGGACCATTGCCACACATGGCTTGATCATTAAACATTTTGGTATAAAATGTGTCATACTAGGTTTCTATATAATAACATTACAATTAAATAACTTGTTGTTAAAGGATTCATCATACTTAAGTAATTTACTCTAAATTTGCACATATGCCCAAAATGCAATGTCGTCTAAAACTGTTATGCATATAAATTGATGGCACTAATGTATGTTCATGCCGACAGTCAACTAAACTATTTTTGTGCAAATGAGGTTTCTTACCTGTGAAAAGAGATGTTAGATCCTGTCTTCTGTTGATTCGATGTGTAACTTGCCATGGTCACAATATAAACATTACTAACAACTGTTTCTGCCCTGCAATGAAATGCATATGCCAGCCAGTGGCCCATGCCTGCTTCAAGGCAGCGAGTTGGCTTATCCCTCTAGTCTATCGGGGAATGATTAATGATGTAACTCTATGAGCAGGGGTCTCAACCTTTCAGCTCCTCTGTTTTAGGGACCGCCTACCTCCTACCCGGTTTTGAGGCCAACCTCCCGTCTATTTTTGAGGTCAACCTATAGCTCCCACCTACCACCACCTAGGTCCGCGCACTGACGTCATAGTGAAACGTCCGTGCATGGACGTCACAGCAAAACGCCAAGAAACGTCCGCGGACGGACGTCATAGTAAAACGCCACAAAACATCCGCGCACGGACATCATAGTAAAACGGAATAAAACGTCCGTGCACGGATGTCATAGTAAAACGATTTTTGATTTAACACAAGTTTGACATTACTATGAAGAACATCATAATAACCGTTCCAATAATATTACAAAATAAGTTGTAATTGTACGCGAATAAAATTTAGAAGAGGGTTATAAACTGGACAACCAAGTTACCTGGTTCCTGTATCCTTCACTAGAGGCGCTTCGCACTCTATATGCAAGTTAATTTTGTTTAGCTGACTCTCGCTCGAATCGTAAACTCCTTGAGAACAGAGTCTGGCAGCGAACCAATATCTTGAATGTTACCGTCAGTAACACTGATCCGATTGATTCTTGTATGTTCGGTTACCGCTTGTTGGACAGTAAAGGCCCGTTCGCACGAGCGATAGTTGTCTAATAATTATTGGTGTCGCCCTACCAATCGGACAACTGATCGCTGCTGCTAAATAATGCTGATTAATGAGGCCAATCTATCGCTATAATTATGTTAACGGAATTATGGCTGGGACGAATTGGCCCCCTTAAATAGGTCGCACTTGCGGTGTCTAGACATGTTGCTCATGTGAACGCGCACAAAATGTTTCGTCCAACCAACTGAACAACAAATCGTTCGTGTGAACGGGCCTTTAGTTGAAGGACAGTCAGTAGACGCCGTCGGGCGCGGGCACGTTCGTTCAAGACGATTTTCCACTCCTAGCCAGTTGCTCCGACACGCGAAAGGCCGTGGCGGTATTATGCTGAACGAACACAGTGTTAAATAGTATTTCTTTTTAATTTATTGTGTGAATTTAAATATAAGTCAAGTTTGGATTAGTTTCATTAGCACTGATTTGAATACGCTTAGAAAATGTTACTCATAACAAATGCGTTCGAATGAGAGTCCCCGGCTGTTTGCCCAGAATCTGGGCACATATCCGGGTTCTGTGCTGTTTGCTATGAAGCTGTTGAGACCGCGACAAACGATGGTGTCACCTTACGGGCTTTGCTAATCGAGGATACACTCAAGATGAAATTCTATGCATATAACAGTGGCGCAATGATTCAACATTTTGGACATCCGTGGCCCGATGGAACTGCTGTCACGTGCTGTGTAATAATGCTATATACATAATGTGTGTTAATACTTCCCACCCTCACATTAACATCCCATCTCCCACCTATTTTTTCAACCTTCCACCTCCTAGCTACTTCCAGTCACACACCTCTCACTAAAGAAAGTTAAGTCAGTAAAACGATGAACACACGAGGACGTCGCTGCCTAGAAGGTAAATCCCAATGTTAACGAGCGCAAACAAATGTAAATACCTTGACCTTATTATAAACAATAACCTTACTGATGATGACGATATAGCCAGGCAGAAAAGATATATCTATGCACAGGCAAATGCTTTAGCCAGCTTATGCAACAGTTCCATTAAAACAACTTTATATAATTCATACTGTGGTTCAATGTACACCTCAAGTCTGAAAGGTATTACTGTTGCTTATAACAACAGTTTTAGAATTATACACAACTTGTCACCCCGCTGTAGTGCAAGTCATATGTTCGCTACTAATTATGTTAAATCCTTTAATGAACGTATTCGCTCATAAATTGTTAGCCTTTTATGCCGGTTGGAAAAATCCGACAATATACTTTTTGTTAATTATTTTCACACTTTTATTTATTATCGAAGTCCATTGATTTAACGTTGGATTAATCAATTGTATGCTTTTAATTCATGATGTTTGTACTTTTATACCAATATATTTTTTATCCTGACTTATTTTATATATATTTTTACTACACGTCATGTATGTATGTATGTATATATATATATATATATATATATATATATATATATATATATATATATATATGTATATATAGAGCCCATATATATATATACATACAAGTAAAAAAAAACATAAATATACACACATGATGAACAATAGAGGTACATGTAGTAAGAAAAAAAAATACATACATATATATATATATATATATATATACACACACACACATATATATATTATATATATATATATATATATATATATATATATATATATATATATATATATAATATATATATATATATATATATATACATATATATATATATATATATATATACATATATATATATACATATATATAAATATATATATATATATATATATTATATATATATGTGTGTGTGTGTATATATATGTGTATGTATTTTTTTTTCTTACTACATGTACCTCTGTTGTTCATCATGTGTGTATATTTATGGGTTTTTTTACTTGTATGTATATATATATGGGCTCTTGTCTGAAATAAAACATTATTATTATTATATATTATTAAATCCCCTTCGTTAAACTGAATGACTGCAACTCATATCAAATTATGGTTTAGATGTATGTTGTGAGTGTCCGAGCGCGTAAACAGCAGGACGTATATTGATTCACGGATACCCCATACCCCTTTCAATTATCTGTATCTCGCATGCTACTTACTGCAGCTTTTAGCCAATTACCATAGAGATATCTAACTACGCTACCTGCGCGTATAGGATTTAACCTCCGGTGCACTTTGGTCACGTGGCTCCCTCTCTGGGAATAGAAATTGGAAAATAAATTTTGCGGTAAATTTTAGGTTTGTTGCATATAATATTTGCTAGTCATATCGTTAGTTAGTCAAACATTAAGCTATTAGAAGCAATTAACTAATCGTAAATAATAAGAGCGATATAATTTTCGTTTGACGTGAGTATTACAAAACATTTGCAGAAAGTAGTTGCTCCCCTATTATCGCTACATCCAGTAGAACTTTTTTAATATTAATGACGACAGACAACCCGCGCTAAAACTAAGTATTGGATAATGCGCAGTGTTTTAACTGGCGAATGAGTGTAGCAGTGCGCAGTGCTGGGTTCACTTAACTTGACTCTGAAACCGAGACAACATTAAACAAATAATACATTTTTATTTGTTATTTTTTCTCCCAAATGGCAAATCCCTTCTTCATTAAAAAGCCATCACGAACTTCAATGTGATATTCACAATACACACGCACATACCCCAAGGACACTGACTCTAGAGTGTAAGGTTTGACATGGAAACTCATACCAAACCAAACAATTGATTAATCAAAAGGCAAAACGAACACAATACTATAGCGGCATAGGCAGCACCAACTGTTGATTTCTATCATTCGCGACCCTTTAGTATCCAATCAACGACCGTTATTGCAGTTTGCAAACTGTAACAATGACCGTTGATTGGACAATAATGCAACTCTTGGCGTGTGTGTCTTCTTCTCGAAACGTGTATTCATTGTTTAATAATCGTAACTTTTTCACTAAAAACAACTTTTCTAACAATTTGTTTGCACTGTACCAAAATATCTGTTAGAGATTTAGAATATGGATCTCTTGTCCAAAAGTTTCTTAAGATTTTTGTGAAAAACAGCATATTATTTAAATATAGCAACTGATGCTAGGCACTTCAACAAAATCCACTGAGCGGCTCACTGCGTGCCCAAAATCGTGTCAGATTAGCCGCACTGATTCCCGGCCCCTGGGGTCTCCTTTTGTTTTACATCCTGTATTTTCTACTCTTTCTGTTATATTTCCATTACTTATAGTGGCAGATTTGATAACGGTAAGTTCCTTTTCGTGGTCGTCTGTTTTTCTATTAAAATTGCACCAAAATTAAGGTGAAATACATTGATTAGACGACATAGGTGTATTTCTATTGGAAGATAGCAGATAGTAGATCAACAGCACTCCATTCACATGTTCAACACTTCTTTCTGAGTGGAGGTCTTAGTTACTCTGTTTACGAAATAGTTTTCAGCTATGCGAATGCGCTGAGGTGTTTTTGAACTTCCCTATTTTGTGAAATTTCATCTGATTTTGATTCTTGGCGTTGGACAGCGAGATCGATTTAACCAAAATCATGACTTATTTACATTTCTATGAATTTATTTCATTTCAAAGCCAATACAATCTGTTTGATATTTGTTTTTCTTGTTACAACCTCATGCAAAATATGCGTACTGTCAGCCAGAATGTGAGCGGCTTTCCGCAATACCTGCTTTTCATATAGAACAGTGAGAGTGGATTGTTTCATACCAGTGACTTTGCTGCTGATATTTACAATTCGCTGCAGATTATTCTTGTCTTTTTGTCTGATGTTCCCAAACCAACATATAAAAGAAAACATCAAAACACTCTGAATAAACGACTTATAAAACATGGACAAAATGGTATTATCAATGTTAAAGGAACGAAGCTTCCTTAGACAATATAGATGCTGCTGGCACTTTTTATACGTAGCGCTACAGTGATGGTCCTACCTCGGTCTGTTGTCAATAATCGTACCGAGGTATTTGTATTCGTTGTGCACCAAAAGAAGATGAACTGATGCATAACCATGTAAATCATTCTCATGATTTTGTTCAAAACAAGGACAAACAAACCATTCAAATCATCATCATCCTGCACGAGTTCAATTACTGATACGCAGTCTCGTCAAATTGCTCTACCCTCTTCCAGCGCCAACACATTGTCCCTGTTGATGTTTTGGGCACGCAGGTCTCCCCAGTCTGTTCCAGGGTCCGTCATCATTGAGTGCTGTTGTCATTTATTCTCGCAGTGGATCTTGTTTCATACGGAGGCAGTGTCCCATCCAGCGAAGCTGCTTTTCTTTTACCAGCTCCTCCGCATGTTGACTAGCAGTGACACCGAACTCCTGCGTTACAGCTTGGTCCTCGAATGGATCTGGAGAGCCTTGCTCTATCCTGGTGACACGGCGCAGACAGCAGCGATAAATAAATCCTTTTACTGCATCTGTGTTGTTCTTAAGCATGGGCCAACACTCGGCATTGCACAGCAGCACAGGCACCACCAGTGACCAGAACAATCCTGACTTCAGCTTCAACGCCACTATGCTGGAATCCCATACTTTGTCCAGTGTGGCAAACACCACACCAGCCATTCCATTATGCACCTGGACCTTCTTCATGGTGTCCTCATCTCGAGTGATGTTACTACCGAGGTACATAAATTCCGCCACTGGCTCAACAGCTGTGCTATCCACAGCCTCCAGTTTAACTGGGATCACACCTAGGATCTCCCCTTTCTGCTGTGCAATCCTCTCCCTGGCCTGCTTATGTGTGCGTTGTTGCTGAGTATTCGGTAACGTTACTGGGATGCACCACTGGCTTGCAGTGTGACTGTGGAGTGCCTGCAGGGTCCACAACACCCGCCCACAAGCATCGCAACGGTGTGTGTTCTTCTCCTGGTCCACATACTCCCTGTGGCCCAGTTTGGTGACTGTGTGCATCGCCATCACGTAGCCAGCCACCTGCCTTGACCGCAACTGGTGTCAGCTCCCCATTGTCGTACAGCAACAGGTGTGTGGGTCGGACAACCCAGAGACCATCAGTATTCAGGCATCGTTCCAGCTCCTTGTTGATCACCACAAATCGCTTCCCCCAGTCAACAACCCCGCCTTCGTGGCGACCATCATCCCACTGCACAATCACCCGTTCACGCTGCGTCTTGGCCCTCGGCACCACTGCAGCTTGTTCAACACTCACTCCCATGTACTTGATCTTGTTCACCACTCACTCCCATGTACTTGATCTTGTTCACCACTCACTCCCATGTACTTGATCTTGTTCACCACTCACTCCCATGTACTTGATCTTGTTCACCACTCACTCCCATGCACTTGGTCTTGTTCACCACTCACTCCCATGTACTTGATCTTGTTCACCACTCATTCCCATGCACTTGGTCTTGTTCACCACTCCCATGTACTTGGTCTTGTTCACCACTCACTCCCATGTACTTGATCTTGTTCACCACTCACTCCCATGCACTTGGTCTTGTTCACCACTCACTCCCATGTACTTGATCTTGTTCACCACTCACTCCCATGTACTTGATCTTGTTCATCACTCACTCCCATGCACTTGGTCTTGTTCACCACTCACTCCCATGTACTTGATCTTGTTCACCACTCATTCCCATGCACTTGGTCTTGTTCACCACTCACTCCCATGTACTTGGTCTTGTTCACCACTCACTCCCATGTACTTGATCTTGTTCACCACTCACTCCCATGCACTTGGTCTTGTTCACCACTCACTCCCATGTACTTGATCTTGTTCACCACTCATTCCCATGCACTTGGTCTTGTTCACCACTCACTCCCATGTACTTGATCTTGTTCACCACTCACTCCCATGTACTTGATCTTGTTCACCACTCACTCCCATGCGCTTGGTCTTGTTCACCACTCATTCCCATGTGCTTGGTCTTGTTCACCACTCATTCCCATGCACTTGGTCTTGTTCACCACTCACTCCCATGTACTTGGTCTTGTTCACCACTCACTCCCATGTACTTGATCTTGTTCACCACTCACTCCCATGTACTTGGTCTTGTTCACCACTCACTCCCATGTACTTGGTCTTGTTCACCACTCACTCCCATGCACTTGGTCTTGTTCACCACTCACTCCCATGTGCTTGGTCTTGTTCACCACTCACTCCCATGCACTTGGTCTTGTTCACCACTCACTCCCATGTGCTTGGTCTTGTTCACCACTCACTCCCATGCACTTGGTCTTGTTCACCACTCACTCCCATGCACTTGGTCTTGTTCACCACTCACTCCCATGCACTTGGTCTTGTTCACCACTCACTCCCATGCACTTGGTCTTGTTCACCACTCACTCCCATGTGCTTGGTCTTTTTCACCACTCATTCCCATGTACTTGATCTTGTTCACCACTCACTCCCATGTACTTGGTCTTGTTCACCACTCACTCCCATGTACTTGATCTTGTTCACCACTCATTCCCATGTGCTTGGTCTTGTTCACCACTCACTCCCATGCACTTGGTCTTGTTCACCACTCACTCCCATGTGCTTGGTCTTGTTCACCACTCACTCCCATGCACTTGGTCTTGTTCACCACTCACTCCCATGCACTTGGTCTTGTTCACCACTCACTCCCATGCACTTGGTCTTGTTCACCACTCACTCCCATGCACTTGGTCTTGTTCACCACTCACTCCCATGTGCTTGGTCTTTTTCACCACTCATTCCCATGCACTTGGTCTTGTTCACCACTCACTCCTATGTACTTGGTCTTGTTCACCACTCACTCCCATGCACTTGGTCTTGTTCACCACTCACTCCCATGTGCTTGGTCTTGTTCACCACTCACTCCCATGCACTTGGTCTTGTTCACCACTCACTCCCATGTGCTTGGTCTTGTTCACCACTCACTCCCATGCACTTGATCTTGTTCACCACTCACTCCCATGTACTTGGTCTTGTTCACCACTCACTCCGATGCACTTGGTCTTGTTCACCACTCACTCCCATGTGCTTGGTCTTGTTCACCACTCACTCCCATGCACTTGGTCTTGTTCACCACTCACTCCCATGTGCTTGGTCTTGTTCACCACTCATTCCCATGCACTTGGTCTTGTTCACCACTCACTCCCATGTACTTGGTCTTGTTCACCACTCACTCCCATGTACTTGATCTTGTTCACCACTCACTCCCATGCACTTGGTCTTGTTCACCACTCACTCCCATGCACTTGATCTTGTTCACCACTCACTCCCATGTGCTTTGTCTTGTTCACCACTCATTCCCATGTACTTGGTCTTGTTCACCACTCATTCCCATGCACTTGGTCTTGTTCACCACTCACTCCCATGTACTTGGTCTTGTTCACCACTCACTCACATGTGCTTGGTCTTGTTCACCACTCACTCCCATGCACTTGGTCTTGTTCACCACTCACTCCCATGTGCTTGGTCTTGTTCACCACTCACTCCCATGCACTTGATCTTATTCACCACTCACTCCCATGTGCTTGGTCTTGTTCACCACTCACTCCCATGTACTTGGTCTTGTTCACCACTCACTCCCATGTACTTGGTCTTGTTCACCACTCACTCCCATGTGCTTGGTCTTGTTCACCACTCATTCCCATGTACTTGATCTTGTTCACCACTCACTCCCATGTACTTGGTCTTGTTCACCACTCACTCCCATGCACTTGGACTTGTTCACCACTCACTCCCATGTACTTGATCTTGTTCACCACTCATTCCCATGCACTTGATCTTGTTCACCACTCACTCCCATGTACTTGGTCTTGTTCACCACTCACTCCCATGTACTTGATCTTGTTCACCACTCACTCCCATGCACTTGGTCTTGTTCACCAATCACTCCCATGTACTTAATCTTGTTCACCACTCACTCCCATGCACTTGGTCTTGTTCACCACTCACTCCCATGTACTTGATCTTGTTCACCACTCACTCCCATGCACTTGGTCTTGTTCACCACTCACTCCCATGTGCTTGGTCTTGTTCACCACTCACTCCCATGCACTTGGTCTTGTTCACCACTCACTCCCATGCACTTGGTCTTGTTCACCACTCACTCCCATGCACTTGGTCTTGTTCACCACTCACTCCCATGCACTTGGTCTTGTTCACCACTCACTCCCATGTGCTTGGTCTTTTTCACCACTCATTCCCATGTACTTGATCTTGTTCACCACTCACTCCCATGTACTTGGTCTTGTTCACCACTCACTCCCATGTACTTGATCTTGTTCACCACTCATTCCCATGTGCTTGGTCTTGTTCACCACTCACTCCCATGCACTTGGTCTTGTTCACCACTCACTCCCATGTGCTTGGTCTTGTTCACCACTCACTCCCATGCACTTGGTCTTGTTCACCACTCACTCCCATGCACTTGGTCTTGTTCACCACTCACTCCCATGCACTTGGTCTTGTTCACCACTCACTCCCATGCACTTGGTCTTGTTCACCACTCACTCCCATGTGCTTGGTCTTTTTCACCACTCATTCCCATGCACTTGGTCTTGTTCACCACTCACTCCTATGTACTTGGTCTTGTTCACCACTCACTCCCATGCACTTGGTCTTGTTCACCACTCACTCCCATGTGCTTGGTCTTGTTCACCACTCACTCCCATGCACTTGGTCTTGTTCACCACTCACTCCCATGTGCTTGGTCTTGTTCACCACTCACTCCCATGCACTTGATCTTGTTCACCACTCACTCCCATGTACTTGGTCTTGTTCACCACTCACTCCGATGCACTTGGTCTTGTTCACCACTCACTCCCATGTGCTTGGTCTTGTTCACCACTCACTCCCATGCACTTGGTCTTGTTCACCACTCACTCCCATGTGCTTGGTCTTGTTCACCACTCATTCCCATGCACTTGGTCTTGTTCACCACTCACTCCCATGTACTTGGTCTTGTTCACCACTCACTCCCATGTACTTGATCTTGTTCACCACTCACTCCCATGCACTTGGTCTTGTTCACCACTCACTCCCATGCACTTGATCTTGTTCACCACTCACTCCCATGTGCTTTGTCTTGTTCACCACTCATTCCCATGTACTTGGTCTTGTTCACCACTCATTCCCATGCACTTGGTCTTGTTCACCACTCACTCCCATGTACTTGGTCTTGTTCACCACTCACTCACATGTGCTTGGTCTTGTTCACCACTCACTCCCATGCACTTGGTCTTGTTCACCACTCACTCCCATGTGCTTGGTCTTGTTCACCACTCACTCCCATGCACTTGATCTTATTCACCACTCACTCCCATGTGCTTGGTCTTGTTCACCACTCACTCCCATGTACTTGGTCTTGTTCACCACTCACTCCCATGTACTTGGTCTTGTTCACCACTCACTCCCATGTGCTTGGTCTTGTTCACCACTCATTCCCATGTACTTGATCTTGTTCACCACTCACTCCCATGTACTTGGTCTTGTTCACCACTCACTCCCATGCACTTGGACTTGTTCACCACTCACTCCCATGTACTTGATCTTGTTCACCACTCATTCCCATGCACTTGATCTTGTTCACCACTCACTCCCATGTACTTGGTCTTGTTCACCACTCACTCCCATGTACTTGATCTTGTTCACCACTCACTCCCATGCACTTGGTCTTGTTCACCAATCACTCCCATGTACTTAATCTTGTTCACCACTCACTCCCATGCACTTGGTCTTGTTCACCACTCACTCCCATGTACTTGATCTTGTTCACCACTCATTCCCATGCACTTGGTCTTGTTCACCACTCACTCCCATGTACTTGGTCTTGTTCACCACTCACTCCCATGTACTTGATCTTGTTCAACACTCACTCCCATGCACTTGGTCTTGTTCACCACTCACTCCCATGTACTTGATCTTGTTCACCACTCATTCCCATGCACTTGGTCTTGTTCACCACTCACTCCCATGTACTTGGTCTTGTTCACCACTCACTCCCATGTACTTGATCTTGTTCACCACTCACTCCCATGCACTTGGTCTTGTTCACCACTCACTCCCATGCACTTGATCTTGTTCACCACTCACTCCCATGTGCTTTGTCTTGTTCACCACTCATTCCCATGTACTTGGTCTTGTTCACCACTCATTCCCATGCACTTGGTCTTGTTCACCACTCACTCCCATGTACTTGGTCTTGTTCACCACTCACTCACATGTGCTTGGTCTTGTTCACCACTCATTCCCATGTACTTGATCTTGTTCACCACTCACTCCCATGTACTTGGTCTTGTTCACCACTCACTCCCATGTGCTTGGTCTTGTTCACCACTCATTCCCATGTACTTGATCTTGTTCACCACTCACTCCCAAGTGCTTGGTCTTGTTCACCACTCACTCCCATGTACTTGGTCTTGTTCACCACTCACTCCCATGTGCTTGGTCTTGTTCACCACTCACTCCCATGTACTTGGTCTTGTTCACCACTCACTCCCATGTGCTTGGTCTTGTTCACCACTCATTCCCATGCACTTGGTCTTGTTCACCACTCACTCCCATGCACTTGGTCTTGTTCACCACTCACTCCCATGCACTTGGTCTTGTTCACCACTCACTCCCATGTGCTTGGTCTTGTTCACCACTCACTCCCATGTACTTGGTCTTGTTCACCACTCACTCCCATGTACTTGGTCTTGTTCACCACTCATTCCCATGTACTTGATCTTGTTCACCACTCACTCCCATGTACTTGGTCTTGTTCACCACTCACTCCCATGCACTTGGTCTTGTTCACCACTCACTCCCATGCACTTGGTCTTGTTCACCACTCACTCCCATGCGCTTGGTCTTGTTCACCACTCACTCCCATGCACTTGGTCTTGGCAACATTAATCTACAGACCTACAAAAGCGCATGCTGCCTGTAATTGCATTAGTGCCTGCTGTGCCCCACGTTCACTGGTGGACATGATACCCAGGTCATCAGTATATCCCAGCCAACAAGCATCTGCATCCAGTCCCAGCCACTGGCACGCTATGATGTAAGCTCGCATTGCCCTGTCCAACACTAGGACAAAGACTGCTGGGCTCAATGAACAGCCTTGCCTCATGCCTCTGACCTGTTGGAATGTAGGGGACATGAGGCCTTCTGCAGATAGTGTGACAAACACTGTCGAGGTGTCATACAGTTACTCAAATTGCCACACATCCCGTTTGTTGCAATTTGGACAGATCTTCTCACCTCTACCCCTTCAAATGATATACATGTTGGGGGGGGGGTAATGTTTAGTCATTGGTAGTCTAACTACAAAGATATTGGTTTAATGGGTATTTTTATATCAAAGCATATGGTTTATGTATTGTTAACTGCAGTTAAGAAGGCACTCCAAACAAAAACTTATTTTATGAGTCATACCATGTCTGTATGTTTGTAAAATGGAGGGGTTTGTAATATTTTAAATATAATTAGTAATACAAGTAAAAGTAAGAAAATGGTCATGTAACTAAGAAAAAAATTAATATACTAGCAAATTCTAAAAGCTACTTTAAATATATTAATTTATACAAGTAAGACTAAGAATATAACCATAAAACTGTTAATACAATTATAAAAAAAACAGTTCTTAAGAACTATACTTTAAATAAGTTCAGTAATACAAGTGAAACTAAACGAATGACCATAAATATGCTAAACTAATATATACAATATCTAATGAATGCACATAAAACATCCACATCGGTGAGTTATAAAAAAGCTTGCTTAAAAATGCAAGTTTTTGAAAGAGTTTTAAACACTTGTAGTGATTTTGCTGTCCTGAGAGAAGGTGTTAAATTGTTCCATAGAATGGCTGAGTAACCAGCGAAACGGCGATCACTGTGTACAAGTCTGTGAAGCCAGTACAAATAAAAGTGCTGGTAGCAAAGCAGGTCATAGCGTTCTAGTAATGGGGCGGTAGCTAATTAGCTCAGCCAGGTAGTCTGACGCCAGACCATTTATAGCACAATAAGTAAAAGAAGCACTTTGCTCTTAGCAACTTATGGCCTGTAAAATACAATTAATGTAACGCGCCTGAGAGCAATCTTGATTGATCGGGTGCTACATAAGTGCTTATTATTATCATATATTTATGACCTTAATTAAAATAAAATAAATGTTTAACGTATTAAAATTGCAGTATCTTTGGATCTAATGAAGATATATTAATAAAATAAACAGTTCTGTGTTCCTTTACGTGTCACTTTCCATCAATGTTCTGTCATGACATTTAATTTATGGGTTTTTTTAAAGCTGGGCATTGAGTCCCTGTCATATAAGCGCCTACCCAATCAGATCACACATAGCTACAATATTTGTTATCACATTCCTACTACAGTCCTTTAATAGTGCTCATTCCTCTTAATTATGCATATGTACATGAGAGTCATGGTTTTCAGGGAATAAATAGTGAAAAAAAAATTAATTTGTCTAAACTATCAAGTTTTCATTATGAAACTATTGGGAGATTTCAAAGGTTGGGGGATGGTTCAGATTCAGAAACGTTTGAATAACGTTTCAGTGTATGGCAAAAGATTTACACGAATTGTGTGTTGTACTTCCGTCGACAATCTCACATGATTTTACCTTCATAATATTGTTGTTATATTATGCATGAGAGGCATTCCAGATAGCCTCTGTTGAGGGAATTGTAAATCTAAACTGTGTCTGTTGCAGATATAATGACACGAGTCATTCAGGCGAGTGAGTGGCACGCCACGCTGGTGGGGCAGTCGTTGAATCACATGAGAGAGAGTGGGGTATTGTGTGACATAATCATACAGTCATGTGACGGTCAAGAGTTTCTTGCCCATGGTTGTGTACTAGCCGCAGCAAGTCCCATTTTGAAGGCGGCCATCAACAACACCTTTGGTCAGCTGTCCACTCTGAGGATGGACTGGCTGTCCGGGGCCGTCCTAGAGACACTGCTCAACTTTATATACACAGGAGAGTTGAAGGTGTATTCGGGCGACACGGAGATGGTCAGTGACTTCTTCTATGCTGTTGGTCAGTTGGAGATGACCGGTGTCCTAGTCAGCTGTCCGGACGGAGGATTAACAGGTGTGTGTCTCTCACAACAACAGACCTGCCACATATTTTTTATTGAAATCTGCATTTTCTACTTGAAATGTATACTATAAAGTAGTTTATGAGTCTGTCTGTATGTCTCTGTTCCTTCATATTTCTGTCAGTTTCGCAGATTTTGTAGGTGTGTTCGGGGGTCCATGCAGATGGTTTGTACATTAAAAAATAAAAAAATGGGGATGTTACGTAGATTACATTCTGAACAACAGGAGTCCATAGTTACAAACAATTGTTAGCAACACTATGCATGTTTTCTAGGATTGTTCCGAGT
The DNA here is from genome assembly GCA_963662155.1 of Lamellibrachia columna. NCBI lineage: Eukaryota > Metazoa > Annelida > Polychaeta > Sabellida > Siboglinidae > Lamellibrachia > Lamellibrachia columna. Next base: position 22,609,848 of record OY759261.1, on the reverse strand, counting down.
TACATGATCTACGGCAAACATCCACATAAGTTTCATTGTATGGTGCAAACACTTTATACTTGTGGGGGTTGTGAACAATGACTATATGTGTGATTAATCACAGAATATTTCACTCTGTAGGTGATGTAAAGAAATGTGCAAGTGGAATGCAGGCTGGTACACATTGTGGTCAGTATTTCACTACATGACACAGTATAATCTACATCGAACACACATCACTAAGGTGAAACAAAAGTCATGGTTTTCAGGGCAATCAGTTTTGGGACTATGCACCTAAAATAGTTAATAAAACCTAACCATTTGCAACTACAATTAAGAATACCATGCTATAAGTTTACTCAGATTATTACTATTACTGGTCAAATCTCAGTTCTCATGGCGGCTGACATGTTGACCAGGCAGACCAGTAAGCGCCTGGCAGTTCTAGGAAATGGATGCAGCTAGAAGTGTTTTCAACCAAAATTGAAGGGCCAGTGGGTATATACAGATGCAATGCAAACTCTCAGTCAAGCTAGCTCCTAAGTCAGAATGGGATAAGTTTAGTAAATAAATGCCAAAATATGTTGCATAAGATGAGTTAAAACACAAACACAAGGCCATATCTTATAGGCAAGTATGGGACTGTGTTTACAAATAGATTTTCATTTGGTGAGCAAATTTTGTCAGACTACAAGCGGAAAACTTGCAAGCTGCACAAACCCTTCGATCTGAACCTAGTTATTTAATATGACTTCAATATCTGAAATTAGCAAAAAAACTAACTGGCCCAGTTTTGTTTTTAAATGGCCCAGTTAAATTTTGAACTGGCCCCACAAAAATTTTTAAATTATAGGTATACGTAATTAAGCTCAATTTTCATGCATAAAACTAACACACACAGCCTTAAATTATAATAAATAATAATTTAATAAATACAAACTACCAAATTCATTAATTTCTTATAGCTCGCAGACCAATAAAGTAAAGTGATGAATTAATTTTAATAAACATTTCAATGTGAATTTTATTTGCGAAAAACAATTTTGAAAGTACCATTTTGTTTTAAGCCGACATTTCGCACACACTGCCACTACTCAGCCTGGCAACAACAACAATCGATGCCATTCTGAATTCACTCCAAATCGAAGCCTCCAAAAGTTTACTTTCACAGCCAAATATCACATTAATGTCTGCCCCCTTAGTATCACCAGTATGAAGTAAATTGGTATAATATCCTTCAAAACATTTCAAACTACAATTCTCGCAACTTGTGCCCTCTTTGCTTTGTTGTTTCCCTGGTATTCCCCAAGATACTGACGTCATTAAATGTGAATAATCCAATAATCATCCATGTTACAAATGCCACGGGGTTTCCCTTGCATGTGCAGACTTTGCCTTGGCAGCGATCTGTCACTGGCAAGGAAGAAGTAGTCGGTCACAATTGTATTTATATCAAAATTAGCATAGATTAATAAGTACTATAATGTGCATCACTAATACAATCCGACCCAGCCATGGCCGCCCCGATGAATCAGCGGGGTGGGGCCGATAACTTTTTTTTTACTTTTTTATGATGTATTAATTTTACAAGGTAGTTGTGATAAATACCTCTGCATGTGTTGGATTGCCTTGTAAACAATAGGTCAATATTATGTTGTTGTTGCAGAAAGGAAGTTCATTTACTGAATAAATGTATTGTATATCTGCAGATGCTGGTGCATCAGACAAGACTACAAGCACCACAGCTGAGAGACACATCACAGGCAATGTGACTAAACACACTTCTGCTTCTGCTATCAAGGCTGAACTTGCTTCTGCCAACAAAACTGAAATTTCTTCTGTCAGCAAAGCTGAAGTTTCTTCTACAAACAAACCTGAAGTTTCTTCTGCCAAAAAAACTGAAATTTATTCTGCCAACAAAGCTGGAGTTGCTTCCACAAGCAAGCTTCCACCTGAATCATCCAAGTCGGGCGAGTGTGGGGCTGATCACAGTTATGCTGATGCAAACTCTGAGACATGTGCAGACCTGTCAGTGTGTGAGATGTCTAGCAGACTGTGTCATTCTTCGAAGTCGAGAAGAAAGACCCGAATGTGGGGTTGTCCATCACCAATGATGGTGCATCGCAAGAGCTTCCTACCACGGGCGTTCTCCCTCAAATGTCCCATATGTAGGATGTCATTCAGCGATTCAATGAAGTTGGCTAATCATCGACTGCACGATGCCCCGGTGAGAGTGTTCCGTGCGTGGCAGGATGGACTTGACCAGTCGAAGGACATCACAGAGTTGGAAACTGACCCAAAAGAGGATGAGGCTGACCACTCCACAACATGTGAGACTGACGCTGTGAAGACAGAATTCAAGGTGGAAGCTACGCCCGCATCAAAAGATGGGTTCTTGTGTACAGAGTGTGGCAAGGAGTTTGAGAAGAAGAGCCAGTTGAAGACTCACTCCAAGACCCACGTGATGCCACTCACATGTCCGGTGTGTGCGCGACCGTGCAAGTCACGCTCGAAGCTGCGGCGCCACCAGCTAACACATACCAAAGAGAAACCATACTTTTGCAAGGAGTGCGGCAAGTCATTCCAGCTGAACGAGTCCCTGGTCATTCACAGTCGCCTGCACACCGGGGAGCGACCCTTCAAGTGTTGCATATGTAACCAGGGTTTCCGGGACAAGAGCGTAATGCGCAACCACGAGCTGAAGCACACGGGAGCGAAACCGTTCCAGTGTGCGCAGTGTGGCCGGCAGTATGGCAGTCGCAATGCCCTGTCCCGCCACCGCAATGTTCACACCTTAGAGCGATGCTACCGGTGTGAACACTGTGCCCGTGTGTTCTACCAACTCTCCGGACTCATGTGTCATCGTCGCACGCACACTGGAGAGAAGCCGTACATGTGTTCTATATGCGCACGTGCGTTTGGGGACCGTTCCAGCATGCGCCGACACGAGCGTGTGCACACAGGCGAGCGGCCGTATGCATGCCCCACGTGTAACAAGACGTTCACGCAGTCGTCGTCGTTGAAGAGCCATCAGAAGACTCACATTAAACCGGACTGCGCCAAGATTATCTGTGTTGAGATGCATCCCACACAAGGCATGTCACAGCTGCCGTAGAGCCAGCGTCATCACACAGTATAGTGTGACTGTCATAGTGTCATATGTTGTAGGTGGTGGTGTCAGGTAACACTACAGTTACACAAACAACTTAGATTTAGAAATACTTATTATTTTTGTTACAACTACCTATGAGTTTGTTATTCTTGGCAAAAAGAACATTGATTGTGGAGGAAGCTGAGTGGGACTTGAGATGCATTGCAATCATATTTTAGTAGACATAATTATGTTACTGAAACATGATGTTGGAGTGTCTCTTTCGTGAAACCTTTTCATATATTATTTCATGGCTATGATGTCAAGTTATACTTTGACAGTATAAACACACTGTTTAGTTGTATACTTCGACAGTTTCGTAGCTGGCATCTCACAGGGGTGGGTCAAGCCCAGTCGCCCATACTACCATGTAGTGGTGCAGCAGAAAAATACCCCAAAAAATTAACCCAAAGGGGGGCCATGCCACCCTCACTATGTTGCTGTATTTCACTGAAGCACCTACATATATAAGCACACTATTTGGTAGTACACTGTATGCTTCACTGCAGAAACTGCAAATATGGGCATACTATTTAGTTGTATATTTCACAGCAAAACTCATTTGATTTGCTCATTCCCTGCAGATGGACCATGCCCCATTGTAATCTTGGTGACGATTGGGTTGCCACAACAACTTCATTTTGGAAGTTCTCATACATTGAAGATATGGAGTTTCTGGCTTGTTAACATGTATGATGATGTAAATGATATCACCCTGTCTCAAGCTAAATGTTGTGTTTACATCATGGCTACAGAAGTGAGGTCACATCATGTACTTCATTACAGAACCTGGAAATAATGATAAGCACAATATTATGTTGTATATACTTTATTGCAGAACGTACACTCATTTTATAAGCTCACAGTTTGAATGTGTACTTGCCTGTAAAACTTACATATGAGGATGTAATATTTGAGTGTATTTCATCATTTAGGCCAAATATCCAGTAATTTGGTTAAAACTTTACTTGGAGTAACTTAGTAATGCTGATGTATCCTCTTCTGTATTAAACAAACCATTAAAGAGCATAATTATTAAAAAAATTAACAAGATTGCCATTCAAAGCCACCAGTTCCAGATGGCAAGTGGACAAGGAAGCCATTGGCTTATCGAGTGTCCAACAATTGTATAATCTATGTGTAGCCCGCTGTTCTGAAATATGTGTCAATTTTATTTTTAAACATACTGTAAAGATAGTGGGTAAACATGACTTACAATTCTGATTGGAAAGATATAGGACATTGTTGATTATAGGACATTGTGTTAGATGTGCAGTGTTAAACACCTGCCTGCACATGTATATAGCATTGAACAAACATGCAGGTGGTGGTTTAAATGTTGAACAATGTACATTATTGTTGTTCTTGAGGAATGTATATATCTGTATTGTCAGCAAGAAAAAACATTGTTCCATTATGGTAACTGAATCTGTTTATTTAAAAAGGCAATATTGTTGTGCCTTTTTAAAGTTTTTTGTAAGATATGTTGAACACTGTTGTAATCCCGTCAGTAACAGTTTTCATAAAGCCCAGATACCGTTATGTGGGGTGTTTAGTTAAAGTGCCTATGACTCGGTTGATACAAGTTTTAAATCTGTTTGAAAAACTTAGCCCAATAAAATACCTTCACGGTATTTTTTTAAATTGGTAATTTTGTTCACTCCACATTGCCACAGTGCCTGGCTACAGACAGTGGTGGATATGTGAATAGTCTTTGCGCAGTAATTGCAGTATTGCTGAATGCTTCCCAGAGAAGCTATGTTGGTGTTGGAATGAACTGGTCTGCCAGGGGGTGAAGTGTAATGTGGTTTGAACAACAGTTCCAAGGAATGGATACCGCGCTATATAAGATACGAAGTGGTACGAAAGTGAATGACATTATATACGAGGTGGTATGAAAGTGAATGACATTATATACGATGTGGTATAAAAGTTATTGACATTATATACGATGTGGTATGAAAGTTAATGACATTATATACGATGTGGTATGAAAGTGAATGACATTATATACGAGGAGGTATGAAAGTTAATGACATTATATACGAGGTGTTATGAAAGTGAATGACATTATATACGATGTGGTATGAAAGTGAATGACATTATATACGATGTGGTATGAAAGTGAATTACATTATATACGATGTGGTATGAAAGTGAATGACATTATATACGAGGTGGTATGAAAGTTAGTGACATTATATACGATGTGGTATTAAAGTGAATGACATTATATATGAGGTGGTATGACAGTGAAGTGAATGACATTATATACGAGGTGGTATGAAAGTTAATGACATTATATACGAGGTGGTATGAAAGTGAATGACATTATATACGATGTGGTATGAAAGTGAATGGCATTATATACGATGTGGTATGAAAGTTAATGACATTATATACGATGTGGTAAGAAAGTGAATGACATTATATACGAGGTGGTATGAAAGTTAATGACATTATATACGAGGTGTTATGAAAGTGAATGACATTATATACGATGTGGTATGAAAGTGAATGACATTATATACGAGGTGGTATGAAAGTTAGTGACATTATATACGATGTGGTATGAAAATGAGTGACATTATATACGAGGTGGTATGAAAGTGAATGACATTATATACTATGTGGTATGAAAGTGGGCAGTTCAACATTGTTTCTCCATCTATAATAACTGGTATATCATACACGATACATATTGCTATAAAGAAAATACAGCCTGTATACATTGGTCATCATCACATTTGAGTATCGGCACTGTTGAGGTCATTGAAAGTTACATTGTCAGAGCCTCTTTTCTCAGGAATCGGTGTCATGTTGTCTGGCTTAGACGTATGTCCGTCTGGTTGACCGGCAGTGTCTGACTGGCCTATGCTGAACGTTGGTGACACGGGCAAGCGGTGGCCCCATCTGCTCTTGCGAATCACTGCCATTCCAAAAGGCAGGTCATAAGAGCTGGCTTCACTTTCGTTCACATTCGTCGACTGTTGCAGGTTCTCTCTCCACAACTTCAAGCCTCTCTCTTCCTCTGTACCTACAGAACACGTGGCACTGTAATATTCTTGTCTACAATACGCACACCATGGCACTAATATTCTTGACTACAACAAACAGTCCATTACACTGTGTATTATTATTGATTACAACACACAATGACATTGTAATGTTGGTTATAATACACACACCATGACCCTAATATTTTTCATCACAACACACATACATCATGACATTGTAATATTCTTGATTACAACACGCACCCATGGACACTGTAATAGTCTTAATTACAGCACACTATGACATTGTAACACACCAACAATACTGCGCAATATTCCTGATTACAAAGATATACCCCATGACATTGTAATATATACATGATTACAACACATACTGTGATACTATAAAGCCTTCATTACAAACACACACACCATGACCCTAATATTCTTGATTACACACACACCCCATGACACTGTAATATTCTTGATTACACACACACCCCATGACACTAATATTATTGATTACAATACATACCTCATGACACTGTAATATATACATGATTACAACACACTGTGATACTGTAAGCCTTGATTACAAACACACACCATGACACTAATATTCTTGATTACACACACACACACACACACACACACACACACACACACACACACACACACACACACACACACACACACACACACACACACACACACCATGACACTAATATTCTTGATTACACACACAACCCCCATGACACTGTAATGTTCTTGATTACACCCCCCCACTAATATTCTTTATTACACGCACCCCCATAATACTGTAATATATTCTTTAGTACAACACACACGACTAAGGGTCGATCACATGCCCTGAGTTAATTCAGGAGCCTGATACGTGATCGGCATATCTTAGAGTAGAGAGGACAGGAGATTCCGGTTTGAAGTGAGGCTTGGCTCGTCTCCTCTTCTGCAGCGCCGTGTACAGTCGGCGGCCTGGTGCTCCCAGGTTGTGATAATAATGCAGCATTTGTAGGTAGGTCTTCCGTCTTTGGATCGTTTTCTCTGGCCGCCATGTGTTCTCTGGTCATGCCTCAACTGGGAAGAGAGGCAAGGGTCGGACATTCTAACACAGTCCAGCAGAGTTGGTTCTGCATAATGACTGCCTCAATGCTGGTTGTCTGGCAATGAGGCCGCATGTGTTGCTGTGGTGTTCTTTCCAAGGCAGCTTTGGTGAAACATCTCCAGTCTTTCGGTGGCAACGATAAATGGCCCAGGCCTGACTCTCGTATAGTAATGTAGTGACGCAAACGGCTTTGTAAAACATGACCCTGGTCTCCTTACTTAGTTTGTGGTCTTCAAAGACTCGGTGGCGCAGCATCTTAAAGAATGTTCTGGCACAATATATGCGGTGCTGGATTTCTTCTTCGATTGTTACCTTTTGGGACAGGTAACTTCATAGACATGGGAAGTGCTCGACAACTGCAAGGGTTCCTCCGTAGATTATGATTTCTCGAAGTCTTGCTCTGTTGCCGCTGGTAGCTTGGTCGATGATCGTGGTCTTCCAGATGTTGATGGAAAGTCATCTGCAAATTGAGCAAGTATGACGGAATACTGGAGGTTGATGACGACTGTCTTCATCACTTTCGTCTTCACCTTGAAATGACTCAGGTTGGACAACCTCCAGTCAAGCCGGTATTCAATGATGTTGATGGAAAGTCATCTGCAAAGTGAGCAAGTATGACGGAATACTGGAGGTTGATGACGACTGTCTTCATCACTTTCGTCTTCACCTTGAAATGACTCAGGTTGAACAACCTCCAGTCAAGCCGGTATTCAAGCTCGTCGCCACGAGGGAACCAATGTCGAACAAAAAAAAAGGATGGAACGTAGGCAGATGGTGAAAAGGGTCGGCGCGATAACGCACCCCTGTTTGACGTCTGTTCGTATAATGAAAGGCTCCATTTCAGTCCCATTGTAGATTAGTAGGACAATTATTAAATACTTATATTTAAGACGTAACATTTTGGAATATGTTATTTTATGTATGTATCTACGTGTGTTTCTATTTAGGTATATATATATATATATATATATATATATATATATATATATATAATATTATATGTCCAGTGTATGTGTCCGGATTAACGAGTTGTCCGGATAAGCGAATCATGAAATTAATAAGGCATTTTAGCGCTTGTAAATTCCGTTCCAGTGAAATGGTGTCCGGATGCTGAGGTTTCCGGATTGTTGGCGTCCGAGGTACCATTGTACAGTATATGTATGGATGTTTTGTGGAATGTATGCACACTTATTGTGTGCTTCCTACTTGATAAATGATATCACCTACCTGGTATGGTATTGTCAAGGAAGAACGCAGTTACGCCACCAACCAACATGCCGGTGCTACAGAAGACTAGCAGGACATCGTCTAGTGTATGGACACCTGCAATGTAAACATAACTTCGTCTAGTGTATGGACACCTACAATGTAAACATAACATCGTCTAGTGTTTGGACACCTACAATGTGAACAGAACATCGTCTAGTGTATGGACACCTACAATGTGAACAGAACATAGTCTAGTGTATGGACACCTGCAATGTGAACATAACAACGTCTAGTGTATGGACACCTGCAATGCGAACAGAAGATCGTCTAGTGTATGGACACCTGCAGTGTGAACATAACATCGTCTAGTGTATGGACACCTGCAGTGTGAACATAACATCGTCTAGTGCATGGACACCTGCAATGTGAACAGAACATCGTCTAGTGTATGGACACCTGCAATGTGAACAGAACATAGTCTAGTGTATGGACACCTGCAATGCGAACATAACATCGTCTAGTGTATGGACACCTGCAATGTGAACAGAAGATCATCTAGTGTATGGACACCTGCAGTGTGAACATAACATCGTCTAGTGCATGGACACCTGCAATGTGAACAGAACATAGTCTAGTGTATGGACACCTGCAATGTGAACAGAACATAGTCTAGTGTATGGACACCTGCAATGTGAACAGAACATCGTCTAGTGTATGGACACCTGCAGTGTAAACAGAACATCGTCTAGTGTATGGACACCTGCAGTGTGAACAGAACATCGTCTAGTGCATGGACACCTGCAGAGCGAACAGAACATAGTCTAGTGTATGGACACCTGCAATGTAAACAGAACATCGTCTAGTGTATGGACACCTGCAGTGTAAACAGAACATCGTCTAGTGTATGGACACCTGCAATGTAAACAGAACATCGTCTAGTGTATGGACACCTGCAGTGTAAACAGAACATCGTCTAGTGTATGGACACCTGCAATGTAAATAGAACATCGTCTAGTGTATGGACACCTGCAATGTAAACAGAACATCGTCTAGTATATGGACACCTGCAGTGTAAACAGAACATCGTCTAGTGTATGCACACCTAGAATATGAATAGAACATCATTTAGTGTATGGGCACCTGCAATGTGAGTAGAACATCGTCTAGTGCATGGACACCAGCAATGTGAACAGAACATCATTTAGTGTATGGACATCTACAATATGAACAGAACATCATCTAGTGTGAAGATACCTGATATATAAACAGAACATGACACACGCAAACATTCTTTAGTTATTGTGTTATTGTGTTGAAAGTTGAAACTACGTCAACAGGAAACATTGGAAACGGTTTCTTTTATAATGTAGTCAAGAGATCAGTTCGCTTACTGTATGTTGAAATCTAGCGTTGGAGATGTCATTAGTCACAACATTGTTTCCTAAACATTGCGTTTTCAGAAACATTTACAGCTGCGAAATGCGGCGCAAACAACTGTGTATCGCTATGTATCGCGATACGTATCGAATCGCGACACAAATATCGCGCGGCGTAATGTACCGTAGCTTAGGGTATCGTTGCACCCCTTATGATGAGGGTCATACCCGGGTAGACTAGAAGGGTGCGTGCACATACCTGTATTAATGGATGTGCGGTTCTGGGTCACCCACTCTGGCACTGACAGCCCGAGAAGCAGCGAGAAACCGGCTATAAATAGATTTCTTGGAATACGTAGGTCAACCATCTGAAGGTTCAATATTCCAACCGCTGTTATCATTCCTGCAACAACAAGCACGACACACCATGTGCCATTTTAGGAGAAAGAGAGAGTGTGTGTGTGTGTGTGTGTTTGTGTGTGCGTGCGTGCGTGCGTGCGTGCGTGCATGCGTGCGTGCATGAAGACTAAGTGAAATGACAATAACTATATGTACGCAATTCAACACAAAAAACTAACTTATGTATTTTATTGCGATTTAAAGCCTCGTTTATATCGACATTGGTTGTTAGGAAATTGGGAATGTCTTCCGTCTCTGGAACTGTCTGATGCACCAGCTGTAGCCTCTCTTGACGCCTTCAAAGGCAAACTGGGAGGCTGGTCAAACAGCTTGTAATCGAGTCCACAAGAGCATATATGTTAACACTAGTTAATTCGTTTTTGTTTTTACCAGATGATATGTTTTCTTATGAGAACATACTATTCGCACTCGATTACGCATTCGCATCTCGTATGCAACCACATCTGTGGGATATTACCTAGAAATAGGATTCTCCACAAAACTACTGAGAAAGGAGAGGAGAAAGAAGAATAAATGTCACTAACCGAACATAACCATGAAGACTCCCCCAATCACCGGATCTGGGATGGTTGCGAAGAATCCGTTAATTTTACCGACCGTCCCAAAGATAATCATGAGAACCCCGGTGGATTCAAATACTCGTCTACTGGCAACCTGCAAACATATGCAACAAGACCTAGATTATCGCCTAGCAATCTGCAAACAGACGTCACATCAAGTTGATTATTGTCTGTCACTCTGCACATAGACGTAACAACACGTAGACTATCGTCTTTCAGTCTGCAAACAGACGTAACAACACGTTGATTGTCGTTTGTCATTGTACAAACAGACGTAACAACAAGACGATTATTGTCTGTCAGTGTGTACACAGACATAACAATAAGTAGATTGTCGTCTGTCAGTCTGCACACAGACGTAACAACACGTAGACTATCTTCTTTCAGTCTGCAAACAGACGTAACAACACGTAGATTATCGTCTATCAGTCTACAAACAAACGTAACAGCAAGTATATTGTCGTCTGTCAGTCTGCGCACATGTAACAACACGTAGGCTATTGTCATTCAGTCCGCAAACATACGTAACAACATGTTTCCGTTATGACACACACACACACACACACACACACACACACACACACACACACACACACACACACACACACACACACACACACACACACACACACACACACACACACACACACACACACACACACACACACACACACACACACACACACATATATAATATATATATTTGTATATATATATATATATATATATATATATATATATATATATATATATATATATATATATATATATATATATATATATGCATATATAATATATATATATATATGTATATATATATATATATATATATATATATATATATATATATATATATATATATATATATATATATATATATATATGTGTGTGTATAATCGCCCAGGTCCTGAGTGTATACATAATTAGATTAATTGTGGTCTCATCCAGGGATTTGGCTAGCTAACTCATCAAAATAAGAGTAAATTTTTATCAGTTTATACGATGCATTCCAATCAAGTTTAAACTGTCATTATTAACTGTCGCACTGAAAAGCTAAATCATGCAAAATAATGCTTTAGTGTAAAATCTCGATAATGACGCTGATTGGCTGCTGGCGCTTTACAGTACCGCCTGCACAAAATGGAGCCTGTAACAGTCACATCTTTTAGGACCAGAGTCTCTTCTCGGCGAGTTCACGAAGGCGAGCGAGAGTCGGATAAGCGAGACTGGGGGCGGGACAAACGATACATGTATTGTTGCAAAGGAACTTACGTTGGTTATCCCGATGATGGCGATGTTTTCCGAGTAGATGGCTGTGCCCGTGCCGGTCCCCCACAGTCCAGCCAGCACACAGCCCACGCCTTGGGCCAGAATCCCTGACGACAGCAATAATTTACACACTTTGAAGTCTTACTAACCCGATCCGGCTAATTCAGTTTCACGTGGCTGCGTTAAGCCTGAATACGAACTTGGTTTATGTAGTGTACGCTTACTGCTTGGACAGAAATAAGCAGTAGAGCATTCGTGGTTAATGTGGGGACAACGTCTGTCTGTGGTTCGAGTGCTAAAAATAAAGATCTAACTTGTTTGTACATCGTCTTTTAAATACCAAAATGAGTATATAACAATTGGCGACGAGGATACAAATGGCATCAGTTGGTCGCATAGAACCGTACGACGGAAACAGCGACTTAGACGCGTACTTAGAACGTGTAGAACTGTACTTTGTCGCGAATAACATCAGCTCGGTGAGTAGTGATGCTTGTGAAACCACGAGGAAGCTGGCTGACAGTAAGAAAGTTGCAACATTCCTAACGTTGGTGGTGGCGGAAACGTAGCTGCTTTTGAAGAGTTTGTTGAGTCCAAAATTGCCATCAACATTCACGTTTGCTGAAATAGCTTCAAAGTTTGTTGACAGTGGCAGAAAGATATAAGTTTCGTCAACGTAATCAAAAGGAAGGCGAGGATGTCACCACATCTACAGCGGAATTAATGCGTTTGGCGTCCACTTGCAGTTTCGGGGATTTCTTGGATGAGGCTCTTCGCGACCAGGTGGTGTTTGGCATTAAAAACGGCAATACACAATGAAAATTGCTCAGTGAAGAACGTTCATTCGTACAAACAATACAAACAGCTGACTGACGAGGTGGCGGACGCTGAGCCTGAGGCTCAGCAGCTACACGCATATGGCAGAATCTTCTTGGCAGAAATCTGTTAACCGAGTTGAAGTTGAATTGGGGTGAGATAATGCACGTCAGATCATTCTCAACTTATGGCCGAAGTTCCAGACGTTTTCAGTGAAGGTCTCGGAGAACTGAAGGGCATGAAAGTTAAGATTCAAGTGAAAGACGATGCCAACCCTCGTTTTCATAAATCAAGACCAGTTCCTTATGCGTTGAAAGAGAAAGTCGAAAAAGAGTTAACACGACTGCAAGAAACTGGTATCATCGAACAGGTCCAATTTTCAGAGTGGGCAGTGCCTATCGTTCCTGTCTGCAAGTCAAATGGACAGATCAGGATATGCGGTGACTATAAAGTGACGATCAACCAAGTCGTGGTTGAGGATAAATATCCGTTACCCAGGGTAAATGACCTGTATGCAGGTTTGAATGGAGAGACCTTCTCAAAGCTAGATTTGAGTCAAGCCTATCTGCAGTTGACGCCTGACGAAGATTCACGCGACTACGTCACTATCAACAAGCACAAGGGACTGCTTCGCTACACCAGATTACCATAAGGTTTGGCAGTGGCGCCATCTATCTTCCAAAGAACGCTATAGTGTGTGTTTGCTGACATACGACGGGTTTGCATTTTCCTGGACGACATTTTTATAACGGGAAGGACTCAATATGAACACGTAGCGAATCTCCTGTTGGTGTTGAAGCGGTTGGACGAGGCAGGACTGAAACTAAACAATGAAAAGTGTCATTTATTCAAACCGTCAGTAGAGTATCTGGGCCACAAAATTTATATTGGTGGTTTGTACCCTACAAATGTGAAGGCCAAGATGCGCCTAAACCGAAGAATGTGAAAGAACTGCGGTCATGACTGGGGTTGTTGAACTACGATGGTCAGTCGGCAACTTGGCGACAACCCTGGCCCCCTTGCATGTGCTTCTCATGAAGGAGACCAAGTGGCGATGGGGGAAAGACCAAGACGAGGCATTCCAAACAACAAAGAATCTTCTGCAGTCAGATACACTGTTGGTTCGTTTTGATCAGGACAAGCCACTCGTGCTCGCATCAGGGCTGGGGTCAATTCCTTTCAATCAATTCCAATTCCGCTCCAATTCCTTGCAATTCATCTTCATTCAATTCCAATTCCTTTTTTTTGCAATTCTTTTTAGTAATTCCAATTCCAATTCCTTTAAAATCGTTCAATTCTAATTCCCGCTCCCGCTCCCGCTCCCGCTCCCGCTCCCGCTCCCGCTCCCGCTCCAATTCCACATAACGACAAAAGTCAACAATGAAAGATTAATGTGCATGTAGCATGTCATTATTCTTTGCTGATGTTAATGCTGCAATATTTGCAGGCTGCCCGACAGTTTCCATCCTTTCCTTTGCTAAGTTTCAGAAAATGTTCAAAGACAGACGACTTTACAGGGAACATATTGACCGACCTGTACACTATGACTGTTGCACACAGTTCTGATGATGCCTGTTAGGCAACACATATTTATACTGGCAAGTGGGAAACCATTTTCACACATTTGGCTACATCTAGCTTGCCTATGCTTTGTAGTGTTGGTCAGTGGTCATTGATCTCTGATTAGTAATCAGTGATTACTGATTGATCAACCGCATGGCTGTAGCCTGCCAATAAGTGTCTTTTCATGGGTGTAAAAGGGCTAACTTCCCAGGTCTGTAAACAGTTGAAAATATCTTTGATGTTTCTATTAAAGCCAGTCTGGAACCCTTCATTAACCCGCTGGCAAGTGGCAACATAAAGAAATCATAAGATACTGGCACGAATGACAGGATTTCAGTTTTCAGATCCTCAATGCATGAGTTGATAGCATTATTATACACATAGCCGCTAGCTACAGGCTAGAAAAATATTGGTTGATGTCACACAAAAATCAGATGCTCAATTCCTTTCCATTCAATTCCAATTCCAATTCCAATTCCTTTTGTTCAAATTGTTTCAATTCCAATTCCAATTCCTCTCATTCAAAATCTTTCAATTCCAATTCTGGATTTGGACTTGGAATTTAATTGATTAATTCCAATTCCTTTGGAATTGACCCCAGCCCTGGATCGCATGCGATGCATCACCGTATGGCGTCGGATCGGTGTTGTCACACCAAATGCCCGACGGATCGGAGCGACCGATTGCATTCGCATCAAGGAGTTTGTAGCCAGCTGAGCGGAATTACTCTCAGTTGGACAAAGAAGGACTGAGCTTAGTATTTGGTGTAACCAAATTCCATCAATATATATATGGAATGAGATTTGTGCTAATCACCGATCACCGGCCTTTAATCGGGTTGTTTAATGAGCGACCTATACCTCTTCAAGCGTCGAATCGGCTTCAGTGCTGAGCTCTCACGTTGGCAGGTTATGACTACATCATTCGCAGTGGCGAGGCACAAGGGAACTGCGATGTTTTATCACGTCTGCCTTTGCCAGCTCAACAAACGAAGACACCTGCCCCGGGGGAATACGTCCAACTAATCCAGCAGTTGGATGAATCACCTGTGACATCGGAACACATAAGGAATTGGACACGACGTGATCCAATACTTTCGCGAGTTCAACGATACGTGCTAACAGGCTGGCCGATAAGTGATCCATTAACGAACCAATTCAACAGAGTGCCTCGAGAGTTGATCATCCACGAAGGGCGTGTGATGTGTGGTGCCAGAGTAGTTGTACCTCCACCAGGTCAAGCTACAATGTTGCAGCTTCTTCACAGTGTCGACACCGGTGTGGTGAAGATGAAAGCATTGTCACGCTCTTACATCTGGTGGCCCGGTATTGACCAACAGATTGAAAGCATAGCCCAACAATGCGGGCAGTGCGAAGAAAATGCGCGAAATCCGACTAGAGCACCACTTCGACCTTGGTTATTTCCGCAGAAGCCTTGGTCACGGGTTTATTTGGACTATGCGGGTCCGATTGAGAACAATATGATCCTGGTAGCAGTCGATGCTTATTCAAAATGGATCGAATCAAAAGTCGTGCATTCATCAACAACTCAGGTGACTACTGAACAACTGCGTGGATTGTTTGCGACACATGGTTTGCCAGAGACTATTGTTACGGATAACGACATTTGCTTCAACAGTGCCGAATTCCAGTAGTTTGTCGAGAGAAACAATATTTAACACATCACATCACCAGCCTATCATCCATCTTCTAACGGTCTCGCGGAAAGGGCGGTGCAGCTGGTGAAGAGGGGATTGGTGAAGTTGAAGGATGGAACAATGGAGACTAGATTGTCTCGCTACCTGATGACCTACAGGGTGACTCCTCACAGCACTACGGGAAGCTACCTGATGACCTACAGGGTGACTCCTCACAGCACTACGGGAAGCTCGCCGAGTGAACTGTTGATGGGCCGCTAACTGCGAACGCTGTTGGACGCCATACCTACTAGCATCAGCAGTAAAGTTTTCCAACATAAACAAATTACAAAGTACTACAACAAGAAGTTAAAGGAGCGATGCTTCAACCTAGGCGATGCTATCTCCGCCAAGAACCACACACAGAGCGCACCTAAGTGGATTCCGGCTGTTCTGCGAGAACAGAACAGCAACGTCATGATATCAGAGACAGCTGATGGTCGCTACTTGAGACGTCATAGTGATCACGTGCGCCGACGTCATACAGAGGCGATAGACAACCCAGTGGAGCAAGAGGCTGTTGCTGCACCGGAAGCAGGTGTCGAACGACCCGAGCCTGGAGATAATGAAATGACAAGAGATAATACCTGATGGAGCTAGGGAAAACAACACACATGTAACGCAACCATTTTATACAGTGGCATCCACAGATGGGACCCCTACTTCTGTTCACAGATTGGAGAGACTCAGGAAAGCTCCGGACAGATTAACTTTGTAGTCAGAGTAGCACTACACAGTAGCTGTGGGGCATAATAATCCCCGGTACCACAATGACGGACAGGACAGTCTACCCTAGGCCTTAGTTTTAATTCTTTAGGTAGAAGTTCTATCCTGGACTGACTATGGACTTTTAAAACTGGTGAGGAGGAGATTGTAGTGTATGCATAATGCTTGGAAAGAAATAAGCAGTGGGGCATTCCTGGTTAGTGTGGGGACAACGTCTGTCTGTGCGTCGAGTGCTAAAATAAAGATCTAGCTTGTTTCTACATCGTCTTTTATATACCAAAATGAGTATATAACAGTTTAGATGTTTTCTAGGTATTTCTCGCCCGAAAGTCGTAATGTTGACACTTATGCCGTTAGCATGAATACTGTTAGGATGCATTTGTTCATAACATTATTACTTGAGAAGGATGTTTAAAATATGTGTTAAACGTTAAAAGAAATGTTTCAACAAATCGGGTGTCTATTCAGAGAGCGAACCGGAGATTCCCAGGTAGCAAAGCAGGTGTCCGTCTATTAACGGGTCTTGAAGTGACTTACGTACCTCGGTTTATGGCGTGTACCGGCGGTGGCGGCATGTCCGCCATCTTGGCGGCGGCGTAAAAGCTTCCAATCGCCTCTATCATAGCAGCGAACACTGCGGCCAACATGCCGCACACGGCCGCCGTGCTGACCGTCGGCAACCCCCACTGAACTACAACGTGACGACATTCTGATACATTGATCTACAACGAGACAATGTCTGGTACACCGACATACAACGCAACGACGTCTGATACACTAACGTACAACGTGGCGACGTCTGATTCACTGACCTACAACGTGACGACGTTTGATACACTGACCAATAACGTGACGATGTCTGATACACTGACCAACAACGTGACGACGTCTGATACACTGACCTACAACGGGATGACGGCTGATACACTGCTATACAACGTGATAACGTCTGATACACTGACCTACATCAAGACGACGTCTGATACACTGACCTATAACGTGACAACGTCTGATACACTGACCTATAACGTGACAACGTCTGATACACTGACCTACACCGCCACGACGTCTGATATACTGACCTACAACGTGACGACGTCTGATACACTGATGCACACGCCTTCCATGAATGTGCGTGTGCGTGTGCGTGCTCGCGCGCGTGCGTGGTGCTTATATGTTCATTTATCAAAACCTGGATTAGTCCAGCGCAGTAAAAAGAGCCTATAATTATACTTTATCGCAGCCACGAACCAACGGACGGTGGCTGTAGTTTTCCAATGCAATCTGGTACTGAGACTAGCACTGATGTACAAAGTCTACTCACAAGGGTAGGGAAACCGAAACCAGCTGGCCTTGGTGAGACGGTCCATCTTGACGTCTGTGCGTGCCAAGTGCCCCCAGGCGGCGGGGTCGGCAGGGAGCACGTCGTACACCGTCAGCAAGGCACACACTCCCCACGCTATGGCGATCGCCAGCACCACCTGCAAAGATGGAAAACATTACTACCGGTGAGTATCGGTTTTACTAGGGGGTAGTTGGCTAAAATGTTGAATCGTGTATAACGCTGATTTAATCGACGATTGTTGACGTTAGGTCGATAAATAAATAACATTATTCAATACTGTTGAACAACATGTTTATTTTTAGTATTACAGATAATACAGTGACACAAGCAGCCCTGCTGAAGTGTTTTGGCAACTGTCGTTACTATTGATATTCCAGTGTCCTACTGACGATGATTATCGATAGTTCAATGTACTGTCAATAGCAGGGTTCAATCTAAGACGCGCTTTTGTGCCACTGTCATTGACGCAATATTAAAAAAAACAGACGCAACCAAATCGCATGAGTAAATGACAATGTGGTATTTGGGCGCAAAAAATATTTGTCGCGCCCTAACAAAATGTAATTCTACATTTATTGACGGGAATATCCCTCCACTTATTCATCTGTTTTAGGGCTATCCTGTAAGTTTGTGCAAAATAGCCAAGACTCCACAGCAAACGAAACATTATCGGCTGATTCCACGGCAGTCCGCTAGGCGCGAAATGATCCGCTAGGTGGGTTCACCGGAAAGTAGTCACGTCGAAAAGATGCCGGTCGAAAATACGACGAAACAACGATCAAAAACTCAATAATAAATTTTCGCCGGTTGGGGCAAAAGGCGACGTATGCAGCGGAAAGGCATTAAACGTCAACACTTATTAGAAAATAGCCATACAGTGATGCACTAATCCTTAAACTTTGCCGAAATTATTGGGCCATTATAAATAAAATATTAACATTCTGTAATTTCTGACCTCATTTTTTATCACAAAACATTCATTGCGTCGCACGATATAGTTTGAAGTACATACGTTAAAATACTATGTTTCAGTGGGCATTTAGTGGTCAAAATAAAGCTCCAAATTACACCAGCTTCTGTTGTTACCGATCATTTTGGAAGCACGCGGCGTAATCAATTCGGAGAATTATTTGGCCATAGTCATAGGCATATGTCATAGTCATAGGCATAGGTCATAATCATAGGCATATGTCATAGTCATAGACTGAGCGGTGGCGTCTTTTCGTCGTTCGATAATAGGATTTCACTAAAAAAAAACTTTTCTAAAAAAAATTCGTAGCACTCAACTTATTAAATTTAATTATCAATCTCTTGGTTTATTAATTTTTTGTCTGAATGGCGCATTCTCTTTAGCATAGCAACAATTTACCCAACCAGTATACCTGAATTCGCTTGCACTTTTAATTAGTTATATTTTTTATTATATTTTCACCATGAATATAAATTAATTAATCAAAATTAGTCAAGGATCCTGTTCTTAAGGGCAATTTCTTAAGATGTGGAGATCAATGAACTGTAGCAGAACATTAATCTAGGAGAATATGTCTTTGACATTGCTGCAAAATGTAAATAACATTATTCTCAATGTTACATTTAATTTCAGATGACATTTTACAATCCATTTACTCACAATGGTGAGAAACAACGATGTTGAATATAAATTTAATATTTATTATTATTAAAGTGCCGTGTTGGGACTCTTAAATGGTGATTTATTAAATTATCTGTCAAAGGAGTGTGTACGCGTGTGGAGATGAGTCAGGGTGGACTGTAGCGGGATATTATTCTAGGAGAATACATTTTTATGATATATTTATTTCATGTTACTGCAAAATGTAAACAGAATTCTCACAATTACAATTTTATAATTAATTTCAGATGACATTTTACAGTTCCTTACTATTAAAGGTGAGAAACAAAGATGCTGGCATTTTATAACTAATTTACTCACAATGGTGATAAACAATGATGTTGAATATAATTTGAATTAATTTCTATTATTATTCAAGTGCCGTGTTGGGACTCATGCTGGTATATATGGCTTTGATTTGATACGATATGTATGATTAAAGGCAACCAGAACCTGCTATAATTCGCAAAGGTGTCATGTGAAACCATTTGGATAGAGTTTGTGTTGTTTTCATGTTGCAAGACTAAGGAGCTTTTGTACAATGTTTCGTAATACAGTAGAACCCCTCTAAAGAGCGACTGAGATAAAGTAACTTGATTAAAGGGGAGGCCTAATTACCGAGGTTAGTCAGATCATCTACAGATGTGCAGATCTGGCAAAAAAGGCTGTGATAGAGTGGCTTTTTTTAGGGGTGGCTGCTTGGAGGGGTCCTATTTGTACTGCAATTGATCTGCAACCAATCACTGGCATGCCGCACCATTGATGCAATGTTGTCCAAAAATGGCCCCCTTTTACAACCTGGATGGGCCATTGGCATCTTTTCCAAAATCCTACATTGAACCCTGCACATTTTACCAACGCTGCCTTCGGAAGATGTTTATCATCCAGTGGAAAGACTGTCGAACCAATGCCATTGTAGTAACCTAGGCTAAGGGAACCAGCGTCGAAGCAATGATTGTCCAAAATCAACTGCATGGATGGTCCATTGTGTAAGAATACCCGATTCCCGCCTCCAATTTTCTCAGCTTAGCCATGGCTAGAGAAGACGTGGCGGCCAGAAAAAACGATCCAAAGACACTCTAAAGACAAACTAAAAAGGCCACATCAACACGACAACCTGGGAGGACCAAGCCGCCGGCCGTCCAATTGGCCGCCGCACAATCCACCAAGGAACATCTTACTTTGTGACAGACCGCCTATCGCATGAGGCGGGCGAAAGGCAGAGGAGAAAGGAGAATGAGAGGAACCAAGAGCAAGTCTCACTTCCATCCGGAACCTCGTGCACCCACTGCACCAAGTTCTGCAGGTCCCAGGACCGCCAACAATACTCACATTCTAGACATGACTAGACCAAGCATATACTGCCATGTAGGAGTGAACCAACGACACTCAATAAATGTAAATAACAGTCATGTGTAAATTTGCGTCGAGAACCCTGTGAGTCGACGAGTTCCAAAAGATTTATTGGTGTCGTCTACACTGGCGAATCGGATTGTGCGTTTTCCTTGTCATTTTCATTACAATTTGCAATGGATAACGCGATAAAAACTGAACCAGAACCTTACAGAGCGAAGATCACACAGTGTTGTATGTCGTGTGTGCTTTAGCCTTTTCTGTTTATGTCCCGCCCGTCGACGTCTTCTGTGATTCAACGCAACACTTAGCTTTTGGCACAGCGCATCACACAATTAACAGGTGCACATTTTATGACATTCCCATCGAGGTGTTATATGAGGTTTCTCATTAAAAAGTACCTACCCACTATATTTACAGCTTTCTCCACAAAAAGCGCACGGTGCTAAGTGGTTATCCCAATGATGGCGATGTTTTCCGAGTAGATGGCTGTGCCCGTGCCGGTCCCCCACAGTCCGGCCAGCACACAGCCCACGAATTGGGCCAGAATCCCTGACGACAGTAACAATTTACACCCTTTGAAGTCTTACTAACCCGATCCGGCTAATTCAGTTTCATGTGGCTGCATTAACCCTGAATACGAACTTAGTTAGATAATTTCGAGGTATTTCCCGCCCGAAAGTCGTAATGTTAACACTGATGCCGTTAGCATGTATACTGTTAGCATGTATTTATTCCTAAAACTATTATTTTAGTAGAAGCTTAACCTGTGTTAAATGTTAAGAAATGTTTCAACAAATCGAGCGAACCGGAGATTCCCAGGTAGCAAAGCAGGTGACCGTCTATTAGCGGGTCTTGAAGTGACCTACGTACCTCGGTTAATGGCGTGTACCGGCGGTGGCGGCATGTCCGCCATCTTGGCGGCGGCGTAAAAGCTTCCAATCGCCTCTATCATGGCAGCAAACACCGCGGCCAACATGCCGCACACGGCCGCCGCGCTGACCGTCGGCAACCCCTACTGAACTACAACGTGACGACATTCTGATACATTGATCTACAACGTGACAACGTCTGATACCCCGACCTACAACGTGACGTCTGATACACTGACCTACAACGTGACGGCGTCTGATACATCGATACACAAAACTTCCATGAGTGTGTGCGTATGTGCGCGCGCGTGCATGGTGCGTGTGTTCGTTTATGAAAACCTGGATAAGTCCAGCGCGGTAAATAGAGCGTATATACTTTATCGCACAACGAAACCAACGGGCAGAGACAGATGTAGTTATCCAATGTAATATAGCACTGAGACAAACACTGGTGTGTAAAGTCTACTCACAAGGGTAGGGACACGTGCGTTTTCCTTGTCATTTTAATTTACAAACGGGCAGCGACAGATGTAGTTATCCAATGTAATATGGCACTGAGACAAACACTGGTGTGTAAAGTCTATTCACAAAGGTAGGGAAACGTGCGTTTTCCTTGTCATTTTAATTTAAATTTGCAATGGACAACGCGACAAACTGCTGAGCCTTACAGTGCGAGGATTACACAGCGTTGTATGTCGTGTGTGTTTTGCCTTTTCCGTTTATATCCTGCCCGTCGACGCCTTGATTCAACGTGATTCAACGCAAAAGAAACCTGGCTTTTTGTACAGCGTTAATAGGTGCACATTTTATGACCTTCCCATCGAGGTGTTATATGAGACTTCTCATCAAAAAGTACATACCAACCACATTTACGGCTTTCTCAACAAAAGAGTACACATTATATATAACGCCTCCCCTTTTAAGTCACCAGGAACAGTGATTTGCCTAGGTTTTCAAAAAGGCATGGTGCTGAGGCAAATTCGAGCGTGTGAAACTATTTTGAGGCTAAGGGGCAGAATTGGGGGCAACCTATCACATGACATACATGAAAAATGTGTAATTAAACAGATTTAAACGTTATTTTCCAGTACAACATCACATGGTCAGGCTAAACGGGTGAATCGCCTGTGTTTCTTGTGCAGCCAGGTTCTGGCTGCTGCACGAAGGCAACTTATGAAACTTATTCCAATTAAAATATAGCATAACGTAACTTATTTTTTCATGGCATAGTTATGTGGTAATAATATACTACTGGCGACATGGGTTTTTCTTCTATGTCGGCTATACATAAACGTAGAAGGAACACGTATTATCAACCCTCAAAATAAACCCTACCAAGAAACACTGGCAGCACATTTGTTTCCTCCAATTTTGCTTCATTTCGTGATAATCACTGTTAATAATTATATAGGTTTCACAAAGAATATATACTGTAACGCTTTTTATCCGGAATATGCACCGGTAGGTAGGCACCCGTTGTCGTATTCATCTGTTGTGATTTTTCGTTCTAAGCCGTCACTTGATATACCACGTGATAACCATGAAGTTTGGTTAGCTACCTGAATGGCAGCAGTCATGAATAGCTCGTTCATCTGGTAATTTTAATGACATTTCAACGCATAGTCTTCCAGTTTTCAAACGCGCCTTTAGTGCGCATTTTAAAATGGCCGACGCCGGCGGATCGGAGCACCTTTTGAGCTGCATGGCGGCGCCCAGGCTGGGCAAGGCGCTACGAAGCCAGCTGCCGGGCAGGTCGGCGTTACGATTTGGGGGCATGGCGCGGCGCCAACCCCAAAACGCCTAGGAGTGGTCAGAATAACTGCTTTACCAGTTTATATTCTGGATACCTGGCTATAAAACAGTTGGATAGGGCCACTCTCCAAATTTGTCTGACAGTTCGTTTTGAAGTTTCCCAGCCTGAAATATTTACCTTTCCTGTAGACGTATGCAAATGAAGGGTCCATGTCCTTTTAAAATGTAAAAACAGCCAAAATAAGCTTTCCCAAAAATATTTTTCATTTCAGAAAGCTATTATATTTATATTATATAAAAGTCCGTTAGGAAGATAATATTTTTTATTGCTTTCCTACTTATAGAAGCAGAGTACGCACCAGTGTTAGCATATTATATGGAAAACAAAAACTTTGCTTTAAAATATTATCAGATGGTTGTTACGCCCGGTACCAAGGTGTGGTAATTGTTGTTACACCATGTGCCAAGGTGTGGTGGTTGTTGTTACACCATGTACCAAGGTGTGGTGGTTGTTGTTACACCATGTACCAAGGTGTGGTGGTTGTTGTTACAACATGTGCCAAGGTGTGGTGGTTGTTGTTACACCATGTACCAAGGTGTGGTGGTTGTTATTACACCATGTACCAAGGTGTGGTGGTTGTTGTTACACCATGTACCAAGGTGTGGTGGTTGTTGTTACACCATGTACCAAGGTGTGGTGGTTGTTGTTACACCATGTACCAAGGTGTGGTGGTTGTTGTTACAACATGTGCCAAGGTGTGGTGGTTGTTGTTACACCATGTACCAAGGTGTGGTGGTTGTTGTTACACCATGTACCTAGGTGTGGTGGTTGTTGTTACACCATGTACCAAGGTGTGGTGGTTGTTGTTACACCATGTACCAAGGTGTGGTGGTTGTTGTTACACCATGTACCAAGGTGTGGTGGTTGTTGTTACACCATGTACCAAGGTGTGGTGGTTGTTGTTACACCATGTACCTAGGTGTGGTGGTTGTTGTTACACCATGTGCCAAGGTGTGGTGGTTGTTGTTACACCATGTACCAAGGTGTGGTGGTTGTTGTTACACCATGTGCCAAGGTGTGGTGGTTGTTGTTACACCATGTACCTAGGTGTGGTGGTTGTTGTTACACCATGTGCCAAGGTGTGGTGGTTGTTGTTACACCATGCACCAAGCTTGTTGTACAGCTAAATATAAATTCTGACCACTTCGCTCAGAGGCATCAGAAGAAGGATATTCAAAAGCAGGAAAAACAATCTGTAGAAAACATTCTGAGAAGCAACATTAAAGAAATCCAGTCTGCCTAGATGTCAACAAAAACACCCCGTTACACTGCATTCACACGTAGAACACCACACGATGAATGTTCAGAATGAAAATACTTTTATTGCTTATTGGTATCTTGGAATGACGTTCTCACTGCAAAGGGCCAAATGGATGTGTGGTAATAGCACCGAGTAGACAACTTCAGGAATGTGCACAATATGATGGCGAAAGGACCCTCTCACTATACAATGGATAGCGCCTCTTATTGGTGCTGTTGCCGTGATGCCAACACCAATACATATTGGTGCTGTTGCCATGATGCCAACACCAATACATATTGGTGCTGTTGCCATGATGCCAACACCAATACATATTGGTGCTGTTGCCATGATGCCAACACCAATACATATTGGTGCTGTTGCCATGATGCCAACACCAATACATATTGGTGCTGTTGCCATGATGCCAACACCAATACATTTCAAGAACATTGTAATAAATTGATAGATAACAACTAAAGGTCAAACACATTGGAAGTTGCAACCCCATAGAGGCACTTGTGGATGTAGTCGAGGATGTGGGTGTACAAAGAAACTAATCACACGTAGTCAAAATGTGCAATATAGTATGCAGAAGAAATATATATTGATGTCCTGCACACTAAGCATCAGCTTGACACATATAGAATACATATATACTTTGTTTTATAGATAGTTGTTACGCCTGGTACCAAGCTACGATATTTATTTTTAAGCCCGGTACCAAGCTACGATGTTTATTGTTACGGCCGGTACCAAGCCTTAATTTTGTATAGCTAAAAGCGATGTTTCCAAATCACTATCTCTGGACTATATTATCTACAAAACATCCATCAGAAGTGCTCTTTGGGAAAGGGTTATTTTTAACTGTGTTCTAATTCATTTACCAGTTGGTAAATGCAAGAGTACTGTGCAAGTATGAGCAATTTCAAATCACATTCCTGGAACAGGGTCTAATTTTTATGAATTTGTAGATGTTCCCCATACTGTTTTTAGTATAACACGAAGAAGACCACAATAACTATCGCATATCACTATTATAATCCAATTCCAGCATCTAATTATATTTCTTCAGGGTGTTAACACGAACTCGGTACCTTGGTACCAGTCATAACAGTAGAGGGTAACATTCGTAACACGCGCAGCCTGCCACTTAGTGAGTTTTCGGATTCAAGCAAAGAAACTTCAGAATTTAAATGTTTGGGCTATGTATTTTGCCGGACTAAAGGTTAACAGAGATTGGAGTATATACAAAATGGCCTCTCCCAAGCCAACTGTCGGACAATTTGGGAGAATGGCCCCTTACTGCGGCGAACCCCTGGCCATAGTGGACATGAATCAGGAGATGCGCAGTTGTCCCAAAGACAACTAAATAATTCATGCCGAAACCGTGTTTCTACCATACAGTAATTTTACTTTATAAAACTGAAATACCACGTGACTGCAAGCAACAGTTTTTGTGGTATAGCATTAAACGTCGATGTCACTTTTGGGACATGCGACTCCTCCTAAGAACAAATTTAGTAGACATTGCAAGAGCCAGTGTTCATGGATTACTGTGGTAACTGACTAAGCTAAGCTGTAGTTACCCTAGTTGTTTTGTTTTGAGTATGCTTCTTACATTTTACTATTCATTCTACAGGCAGCTGAAACGTCTTATTAAGTTAAATCCCAGCATGTATCACAAATTGCATTTTTACATTACACATGTGCTAGCTTGTACTATATTCGATAAGTCAAATTTACAATGCCAGGTTCACACGACGTGTCAGCAGCACCTTATGAGTAAATTATATGCATATAAATAAGGATTTTGAAAGTTCAAAATTGGCTGTACGATGTCTTGCTATAGGACATCGAGGCCGAGGACGAACCGAGCGGCCACTCCTAATAGGGTATACATGGTCGAAATAAGATGACGGGTAAACGAGACACTCACGGCATACAGGTGGAAGACACGGTACGTCTTCATTCTGAATCCCTTCTCCGACGAGTAGGACATGCAGGGAAGACCCGTGCCTCGCAGGTACTGGGAGAAGATGACGACGAGCGCGATTGTCCTGCCGACCAATCAAACACCAATGTGAGACCACGTGACATTAACCAATGACCTTTTGGTCAATTGCACTGATACTTTGTTACAAAGGTAGTATTTGCTTTACTCTGCTCTTCCTCCTTGTTCCCTGCTGTACAGGGGTCAGGGTCAGGTACAGTTACAGTATTGTCGTGCCACTCTTTCTGTTCTTTCTTTCCGTAGTTTCCTATCGGCAGCCCCCCCTCTCCATCTTTCGTTCTCCGCCGAAAGTATTTGCTTTAATCAAAACAGAAACAAAATATGTATGCAGGCTGATTCCGACCTGGTGATAGTCTCGCTACAATAGTGCGTGCGGTCCATCGAGTGTCTGTGTATTTTAGTTTGCTTTGCCCAATATTTAGAACATACAAAGGATCGAGGAACAAGCCAGACAATTACAGACCAGTGAGTTTAACATCAGTGGTATGTAAATTACATTAATTAGAGACCACATGGTGGAATTCTTTGTAAAACATAAATTAATAAATACATCTCAACATGGGTTCCTAAAAGCAAGGTCATGTCTAACCAATCTCTTATGTTTTTTTGAAGAAATTACAAAGTGGGTAGATGACGGGTCACCAGTGGATGTTGTCTACTTAGATTTTCAGAAAGCTTTCGATAAAGTGCTACATCAAAGACTGTTACTTAAACTAAGAGCCCATGGCATAGGTAATGATGTAATCAACTGGATAGAAAAGTGGCTTACACACAGAAAACAGAGAGTAATAGTAGATGGTGAGATTTCAAACTGGAAATCTGTTTTGAGTGGGGTACTACAGGGATCAGTATTAGGCCCTATGCTGTTTTTAATATATATATATATATATATATATATATATATATATATATATATATATATATATATATATATAAATGATTTCGAAGATGATATATCAAAGTACTCAAATTTGCAGATGACACAAAGGTATTCAGAAAGGTTACTAATGATACAGATAAACAAAGTTTACAGGATGATATAGATAAATTAGTTAAATGGTCAGAAAATGTCAAATGTTATTCAATTTTGGGAAGTGTAAATGCATACACATAGGACATGGAAACATGGACGAAGAATATAAAATGGGGGATGCTGTAATAGGTAGAACCACACAAGAAAAGGGCTTAGGAGTAATATTTAGTGCTGACATGAAAGTTTCAGAGCAATGTGGGATTGCTGCTTCGAAAGGAAATAAAATTCTAGGGCTAATTAGGAGAACTACCCTGTATAAGGATTAACAGCTAATTGTACCCCTTTACAAAGTAATAGTTAGACCACATTTGGAATATTGTATTCAAGCATGGAGGCCATATCGTAAAAAGGACATAGACAAGCTAGAAAGAATACAACGAAAATCAACTAAAATGATTCCAGAATTGAGAGACCTTAGTTATGAAAGTCGCTTATTACAATGTGGTTTGACAACACTAGAGACCAGGAGACTAAGAGGAGACCAAATAGAAGTGTTTAAAATAGTGAATGGTTATGAGGATGTTGACAGGAATATGTTTTTCAAACTGAAAGAAGGCAGTAGGACCAGAGGACACAAAGCAGCATTAGTTAAGGAGCAGTGTAGGTTGGACATGAGAAAGTACTCTTTCTCACAGAGGGTGATAATTGAATGGAACAAACTGCCAAATGATTGTGTTAATGCTAGTAGTGTGAATATGTTTAAAAATAGAATTGACAGATATTTGATAAGGGCGGGCTACACATAGATGAGAAGATTGTTGAACTCTCGAAAAGCCAATGGCTTCCTTGTCCACTTGCCATGTGGAACTTGTTGTTTGGGATGACAGTCTTGTTAAATCTTGTTAAATCAATTGATCAGTTCAAAAAGTAAACATTACTGGTCATTAACAATATTTTAACAAGAGATTGACAAAGCAACACACTCCAAATGGCAACTGAACAAGGAATCCATTCGCATATCGAGAGTCCAATTGTTCATGTTCCGCCCTTAACAGATATTTAGAAATATTTTTTTTAAACTAATTGAATTTACACAATCAGAACTTGCGTACAATGCATATCACTTCAGGATGGGTACTTACATGACTGCAATCCACCAGTGTTTTGCACAGAATGAAGCCGCGACTGGCGCAAGAGGCAGTGCAACGAGACTGATGGTTGGTGCTATGGTCAGAGGTCCGATGTACCGCAGCAGGAAGCCCATGCCGCCAATGAGACCTATCAGCACCTCGGCGAGGGACGCCACAATAATGGCTCCCTGAATCTATAGGCCGCACATTCAATATTTCGTATCATTATTATCAAATACATGTTTGTGTTACAGGCGTGAAGTGAAGCACGGGTGCTTGGCTTATGTAACTTTTGTAAGCACGATCAATATATCAGTCAATCAATCAATCAATCAATCAATCAATCAATCAATCAAAATGTAATTCAAGACCATATTCAACATAAGTAAATAAATGTATTATTAATAATAATGTGTTATATATATATATATATATATATATATATATATATATATATATATATATATATATATATATATATATATATTCTTTCATCCTCCGCCGATCTCCTCATATCCCTCCTCACGCAGTCCTCCCATCTCAGCTGTGGCCTTCCCCTGTTCCCACGTCATTGATGTTTTTCTACCTCTGCTCACTTTGCTAGTTTGCTTGCATCCATCCTTACCAAATGGTCTGTCCATCTTATCCTGCTTCTCACCAATCTGCCTGTTAGATGCATTGCATCCAAAACTCTTTCCTCAGGTCGTTCATCCTTCTTCTGTCCACCCTCTTTGTTTTTGTTATTCGACTAACCCAGTTGTTCTCACAAACTTACAGCTTCTGTTGTTGTTCCATCAACGCCACTGTCTCCAGACCATGCAGGCATGCCGGTGTAATACACGCTCTCAGGACTTTCCCTTTCAGCTTTTTCGAAAGCTCCCTCTTCCGAAAGCTCCCTCTTCCTTTCTCCAGGCATTCGCTCCCGCTTGTATCCGACGTGGCACCTCTACCTCTGAAAGTTCATCCTACGTAATCATTCCTCCAAGGTACACAAAGCCATCCACTTGCTTGATCTCCTTACCATCGAACCTGATGTCCAACCTATATCACTTCTGTCTTCTCCATGCTCATTCTCAGTCCGTGCTGATCTTCCTGCTGATTAGTTCCATCACCATGATGAACAATAAAGGGCTAAGGGCACTTCCTTGCCTCAAACCGATGTTAACTGGAAACGCTTCCGACACCCCAGATCCAACCACAACTCTTCCTTTTCTTCTGTCATACATTGCTTCCACCATCCTGGCTTCTGCTTCTGGCACTCCCACCCATCTCATCGTTGCCGTCACCATCTATCTTGGGACTGTGTTATAAGCCTTCTCCAGGTCCAACAAATCCCACTGCCATTCTCCCTTGTATCTCCAACCTCTTCTCTACCAGCTGTCTTAATGCAAACATCCCATCAGTCGTCCCCCTGCTGAATCCCTGTTGTTCTTCACCCAATTCTTTCTCTACTCTATTTCGTGTCCTCCCATCCAGGATCTTTTTAGCAGCTTCATGATGTGACATATAATAGTGAATCCTCGGTATTTCCATGGGTCTTGCACATCTCCCTTCCTCTTCCATATTGGGACAATTAGCCCTGTCCGCAACTCCTCTGGTACTTTACCTTGCCTCATACATGTAATCAGCAGCCTCTTTGTCCAGCTGATTCCACTGCCTTACCATCTCCACATGCATCTCATCGATACCAGGTGCTCTTCCCTTCTTCATCCCTTTCATCCCGGTTTGCATCTCTCTATCCGTAATATCAGTTAACTCCACTTTCCTTTCTACATACAACTCCTCTGGTACTTTACCTTGCCTCATTCTGCAGCCTCTTAATCCAACTGATTCCACTCTCTGTATCCACTCTCTGTGTTCAGTAGCTCATTGAAGTAGCTTTCCCAGACCTTCAGTACTGCCTCTTGTTCTGTCACTAACTTCCCATTTCTATCCTTGATCACCGTCCCACCCTTCGCGTCCTTACTATTCTCATCCCTGTCTCGGGCCATTTTGTATATCATCTTCTTTTCACCATCCTCATCTAGCTTGCTGTATACGTCTGCTTCCATATCTATCATCGCCTTATCTACAGCTCTCTTTGCCGCTTTCTTCTTCTCCCCATATGTGTGTGTGTCATCGTTACATCTAGTTGATTTCCTCTCTCCTTTGTCTTCTATATTTCTTTCCAGGCTTCCTTCCTTTCGCATACTGCCTCTGCAACTTAGCTCGTCCACCATCCTTGGTTACTACTCCTTGACACTCCGCCCTTTTCACGATGTTCTTCCACATAGCTCCTCTGCAGCTCCCACAAATGCTTCTTCGTACTTTTTCCATTCTTCCTCCAAACCTCCAACTTCTTCATTCTTCATACTTAACCGTTGTCCGCTCCTTGTATTCAACAGCGACTTCGTAGTTGCACTTAATAGTCCTGCGGCCCACAGTCTTAGTTTGTTTCTTCTTCTGCATACGCACAACGAACACCCGTGGCATGTGTCGTGACATGCTCTCCAACCAAAGCTTTACAATCCTAAATCTCCCATAGCTGCTACTTCGGCAGATCTGATTCTGTCTTGTGCTGTCCACTCCTGTATGTGATCTTGTGGCTGTCTCTCTTCTAAAAAAAGAGCTAGCCACTGCTAACCCATTTCTCGCCACCAACTCCACCAGAGCTCGACCTTCTCTATTCCTCGCTACCCATCCTTATCTGCCAACACTTTCCTCTTCACCTGGTTTCACTACTCCAAAGTGTGTATTGAAGTCTCCCGCAATACACAACATCACCTCTAGTTCCACAAAATCCATCATCCTCTCCAAAACATCCCTGAACTCCTCTTTCTCTGCCTCCATCCTTCCCGTCTGTGGCCCGTACACAGACGTAACACACATCCCTTCCATCTCTCCACTCTCACCGCCGTCTTACCTATCTCTTCGGATACAATGATGCCTACTCCGTTACTTCTCCCATCTCCTCATGCGTGCAGTAGCTTGTACCCTCCCATCATCGTCCTTGCTCTGTCTACCTTCCACTTAGCCTCTTGGATGCATAATATTTCCAGCCGTCTTCCATCATCGTCCCCACGTTCAGACTGCCTAGCCGG